>CM060415.1:36178263-36778263 GCA_030545235.1 Helianthus tuberosus | reverse complement strand
GTCGAATTGAAGGTAGTTATTAGTTGGTAATTAGGTGGGCATTAAACCCTTAAAAGGGCACCCTCTGATTCCCGCTCTAACTAGATCAAATGTCGGGTCAAAGTTGTTTATAAAAAGTCAACAGAACCATAATTTGCGAATTAACATGTAATTAGCAATGTAGAAGATATGTAACCTATTTTACCACTCATATAACTTAGTAATAAATGTAAGAACATGTCTAAACATGTTCGACCCGACAATTTTCTGTTTAGACCCGGTTCGGAACCGAAAGTCGCAAAACTTTGACTTTTGCTTTGACTTCAGTTCTGACCCGATTTAGTATGATTTGGAAAAGCCTTAGAGCTTTCTTAGGACCAGGTTACATGATAGTATACCCCTCTGTGGTTGGTTCATTGATTGTCCGATTCATTTACATATTTCCGTTAATTGCCTAATGTTGACCAATATGCCCTTTTGACCATAAAACGAGAATTTTGGATATGTGAAAGGACAATAATCTTTACTACTGATTTATAAACGTGTCCCTAAAATTTCACATCAATTGGAGGTCTAGATTAGGAGTTATGCTCAATAGCGTAATTAGAAAGCTTTTTGTTAATTAAACGGCGCAATTAGCATAAAGCCTATCTAAACCCAATTTTCGTCACCAAACCTTTTACCCACTGATGTAATATAATATTTTGGTATTTTTAAAGATTTTTAATTATTTTTAACATGCTCATAACCTAAGGCTATGGCGTTGGTTCGGTAAATACCGATTATACCCTTTTTGTTTATAAAATGAGTTCTACATAGTATTTTGACACGAATCCAATTGCTACTGATTCTATATAAAAAATAAAGTATTTTGAACTTTATAACTAGATCAGAAAACTCAGATTTCCTGTATAACCCAGAAATCGCTTAAAACGGCTTTTTACGCGTACTAAACACCTAGTATGGGTTTAAAACCATTTTGTCATATAAGACTTAGCACCAACTGATATAACCTGATAAATTAAGTTATTTTACTGATGTATTCGGATCCAAATCTCAGAAATTCATTTAATCTCTTTAATAACCTTTAAAATGACCAAAATACCCCTACGGGGCTTAAATTAAGATTAAACTCGTTTTGGGCATAATGGAAGGTATCCTACTGATATCACAACATATTTAAGGCATATTAACTTAGGAAACCTGTAAATAACTCTCATGGTAACCCGTTACGCCTCTTGCGTGTTCGGTTCGGTTTATGTAACTAGTTTGCATAAATTAGCCGAAACGGGTCAAACCTTATCGTTTTTATCTCAAAATCTAGAATGTGTTTAGATTACCCATATTATACAAGTCTTCAAACTTGTCGGGTCTAAATCACATTCTATTCCGGTCTTCGCTATCGTGCGTTTGAACCGTATCTTTCCTTAAAACTAACCGGTCTAAGTTTAGGCTTAATTAAAGACCCGTTAGGATTCTAATAGGTTATTATAAACCTTCGTTCTAGAATAGGAGACCCGGTAAAAGCTACACGCACTTGCTAATTGTGATTGATACTTGCAAAGGTAAATACTTTTCACTTATTTTCCCTTATACGGGCTTGGGGTACGGTATATAAAATACCGCTTGGTCCGACATTGAATCTTTAATCGAATAGAGGTTAAATGATTGATATGCTCCGTTTTGAAATGTTTTGTTTGCTTAAAGCCTTTGGGGGGTTAATGACCATGTCCCGGATATCCTTGGCATCATCTTACGAGATGGCCACGACCTGAGCACGGGGTGTAGGCGTACACCCGTCAGTGCATAAATAAATAATGTGGTGTGTCTATTGATCTTTAACCCGGTCTACGGATCGGGCTACTGAACGCATAAGGAACATGTAATTCTTTTACAAGTATTATCTACAAATAATTATCCCGAGTTATAAAAAGTTTGTGCCACGTGCATTCAAATCAATTTTATTAAATCTTTTCAAATGAGTCAGTTAATTGTATTTACCAGTGTAAACTGACGTATTTTCCCAAAAAGGTTAAGTGCAGGTACTACGCGAACTAGGCTGGCTTTCTCCTAGCGTCCACAAATAAGTTTCGCAAGCTTGGATGTCAAAACTGTTGAACAATGTTTCCATTTTATTTTGATCCACCTGTGGATTATTTTCAACTATTTGTGATACTTGATATTATAATATTATTTGGTTGAAATATATCTATCTTTTGCTTCCGCTGTGCATATTAAATATTGTGTTGTTTGACTGTAATGTTACCAACTACGTCACGATACTCTCCACCGGGCCCACCGGTAATACGTGGAAATATGGGGTGTGACAATTTTCGAGAGTATAATCAAACATCATGAAGCTCCCGGTTTGTTAAAAGGTCACTCAGAGGTAAGAACTAACATGTTGATGCTTTTAACCCTTGGCCGCACAAACTTTCAAATAATTATGCAAACGGCTCCTCTCGACCAACAAGTGGCTCATTTGTGAATATGAATATCGTGTAACATCCTTCAGAGGCTTAGTTTAAGCATGTTAACACTTCCAGTCCTTCCATAATAAAAGTTTTTGATTTTTCGCAAAAATAGTCCCTATTAGTCAATGTTTGACTTCATTAGGGTTTAGTACACGTGTAAACACATCGTTGGACATGATTTTACGAGGTGTTCCAGCAAATATCTGTCTCACTTTAAAGATTACCAAGGATATATCAAAGTGCTCCCTGTAGGTTGTTAATGACGCTTGTGATTAGTTGAGGTGATTGATCTTTATTTAATGGGAGGCGTTATAATGATATATATAGAGTGGGAATCCTGTGGAAAATGTGTTTTTCCTAGAAAGTCTAGGAAGCGATCTAGGCCATCCAATGGGTGTGTTTAATGGTTGAGATCATCTTGGTGGCATTTTGGTAATATGTGTTTCTTAAAAATAGGATTATTTAATTAATCAGGGGTAGATATGTCATTTAGCTTGTTTTAAATATGGAAATAACTGTCATTCCATAAACCACCTCACATTTCTTGCGATTTCTCTCTCTCTCTCTTCCTTCTGTCCTTCATGAAGAAACACAACATCAAGAAAACACATCGTGACAAATGTCACACATCGTAAGAGCATGAATGGTAAAACACAACGGTATTAAATTGCTTGCTGTTAAAACACAATGTCAAGAAATCCTCCAGCATTACCAGCATGGATGGTAAAACACGACGTCAAGAAATCCTCCAGAATTACCTGCATGAATGCTAAACACAACGGTATTAATCTGCTTGCTGTTAAAACACAATGTCAAGAAATCCTCCAGCATTACTAGCATGGATGGTAAAACACAACGGTAAAACACAATGTCAAGAAATCCTCCAGCATTACCAGCATGGATGGTAAAACACAGCGTCAAGAAATCCTTCAGCATTACCAACATGAATGCTAAAACACAACTGTATTAATCTGCTTGCTGTTAAAACACAATGTCAATAAATCCTCCAGCATTACCAGCATGGATGGTAAAACACAGCATCAAGAAATCCTCCAGCATTACCAACATGAATGCTAAAACACAACTGTATTAATCATCTTGCTGTTAAAACACAATGTCAAGAAATCCTACAGCATTACTAGCATGAATGGTAAAACACATCGTCAAGAAACTCTCCAACATTACCAGCATGAATGCTAAAACACAAAGGTATTAATCTGCTTGCTGTTAAACACAATGTCAAGAAATCATCCAGCGTTACTGATGCGTGTGAAGTGTTACATATATTAGGTGTATATTTTAAGCCCTTTTAACACTTATTTTTAGCCAAGTTTTAAATTTATAAAACACGATATTTTACTAACACTAAACACACATATGGGCAAGTGCACCCATCGTGGGCGTAGTATAGCGTTGGTAAGATACCGAGGTCGTCCAAGGACACAAGTGCTTTTAGTACCGGTTTATCCTCAACGTCTAATCAAAATACAAAGTTAGAAAAGGTTTTAAACTAAGAAAAATAAAAACTAACTAAAATGCTGAAAATAAAATAAAAAGAAAAACAGATAGAAAAGATGAATCACTTGGTTCCGACTCGTATCTAGTATAACCTTTGATTATTCCCGCACTTTTGCACATAATTAAGAGATTATCTTAGTTATTGTAGTAGGCCCCTCTTTTGAAGGTGACGTTACCCTCACCCCAGTAGTTTGAGTCAGCAAGGATACAATCCTAAAAGGGTGGATTATTGGAAGATAATTAATTAAGTTATTAATGCAAATTATGGTAGGCCCCGCTTTTGGCGGTGACGTTACCCTCGGCTAAGTAGTCTGAGTCAGCAGGGATACAGTCCTAAATAACTGGGTTATAGTATTAATCGTAGTTAACTTATGAGGGGATCAAAGAGTTTGGACCCCCGCCATCCAATACCGTGAAGCATTGAAGGAGGTCCTACTAAATTTGACCCAGGTCCATTGCAGGGCCTCTAAACGCTGAACAATGGCAAGACCTTTACCAAACCGTTCCCTTAACCCCCGACCAGGTAGCCAACATACCTCCATATAGACCGTGGAGATATGAATGGTGAAAATCTTTTATTTTATATAGACAGTAAAATAATGTCAAGACACCACGGACAAACGATAAGGAAAGATCACCTTCAACATAAGTAACTAGTTATTAAAGTCATTAATACAAAACCAAATAAAAAGTGCAAAAGATTAGAAATAAAAAGTATTATACTAGACACTTTGTCTTCACCAAGTGATGTAAGAGACTTAGGCAAACATGGCCTTGATTGTCAAGAACTCTTACGATCAATCTTGGATCCCGAGACGACTCACACACTCTACGATGGACAATGGATGATGGTGTTGTGATGGTGGTGGGTGGTGGATGAAGTGTGAGAGAGGTGGTGTGCCAAGGGATGAGTTGAAATGAAACCAAGCACTCCTATTTATAGGCTGAACAGAAGGCTGGGCACGGCCCCGTGTCCGCTGGACACGCCCCCGTGCCTGTCTGACATTCTCTCTCTTCATTAATTGTAATTCGCAATTACAATTAATGCGCCTGCTGTACTTTCGCCACGCCCCCGTGTTCACTGGACACGGCCCCGTGGTGGGCAATAGAAGCTTCTATAGGTTTGTCTTTTCTGCTGCTTCTTGGGCACGGCCCCGTGCTGGCTGAGCACGGGGCGTGTTCAGTCTTCTGCCTTCTCTATTTTGCTTGGGAAGATGCCGTTGAGGGGTCGGGCAGTCCACTTATGTTCCTTTTCTTGTATTTATGTTAGATTTAGCTGTCTTTTTGCTTCTTTTGTGAATTTGAGCTCATTTAATCCTGAAAATACAAAAGGAAGACAAAAACACTCTTTTTCCAACATTAGTACTTAAAAAGGGTTAGTTTTATGCCTCATTTGATGTAATTTATATGTTGCATTTTACACACATCAAATACCCCCACACTTGAACTTTTGCTTGTCCTCAAGCAAAACTCTTTAATATGTGGCTTACACTCCCAAATGGAATGGGTAGAAGAGAAGGTTTTGGCTTGTCATAGAGTGTTGGGAATCCAAGATCTTTTTGGGTTTTATTTTTATCTATTTACAATCCTATTCGTTATGATTTGTTTAGAACGTTTCATAGGAGAAATTACTTATTTGAGCATAACATGCCTTTTTAAAATTCCATTTATATACAAGTTCACATACCTCACGGGAGAAATCACTCACACTCGGCCGAAGGTGTATTTTTAGTGAATCACTCGAGAGCGGCATGGAACTCATTCCTACCATAAGCTTGCCAAGCAATCAATCCTCCTCCTTTTTAACTTTTATACCTTTTAAATATCAAGAGGACTTTGTGGGTGAAGGGTTAGGCTTGGGTTAAAGGTAGGTGGTTGGGTTAGTGGTTAGTAGAAAAAGGGTGAAATAGCGTAACAAGTGTCGGTTTTCGTAGGACTTTCTATTTTTGTAACTTTTATTTTGATGAAGCTATTATTCAAACAAAGTTATTTTTGATGAACTTGTTTGTTTATTTTCTTTTGCTTCATCATCAACACATCTTTTTTTTTTTGAACGATCATACAAAAAACCGAACTTGTTACTAAAACAAAGGGTTAAACATGAAAAAGGTTTTGGTGGGTAAAAGGGTGTTTGGTTTGGGTTATGAAATGAAAAGGTTTAGGCTCAAAGGGGCTAACTAGGGGGATTTTTGGGTAGGTGGTAAAAGAAAAAGAAAAAAAATAATGGTGTAGAAGAAAAAAAAAAGGGTTAGTCCTAATGCCTCCATCATTTACTTACTCGGGTTTAAGTTGATAAGGACCGGGAATGTATCGTCATGGCAAGTTCTAGAGTCGTAAGAACCAAACGGCTATTCACACAAGAAACGAAAAATGAGCATTTAGTTTAATGATATGTAATTGTATGCTCAATAAAGGCTCAAAACTCACTTTTGTGGGAATGGGTTTTTTTAAGTGATCAAGTATATAAAATCAAATTTTAACTAAGTTTGCTATGCCTTTTCATAATTTTCTTATGTTGGTTCTTTTTATCACGACGCTATCGATTGTAAATTCGTAAAAATATAATCTTTTTGAGAACTTGAATTTCCCGAGTTAAATCTAGACAATTAAAAAAAATGAAATTTTTTTTGAAAATTTTTTGGGGTGATTAGCGGTTCCAATAAAGTTTTGTGTAAGGCTTGTATTTAGGACTTGCAAAATTTCAAGGTTTAAGCATCCCCCCCCCCCCCCCCACACTTAAATTACACATTGTCCTCAATGTATCCCAAAAATAAATTTTTAGGTTGATTAGATGTGTAAAATGGTGTTAAAAGCAAAGATTTATGTTACTGGCAGTCTGGACACGGCCCCGTGGGGACCGGACACGGCCCCGTGGGGACCGGACACGGCCCCGTGTTCAGGTGCCAGTAACGAAAATTAAAGAAAAGAAACAGAAGCCTGGACACGGGGGCGTGTCTGGTGAACACGGCCCGTGTCCAGTTACCTGAACTGGGCATTTTTCTGCAGGGGATTCAGCACGGGGCCGTGTTGGTTGGACACGGCCCGTGTTGAACCTTCTGTAATGGAGAGATTGATGCCGGGTTGCCTTGTTCTTGTGCATGGGGTCATTTTTCGCGTTCCCCTTTTCATCCCTTACCACCATGAGTGTGTTTTATTTATTATGAACCATCCAAACTTTAAAAAACCATCATTTCATTGCACTCATAGAGAGACCTTACATAGTCCTAAATTTATATTAAACTAGATATGAAAACAAAGAAATATTAAACCATGGAGTTCTAGCCTCTACTTTATTTTAATTAGCAAAATTTCCAAGAAGCTACTAATCTTGGTTAGACAAGGCCTTTTAGAACTCCTTCTTCCCGGTGCAGCTTTCCTCACATGTCGGCGAGCCACTCCTCCACCTCCCTTGGAAGGAGAAAAGAAGGCTCATTGGCGTTAGTTTGAGGAGTTTCGATTTCCACCGGGATCTCTTGTTGGTGCTCCGCGGGAGGTTCCGCTGGAAGGTCTTCCCACCCGGTAGGGTTGTTAATTCCGAGTGCCAGGTTCCAATCCTGTTGAGGGAGGACTGGTTCCATCGGGGGTGCTACAAGAATATTTAACCTCTGGTGCAAGAGGTTAATTTCTTGGAAGCTGCTTTCGAGTCCCACCGTAAGATCGTTAATACGGTCGATTAGGACCTCCTCTACAGACGTCATTTCGTCGAGAGCCTCCCTTAATGCTATCACATAGTGCACAAGTGTAGCTTCAACGGAGGGCCTCCTTCCTCTTCGGCTGTTTGATGAATGCACGGAAGATGTTTCGCTGTTTTCACTCGACATTCTACGAAAAATAAACTGAAAAATAGTTTATTTGATGAAACAGTGACCGGACAAGATGGGTTGTTGGAACCTTCTTTTAGACTTACCTAGGATAGTTGAGAGAAGATTCCTTCAAATCTCTGTCCCAAGTTGGTCCAAATGTGCAGAATTCTTGGCTGCATTTATAGAAAACGACAGCATCCTGGACACGGCCCCGTGTTCAGGTGGAGTTCTGACACAGTTGTCCGTATTCTGACGTACTGATCAGAAGGGAATCTTTTGGTGAACACGGGGGCGTGTTGGCAGGGCACGGCCCCGTGTCGAGGGACTGTTTATGAAGTTGTCTAGTTTTTTTAAGGAACTCACTAGTATCGGGTGGCTCCTGATTGGTCGGAACAACCCCAAAGTGCCTAAGATACCTTAATTGTCCTAAACTAAGGCGAGAACGCAAGAGGTTGTCGGTGAGGGTAATTCCTATTTTCATTCTAGGTGGACAAGTCCAACCCTTTCCCGGGCTCTCGTTAAAGAAGGTGTATGCCGAATCGCTCAGGTCTATGTATGCACCGAACGAAGTCGATGGAGAGTCCTTCACGGCACAATCGGCACAGGGACGACTATCGTCCAAGTCTTTGCTAGGTATGAAGGTATTTTTGGGAGCAGCGAGGTTGTCGGAATGCGGTTCCAACATTTCTTCATGGTTATCGTCTTGGGGCGGATCAATAAAGTCCTTCCTAAGCTCTTTTAACCAATCCAGAATTAGCTTTTCTAGTTGAAATAACTCGTCAATGAGCATTTCCCTTAGAATATCTGGCTGGGCGCATTCGAGGGAGAGATAGTGCTTATTTTTACTTTCGCCCCTCTTAAGGTTATTAGGAATCGGTGGGTCTATGTAGTGGGGCCTATAATTTAGAAAGTAACATTCTAATTCTTTATGTTCGCCTCCACATAATTGACACCACGTACCATAAGAGTGCCGAAAGTAAAAACAATCACTATCACTCATGTTTATGTCAGAAATTACCAACCGCCGGGATCTAACGGTTCTGTTTTCAGTAAGTGAATCTTGGGCACGGGGGTGTGTTGAGTGAGCACGGCCCCGTGTTCAGCTTACTGTCTGACTTAAAACAGGATTGCCAGTTCCAATGATTTAGCACGGGGGCGTGTTCAGCGGGCACGGCCCGTGCTGAGCTCTGTAGAAGCTGAAAAACTAATAAAATCCTAAAAAATTAAAAAGAAAAATAAAAATATGATTAGGCCGTTGATTCCTAACTTTCTTAAAATCCTTGTGTCCCCGGCAACGGCGCCAAAAATTTGATGCGTGTGAAGTGTTATATATATTAGGTGTATATTTTAAGCCCTTTTAACACTTATCTTTAGTCAAGTTTTAAATTTATAAAACACGATATTTTACTAACACTAAACACACATATGGGCAAGTGCACCCATCGTGGGCGTAGTATAGCGTTGGTAAGATACCGAGGTCGTCCAAGGACACAAGAGCTTTTAGTACCGGTTTATCCTCAACGTCTAATCAAAATACAAAGTTAGAAAAGGTTTTAAACTAAGAAAAATAAAAACTAACTAAAATGCTGAAAATAAAATAAAAAGAAAAACAGATAGACAAGATGAATCACTCGGTTCCGACTCGTATCTAGTATTCCCGCACTTTTGCACATAATTAAGAGATTATCTTAGTTATTGTAGTAGGCCCCTCTTTTGAAGGTGACGTTACCCTCACCCCAGTAGTTTGAGTCAGCAAGGATACAATCCTAAAAGGGTGGATTATTGGAAGATAATTAATTAAGTTATTAATGCAAATTATGGTAGGCCCCGCTTTTGGCGGTGACGTTACCCTCGGCTAAGTAGTCTAAGTCAACAGGGATACAGTCCTAAATAACCGGGTTATAGTATTAATAGTAGTTAACTTATGAGGGGATCAAAGAGTTTGGACCCCCGTCATCCAATACCGTGAAGCATTGAAGGAGGTCCTACTAAATTTGACCCAGGTCCATTGCAGGACCTCTAAACGCTGAACAATGGCAAGACCTTTACCAAACCGTTCCCTTAACCCCCGACCAGGTAGCCAACATACCTCCATATAGACCGTGGAGATATGAATGGTGAAAATCTTTTATTTTATATAGACAGTAAAATAATGTCAAGACACCACGGACAAACGATAAGGAAAGATCACATTCAACGTAAGTAACTAGTTATTAAAGTCATTAATACAAAACCAAATAAAAAGTGCAAAAGATTAGAAATAAAAAGTATTATACTAGACACTTTGTCTTCACCAATTGATGTAAGAGACTTAGGCAAACATGGCCTTGATTGTCAAGAACTCTTACGATCAATCTTGGATCCCGAGACGACTCACACACTCTACGATGGACAATGGATGATGGTGGTGGATGATGGTGTTGTGATGGTGGTGGGTGGTGGATGAAGTGTGAGAGAGGTGGTATGCCAAGGGATGAGTTGAAATGAAACCAAGCACTCCTATTTATAGGCTGAACAGAAGGCTGGGCACGCCCCCGTGTCCGCTGGACACGCCCCCGTGCCTGTATGACATTCTCTCTCTTCATTAATTGTAATTCGCAATTACAATTAATGCGCCTGCTGTACTTTCGCCACGCCCCCGTGTTCACTGGACACGGCCCCGTGGTGAGCAATAGAAGCTTCTATAGGTTTGTCTTTTCTGCTGCTTCTTGGGCACAGCCCCGTGCTGGCTGAGCACGGGGCGTGTTCAGTCTTCTGCCTTCTCTATTTTGCTTGGGAAGATGTCGTTGAGGGGTCGGGCAGTCCACTTATGTTCCTTTTCTTGTATTTATGTTAGATTTAGCTGTCTTTTTGCTTCTTTTGTGAATTTGAGCTCATTTAATCCTGAAAATACAAAAGGAAGACAAAAACACTCTTTTTCCAACATTAGTACTTAAAAAGGGTTAGTTTTATGCCTCATTTGATGTAATTTATATGTTGCATTTTACACACATCAGTTTCCAAACATCATTCATATTATGGGATCTATAAAAACATTGACTTTAACCCTCTAACTGTTAAAACACAGTACCAAGAACATGCTGATAGATTACAGATAAAGTTTAATAATCGACACAGAAAACATAAAATAGTAAACAAAATAAGAACTGTACTTAGCATCCCCACAATCAACAACTGTGTTTGATGCCATGATTTTTCTCTCCGTATAAAAATATGATTAGCGATGAATCTTGTGAGCAAGAAAACGAAGGAATGATTGATATTTACGTGAGATCAGAATTCGAAAACAAAAAATTCCGAAAATTATGGAGGAAATCGGTTTCATTCGTGTACATGGATAGTTAGTTATTGAAGATAATTTCCTAAAATAAAAATAGATTGTGAAAGTACATAATTGTCATTCTAGTTAAAATCCTTCAATGCCACGTGTCGCATTCTGATTGCTTCCTAGACTTTCTAGGAAAAATCCACTTTCTACCCAACTCCTCCTCGATATATATATATACAGGGAGCCGCTAGAATGAGAACCACCACGAGTTATGAGAACCACGAGAACCGCGCCCCGCGGGTGGCCGTTGACCACGAAATTTTTTTTACACCTAGATCCGTATATTTTAAGACCGTGTGTAAATTTTGGGTTCAAACGGCGCGCCCGAGGGGGTAGTTTTTTACGCCCAAAGTTTGGTTAAAAAAAAAGAAAAATTAAAAAAACCCAAACTTTGAGCGTAAAAAACTACCCCCTCGGGCGCGCCGTTTGAACCCAAAATTTACACCCGGTCTTAAAATATACGGATCTAGGTGTAAAAAAAATTTCGTGGTCAACGGCCACCCGCGGGGCGCGGTTCTCGTGGTTCTCATAACTCGTGGTGGTTCTCATTCTAGCGGCCCCCTATATATATATATATATATATTATAGTATTTTAAAATGGGTTACCCAACTCTTGGTTTTTGCCAAGCCTAACATATAGGCCGTGTTAGACAACTCGTATAACCAAGCCTTGGCTTATCATTGAAGCCTAACATATAGACCGTGCAGACAAACAATGATATTCTTAATAAACGAGGGTTAATCACAATATTTGTTTCCATAATGGGTCAACCACTTCTTTGAGTTCGGGTTTCCCTTATTAGTATATGGGTTGTCACACATCATAAGTGTACTAATAAGCTTCACCTCCCAAGGTTATCAAGAATACCCACAAGATCAAAGACCAAAACGGATCACAAGCCCCATTAACGAAAAAGAATAGTATAAGAAATTATCAAAGACACAACACACCACTCTGCCAAAAGTTAAACATTTAATTAATAAAAGCTTCATCTATAACCCCAACAACACAAAGGGTTCAGCCAAGAATGGCCACGATAACTTGTCCACAAGCAATGATCATATGATGGATCATCATTGATCCAGTGTAAGATCAAACAACTAGAAGAATGTTGTTGATTACAAGTTCTCTCTCTTTCAAACTAAGCTATTACAAGTGTTTTATTGAGTGATCCCAAACTCATATGTAACCTCTCAATAGCAGAGAGTATGTGTGTGAAACGTGGAAGAAAAGTGGTTGAATTGGGACGGTGAAAATGGGCAGTCGAGGGTCTCTATTTAGAGGCTCAGCTAATGCATGGGAGCACAGACATGCCAGGGGTGGCACGGTCGTGCCTAGTGCTTGGTCCCAATATTGGCTTGTCCTTATTGTCCTACTTTAGTACATTTCGTTGAGATTCAGTTATGGGCACAAGCGTGCATGGACAGGTGTCCCGACAAGGCTTGAACAGGTGGCATTCTTGTCGGTTCTCGAAACTTCTGAACTTTGTCTTTAACTAAGCATGGGCATGCCTAGGTGTGCACGACCGTGCGTCCGCATATCATGGACTTTTGTTGACCATTCTTGGGTTGACTTTGTTGACTACATGCTCATGGGTGTTGTGCACGACCATGCCCATGTCTGGCAACTTGCTGATTTCCTTGGAATCTTGGATTTTTACTTCGCTTATGCTCGTTTTTCACATCTTTTTATCCCGAGACCTTGGAAACTTGCATTTGTCAAATATGAATGATTTAGGTAGTATTTTCAAAGTATTCGGAATTAGGGGTGATTATGTACTAATAATATGTATATTTGATGACACATCATAAACCCCACACTTAAACATTGCTTGTTCTCAACAATTTAACAAGTTTTTTTTTTGTTGAAAATAGTAGAATCTTTCGACAACTAGATGAATAGATTTTGGTCAGGTGATAGTAGGGTTGATCGGGGATGAGACAACAATTTTAGGTTATGGTGAAGGTGACATCAATTTCAAGTTATGATGATGATGACAGTAGTTACAAGCATCAATTTCAAGTTATTAAACTATTTATTAATATAACTTCTATTTTATTTATAGTGATTAAATAACAACTAAAAACTAAATAATAAATAGGTAAAAACTTCAAAATACCTCTGACTTAACGTTAAAATTTAAATTTCCAATGCTTTTAGAAATGGCAAAATTTTATAAATCTTAAAAAGTAAGCATTTTAGATGAAACCGACAAACATGACGAAAATAACCGTTCACACCGTACAAATATTAAAAAAATTTCTAACAACAATAAAATTGTCATCCTACACACACCCACCTAGGGCTGTAAACGAACCAAACGTTCGGCGAGAAGTCCGTTTGTGTTCGTTCGTTTATTAAACAAACGAACACGAACAAGAAATTTCGTTCGTTTAGTTAAATGAACAAACATGAACATAGGTTGTGTTCGTTCGTTTATGTTCGTGAACATTCGGTAACATGTTCGTTTGTGTTCGATAGTTCATTAGTGTTATTAGTTTTTATATTTATTTAAATAATTCAAAATTTCGACAAATTAAATATCTAATAAGTGTCAGTGTATTATATATCCTGTTCATGAACGATTGTTTGTGTTCTTTTGTTTCCATTTGTGTTCATGAACATTAGTTTGTGCTCATTTGTGTTCGTTACCTAAAATTAACAAACAAACACAAACGAACACGAACAAGTTCATTTCCTTAACAAACGAACACGAACATAATATCTCGTTCGATAAGTGTTCGTGAACGGTTCGCGAACACATATATTTCTTAACAAACGAACACGAACAAGGTCTTGTTCGTGTTCGTTCGGCTACACCTACACCCACCCACACCCCCACCGCCTACGATTTTGTTTCGAACAAAATGTTGCAGGTATGACGCCATCACTCTCACCATCTCATCTACTATCTTCATCATCTCCATAGCTCAATCATTCACTCACTTCTGCTAATCTACTCACCACAACTCTCTCACTTCACTCACACACAATCCCTACGCTTGTAACCGCTTAATTTCCCCATCCGATTTGCTTCCTATCGCATCTGCATCTTCCGAAACCCTAACTTCCTTCGACTTCAAAATGCAGTCCAAAGGTTTGTTCAACTACTGATTATATACACATCTCTTCGCATTTTGTAGCTCAATGTTAGTAGAAACGTTCGGATTTGTTGAATTGGCGGTAAAGTGTTGTGTATCTGAGTTAGGTTTAGTGTGTTCGTGCTCGATTTATGCGTTTATGTTCTTAATTATGATGAAATTTTGTGATTCTGTTGTTGTTTGTTTGATAATATACCTGAATGTTGCTCGATCGAAACCTTCGGATTTGTGAAATTGGCGGTGAAGTGTTGTGTATCTGAGTTAGGTTTAATGTGTTCATGCTCGATTTGTGTGTTTATCTGCTTGATTATGATGAAATTTTGTGATTCTGTCGTTGTGACGATGTTTGTTTGATAATATTCCTTATGTATGCGTTTTTTTTAGCTCAATGTTACTGGAAACCTTCGGATTTGTGAAATTGGCGGTAAAGTGTTGTGTGTATGAGTTAGGTTTAATGTGTTCATGCTAGATTTATATGTTTATCCGCTTAATTATGATGATATTTTGTGATTCTGTCGTTGTTTGTTTGATAAATTGATAGCATTAGGATATTTGTTTTGGTTGATGAATTAGGTTTTTGTGTAGATGCATGTGGATTTTAAGCGCATACGAATCGTTTGGATACTGATTTTGTTTTGCTTTGCTTTCTGTTTTAGTTTGCTTTCTAAATCTGCGGCAGAAAAATATGTTTTAGATTTTTTAGGATCTCGAGTCCTTTATAACGTAAATGCATGTTATATATGTATATCTGTATCTGTGTGTGTATGTTTTTCATTATCTTGTAAGATTTAATTGGAACTTGGCATGACCTGTTCATCTAGACAACTTTAGTACTGAATAGTTCATGTTACGTTATTCAGGTTTTAAATTCATTTTCTCTCTCCTTTATTCCTTTTATATGTATAATATCGTTCTTAATTTAGCAAGAGCCATAATTATGTATTTCCCTTTAGATTCTATCACCTTAAGTTTGCAGTCCACCGATATAAATGTTACAACTAGTAACGGTGGTGGACTTTGTGTATTTCGCGTGAATATTTTTGATTCTTACCTATCTTCACACATCTAAAGTTCTAAACTAGATGTACTGAAGTGCTAGTGCGGATCATTGCTGTTCTTGAATTTTAACAAGTGTGAACTAGCCAAAGTATGATCATGTTTTGATTCAAGGATCTGTGAATTTGTTTCACAGGTTTAGCCCTGAGGATCTTTCATGATCAAGAAACCAATAGTATATTACAATGATCAAGAAACCAATAGTATATTACAATGAAGGGACACTGTGTCAAGTCCTTAAAGATGTTATCAACCTGTGGTGTCAACGATCTGCATGATGATGGTTTCGAGGGTTCAATAAACGAGCATCACATTTTTACGGAGGTCTTCTTCGGACATGAAAGTAGTAAAACCGACGAAATTTGTAAAAACTATGATGTAACTGGAGCAATAAATTTTGAAAATGACAAAAAGACCCCTACAGA
This sequence comes from Helianthus tuberosus, assembly GCA_030545235.1. NCBI lineage: Eukaryota > Viridiplantae > Streptophyta > Magnoliopsida > Asterales > Asteraceae > Helianthus > Helianthus tuberosus. The sequence goes on along the minus strand of CM060415.1, from coordinate 36,762,578 downwards.
GATCTCATTCTGTTCCGACAGTGGTAGTTCAGTCATGACAAATCAGGAAGACTTTCAGAATATGAAGGAAGATTTTGGAGAGTTTGCTTTATTTACGAGAAATGACCATTGTGTTGAAGTTAAGCGAAGAAAAATGTCACCTGTAGAACATTTTGAGACTAAATCTAATCCCGAAATGGTAGTTAGTTCTTCAGTTTCATCAAAAGTAGTCAACTCTAACTCAGACGATCAGAAAACATATGATGTAAGTAACGCTATTCCAGCACCAGTTCAAGTTTCCAAGAAAAGATGGAAAGATTCTTCCTTTATCGAACTAGATAAAGATGAATTGTTAATCCCGCCTAAAGATTCTGCGACGAATCCTAAACCAATTTTGCGTTACTACAGCTATTGCTTACTTAAAGCAGCAGGGTGGTTAATCGGGAGGCGTAACAAAAAAGGGTATGGGGAGTATATGTTCAAAACACCCGAAGGAAGGCCGATTCGGGAATTTCGTAGATCTTGGACCATGTGCGGTCAAAAGTTGGTCAATGATGCGAAATATATCGGTGTATGTAACGGCATGCGGTGGGCTGGTTTGAGTCAGTTTGTCTCTGATCTTTCTAACACGTTGACCGAGGTTAAAAAATTGAAAAATTCGGGAACTGGAACTACAACTGCGTTAGCTCATTGGTGGTACTTGCTTGATCCTTTTGCGAAAGTTGTGTTCATTGACCGAAGGTTCCCGGATTTGAAACAAGGGAAAGAAGTCAAAGCAAAGAGAAGCGCGGTCAACTATTCTAGAAGTTCTAAGCCCAAGAAGCACCAGATGGTCCAAAAGGAGAAAAAAGTAAATCGTCACGTTAAAGATGATGATCTTTTGCTCTCGGCTATATTAACCAACCGATCTACTAACAAACGCGTGGGTATTAAACGAAAATACAAGTGTAAAAAAGGCAAGTGCAGGTTGGTTCCACGCAGTTCTAGTAAATGTTCTGGGTTAGGTGCAAGTGTAAGTGTAAGAACAGTGTTATCTCGGTTGATAGATCTTGGTGCTATTCGTGTCAACGAAGTGATTCAATACAGGGACCCACAGGATGATTCAGTGGTCAAACACGGTGTAGTGACTCGAAATGGTATATTGTGTCGGTGCTGTAACAAGGTGCTCTCTGTTTCAGACTTTAAGAATCATGCTGGTTTTAGAACAAAGTGTTCATGTTTGAATCTTGTTATGGAATCTGGAAAATCGTTCACGTTATGTCAGCTGGAAGCTTGGTCAACTGAATACGAGGTTAGGACAGGTACCAAACAGGCTGTACAGTGGGATGAGTCTGACCCGAGTGATGATAGTTGCGGCCTTTGTGGTGATGGTGGTGAGTTGATATGCTGTGATAACTGCCGTTCAACCTTTCATCAAGAATGCTTGTCTACACAGGTTGGTCTTTCACAATAATTGTTATATAAATTATGAAGTATGGTTACAAAATGTTCTTACCCCATTTTATGCTTGTGATTTTTCAGGAGCTACCTGAAGGCAATTGGTATTGTTCAAAATGTTGTTGTAATAGGTGTGGGAATGTAGCTGGTCAAATTGATGCTTCAGTCTCTAATGCTCTGAAATGTCTGCAATGCGAACTGAAGTGTAATTTTCTATGCCTATCAATCAGAGGATCGTCTCTTTTTTAAAAAAAATTCTCAGTATTGACAAAATGGTTAGATAAACCATTCCAAATGTTTTAAATTGCCATTGTTGTTAATCATTTTTCTGAATATTTACGGAAGTTATATATTGTTATCCTATATTAGATTAAATTACACATATGTTAAATATTAAACATATTCTTAACATGTGTAGACAAGCATTCTTGATGAAATGTTTGTTAAATATCCTATATTATCCTATATTAATGCATGTTAAGAATATGGTTAACTAGGCATTCCAATCAATTCTTGATTAACACTAAAAGTTAACCGGGTCAGGGCTAAAGGACACCTCCCGATAGAAAATAGTAACATCAAGGACATCCAGTGTAATTTCCGTAGTTAAAGGACAACGTCTGCAACATACGTGATTAATTAGTTCAATTAAATATTAAACGTATATTAAGAAATGATTAGAATGCCTAGTTAACCAACCCAACAAGGAGATTGATACAAATGGAAAAATCATATATATGATATATATACATATATATAAGGAGAGAGAAAATAGTTGAGCCATGTGTCAAATTTTGAAATAATATTTTATTTTTGGATTATTTTAAACATGGAGAAAATGTTGATACCATAACATTTGGAATTTTGGATATTACTATATATCTACTGATGTGTCGTTTGGTTTAGATGTACTTTGTACTATTGCCTTGTTAACAGTTGACTGGTTTATTTAATAAAGTTTCGTTGGCCTTTCAAAAAATAACTATATATCTACTGACAGCTGTCTTGCTTGTACTCAGATCATGAGGAATGCATCAAAGAGAACAGGATCGAGAAAAGTTTAGTGGGTCCCACCTGGTTCTGTGGAGAAACGTGTGAAAAGGTTATATACATTAGTCTCTTGCCCAGAATAGGAATAAAAACACTATGTGGCTCACGTCGTATTAGTGGATTCTTAATATTCAGTCTCCATCTTGTGCAGATCCATTCAAGTCTTGATTCCCAAATTGGATGTGTGAACCCACTTTCCGATGGTTACTCATGGACCCTACTGAAGTGTATTCAAGGTGACCAAAAGGTTCATTCTGGTCAACATTTTGACGCCCGTAAAGCAGAATGCAATCTGAAACTAGCCGTTGCTCTGACGATAATGGAGGAATGTTTTATTCCCATGGTGGATACAAGAACAGGCATCTATATGCTACCCCATGTATTGTACAACCAGGGGTGCGCAATTTTTGTAAATAACCGAAACTGACTAAAGTATAACTCGTAATGTTTTAAAATTATTGTTTTCTGTAGATCAGAATATGTCCGTCTTAACTATGAGGGATTTTACACAGTGATCTTGGAGAAAGATGACGTTTTACTCTGTGTGGCATCCTTAAGGTACACGTTTTGATACATGTTACTTGTTATTTTTAGAGTGAAATGCCATTTTCGTCCCTGAGGTTTGGCCAGTTTTGTCCAAAGGTTTGTTTTTCTGCATCTGGATCCAAAAGGTTTGAAATCTTTCCATTTTCATCCAACTCGTTAACTCCATCCATTTTTCTCCATTAGGTCAGGGGTACTTCCGTCTTTTTTGTAAGCGCAATTCAGTCTTTTCAGGGGTATTCGGTCTTTTTACATAAAGTGAGAAACACTGAATTGCCATTTAAGTTAACAAAAAAGACAGAAATACCCCTGACAAAATGGATGGCATTAACGAACTGGATGAAAATAGCAAGATTTCAAACCTTTTGGATCCAGATGCGGAAAAACAAACCTTTGGACGAAACTGGCCAAACCTCAGGGACGAAAATGACATTTTACTCTTATTTCTATATCCTATGGTGTTTATTCTGGCGTTATTCTTATTTTTAAATAATGATTTAGGATTCATGGTGCAACGGTTGCAGAGCTTCCCCTCATTGCAACGTGTAGCAAGTATAGGCGCCAAGGAATGTGCAGGCGCCTCATGACTGCTATTGAAGAGGTAAGAGCCCTATTTATTTTTAGTTTTGTTTGTTTGACATTTCCCTTATTTTTCATGAAATTATCGTTGTAAATTTTGTAAAGCACTTTTAACTATAGTGTCATAAGACTGTCCATATTTTAAAACATAGTCATCGTTAGAATAACCATTATTATCAAAAAATAGGTATTGTTTATATACATATACAATTAATTTTATATATGTTACTCGTTCTTTATTTATTAATAATTTAATTATGGGTTAGGATCATTTCAAAACCCTGAAAATCTACAGAACTTGCAGAACTATTTACAGGCACTCATTTTATTATATTTACTTTTTTCTTTGTATTATTAGTGAAGGGTATATAAGTAATTACAACCACTCATTTTATTATATTTACTTTTTTCTTTGTTTTATTAATGAAGGGTATATAAGTAAATTTAAGTATCCCTAAGTTATCACTATCCTCGTTTCTCTCCTTTTCAATCAATGTTTTAAAAACCAGTAAATACAGGGTGGTAATACCAGTATTACCGGATGTAAATCCGGTACGAAACACCTCGGTAAATTAGTAAAACGACACAAGAGTTGTAGCGGCCTTAAAATCCAGTATACCGGTTCGTACCATAATACTGGTACCGGCCCAAGGTATTTTATGGTTTGAAACTTCGGATTTTTTTTTAATGCCCCATCCCCGATTTTTAACCCTAAACCGTTTAGGAGGCTAAACGCCTTTCAGCCTTCCCTCACGTAAAACCCATCGATGAACAACCAAAATTCAAAAGCATCATCACTTCATCTTAGGGCTGGCAAATCGTGTCTTAGCGGGTTTAACAAGTCTCTGACGACGCGAACAACACAAGTTCTAAACATGAATACGACTCGTTTAGCTACGTTATACCTAATGTCTAACACAGTTGTATGTTTTATGTACCAAGAAGGAGAAATGATGGATCCTAAACTTCTAATTTTAATTATTTTTAAAAAAGTGAAAAATCACATGATGTAATTTTCAGTAAACAAGTCTAATCCTGTCTTATACAAGTTACCTATTGTCAGCCCTACTTCATCTCTTACAATTGAATTATTAGGTTGATGATGATTTTTATACTCGTATATAATGTACACAATATTTTTTATAATATTTAGAAAAGATAGTAATGCAGTATGTTTATATAATTGATGTAGGAGTTTTGTTAATTGTTATGTAATATGTTTATATAATTGATTTAGGAGTTTTGTTAATTGTTATGTAGTATGTTTATATAATTTTGGATTATCTTAATATCTTTTAATATGTAATCATGTATGTTTAGATTAATTTTTTGAGTTGATGTTGTAATTTATGGAATTATATAGTTAAGCCCAATCTGGCATGATTTAAAAACCGGTTTTTAAAATATTGTTAACATTTTAGATCTAGAGAATAGGGCGTTAAACCGAAACTAGTTGAACTTTTTCAGTTTTCTTTGTATTGATTTTTTGAATGTATAAAGATGTTGACATTATTGGTAATGCATTGAAGATTTCCAAGCTCATGTTATTTTTTTTGTAGTTAATTTGTCTTGTATTCACTATTTAATTTCAAATATACATTTAATTTTGAAGAATTACATAAATGTAATTAAAAGTTCTGTCTGAAGGAATTGATTATCAGTTTGAATATCTACTTATATGTAAATTGACATTCGCGTTGAAAAAAATTGATGATCAATATGAATATTTACATATATGTATGCAACTATTATACTTACATGTATGTTAACCTTTTGCATATATCTAGATAGATGTTCAGTTGAAGAAATTGATGACAAGTTCACATATTTACATATACGTAAATATTATATTTATACATAATTAGCATATATGTAAATAGATTATTAATTTGAAGTACCAAATGATTTCTTCATTTTGATCGACACTATATAAAGCAATTCATCAAAAAAACCTTGAATAAATGAAGGCATCGAGCAATATTTAGAAAATCACTGCTGAGAGGAAGTTGGAGAAAAAAATAGGATAAATTCCTGTTGTTTCTAATTTCATTTAGTGTTTAATTACAAATATACCCTCCTATATTTTCAGCCATTGATTAATAGATCAATGGCCATGAAAGGTTCTTAAAAGTTCTGAATAAAAAGTAAGTACTGCAAAGAACCTAACCCTTTAATTATTTTGTTTATATACATATATGATTATTTTTATATACGTTTACAATTTTTATATGTATCACATAATATGTATTATTTAGTCACTTATATTATAGTTATATGTATAATAATATTTATTATTTAATTATATATTTATAATACTTATTCAAATAATAGGTTTGTTTAGGCTCACGAGCCTAGTCAAGCTCAATATGTATTTACATACTAAACGAGCTCCTATGTATGCTCAGTGAGCCAGTCTCAAGTAGGTCAAGAACGGCTCGACTCGTTTACACCCCTATATACACATCATCTACACTCTACAATGCTTCTTGTCTAGAACTTTACAAAACAATATAAAATTAGTAATTGTGCTGTCAGATGTTAATTATCTTTTGTTGAGCTGTCAGATGTTGAAGTCCTTTAAAGTTGAGAAGTTAGTGGTATCTGCCATCCCGAGCTTAGTTGAGACATGGACCGATGGTTTTGGTTTCACACACTTGGAAGCCGATGAGAAGAAAAGCCTCGACAAAACCAACCTCATGGTGCTCCCGGGAACCGTTTGGCTCAAGAAGCCCATGCACCAGGTGTCAACCCAACGCACACACTTTCTTGGTGAGTCCCACTTCTCTTATTGGTTGAGATGGTTCCAGTCAAACCTGAACTTCTTTTTGTTTTTAAAATCATGAACAGGTACAGCTACGGAAGGTGTATCTTCAAACATAAATGGCGATCTTGAAGAAGCGCGTCTGGTGGATATAATGCCCGTTTACGACACACAATTCTTGCAAGCGTTGGAAAACCGTTATGATAAGTTGGTAGAACAAGTTTCATTCGCTGGGCAGTTAGAAACCGGCTTGTGGTATAAATGATAAAGTTTGTATATGATAAAGAAAGGGATAATGTTCGAAACTACCAATCAACTTTTGACATTTAGTCGTTTAGTTCAACTATTTTGGGGATGGTTATATAACTTTTTTTCTAATTGTAGAACCTTGTTAAACAAGTTTATATATGAGTTGATGTTGGATAAGAAACCAAACCAACTCTCTTTTATAGTCATACACCAATTTTTGTTCCCCTTGTAACTTTTTCGAATGGACAACTCCTAGGTAGTTTATTCGACATATATTCATTATCTATGAGCCGGTGGCTTGGCGGGAGCACTCGGGCCTCGGTAGCGTACCTTGTAGCGAGTATTTGGGGAGTAGTTGGCCTTCGAAACCTTGTTTTACAACCATGCTCAAAAGCAATAATATATTTTGGCAGATTGGTTCGGGATGAATACCATGTACATTTAGGATGCACACCCCCTTTTTAGTATTAGTGACACTAGTTCAAAATATGATGCGATTGGAGTCTTGTTATAAGAGTTGTGTCTCTAACCCATGCTAGTGACTTTCATTACTAAGTTATCAACTACGGCATGATTTTTGACCCTTGCTAGTGACTTGTTATTACCAAGTGATCAACTGCATGATTTTTGTGACAATACGTTTTATTATTGATTTATACCTTGTAAAAAATATTTTATAGCACATGGTTCGGTTTTGATCCTCTTTTCTCTTAAAAAAAGGAAAACTAGAGAGAGAGAGAAAAACATGAAATAATCACTTTATTATGGTTTTATACCTTGTAAAAATAGTGGTATACGCACATAGTAAAGCGATTATTTCCGGTCTTAACAAAAAAAAGAGTAAATTACAAATTTTATTCATTATGTTTACACACTTTTGTAGGCGGTGTCCTTTAGCGCAAAAGTTGACAAATTGTATACTTAAAGTTCCAAAATCTTGCACGTTCTATCTTTTAGGACAAACCCATATAGATTTTTTGGTTAAGTATTGTCATGTCAACTAAAAAATTTAACTGAGTTTGGCTTAAAGGATAAAACATGAAAGATCTTAGAACTTTATATAGAACTTGTCAAACTTTTACAATAAATAACAGTCTACAAACATAAAACATGAAACACAAAACTTATAATTTCCTCAAAAAGAAAAAAAATAAAATAAAATGGTGGTAGAGTAAAAATGACAAATTTACAATTTTCTTTTAGGTGCCCCTTAGACTATGGGGTATGGGGCGAGGGTTTGGGCGTGGGTTGGAGAGAAACGCCCAAGTCACCACCCCGGGTGGGCTTGGGTTTGGGTGTGGCCCCTTGGGCGGGAGTTTAAGGCCGGGCGTGGGGCATGCTAGCGATCCTATGTGGCCGGCTCTTATTGGCTTGTTGGCTAGGGCATAGCGGACCATTTTAAATTTAAAAAAAAATGATGTGGCTTGGCCACGCCAGCCCAGCCACGCCCACCATACTCCCATGAAACTTGGGTTTGTGTATTAAGTGCCTCATATCCACGTGTCAACCCATGCCCCAAATCCCCGCCCCACCATACCCCACGATCTTAGACCGTGGGGTATGGGGCTTGGGTTGGGGCGTGGGTTGGGAGAAAACGCCCAAGCCACCATCCCGGGTGGGCGTGGGTTGGGGCGTGGCCCTTGGGGCTTGGGTTTCAAGCCGGGCGTGGGGCGGGGGAAGCGAGCTGACATGGCTGGCTGTGTATGGCCAAAAGAAAAGATCCGTTAGGCTAGCCGTTGGCCAACGGCTATATTAAAAAAATTTAATTTTTTCTTACATTTTTTCATTATAAAACTCACATTTTTCTTCCATTTTTTACCACATTCAACCACATCTTCTATTTCAATTCTCCTTCTACAAAACGAAAAAATGCATCCTTACAACCGTCCTTTTGACCCGAGCAACCCGTATGGATTCCAAGAAAATAATCCTAGCCCACCACCCAATCGTCCAATAGCTCGTCCATATTTCATACACTCTCCTATGCCCGACATGGCGGGTTATGCATCGTATATCGGGAATCGTGTGTTTACTAACTTCCCACACACCGACGATTCGATACCTACCCCGTTTTCACAATCGCCCATCGACCTTTCACAAACCTCCATCGACCTATCACAAAACGAATCCGTTCCCGAAACTCAACCACCCAATGATGGTCCTTCCGCATCGAAACCCATAAAAAAGAGAAGTCATAAGAAAAAAACCGAGGAGGATAAAGTAGTTGAAACCGCCAAACGAAAACAACAAAAATGGGTCGTTGCTGAAGAAGTTGCATTGGCGAGGGCTTGGTGTGAACAATCTCAACATTCAACTTTAGGTAATCTTAACCTTTGTTTTTATTAATGGTTAATTTTTATAAAAGTTTGTAATATATTAATATTTTTTATTAAAATAGGAAATTCGCAACATCGAACCGCCCTGTGGGAATCGGTTAGTAGACTATTCCATGAAGAAATGGGTAGGGGGACTTATCGTGAAAACGATAGCTTATCCTCAAAGTGGAGCGAGATAAGCGCCCAACTTACAAAATTTAGTGTTTTTTAAATAAAGCAAAGAAAAACCCTAAAAGTGGTGAAACCGAAGCCGATATTTTGACAAATGCAGTGGTCACATTCAAATCAAATGTGAAGACCGACTTCCGTTTCATGCATTGTTGGGATATTTGTAAGTTCCATCCAAAGTGGGTGACTATCCCCATTGGTAGCGAAATTAACTCGTCTTCCAAAAGGTCAAGGGCCTCGTCCCAAGCCCAATCTGATGCACGAGATCAAGAGTATAAGGACCTTTTGGATGATTCGCCAAGCCCAAACCGACCTGAGTATGGAAGAAATGCCTCAAGAAGGTGTGCTCAAAAATCTAGATCTGATACGGCATCGCCTTCAGCTGGGAGTTCTGGCTCGCGTAGGGGAATATACAGCGAGCAGTTGGATGACATTTCATGCAAGATGGATACATTCAACGTATTCCAACAACAAGGGGCCAAAATACGAAGGAGCAAAGAAGCTAGAGATGCCGCTAGAGATGCAGCGAAACAAAAACGGGATGATTTGAAATTTCTATCCCAGCCCATTGATCACTTACAGGGTGACGAGTTACAACTAGTCTTGGCGTTGAGAGAAGAGATAAAAAACAAATATAAAAGTTAGGATTTTTTTTTTTTTGTAATTTTCTTTATTTAAAAATATTAAAAAAATTAAATTTGTTATTTTAAATAATATTGAAATAGCCCAGCAAAGCCCACCAAACCCACGCCCCAAACCCCCGCCCCACCATACCGTGTTGAATGTGGGTTTAGCCCATCTCTGCCACCCATTCCACATGTCAACCAATACCCAACCCACGCCCCAACCCAAGCCCCACCATACCACACGGCGTTACATGGTACATCACAATCATCACCGTTAAATTGTTTTTTAAGCAACACCAAAAAAACCGTCATAACTAACCCAATTCTCATCACTTCCACCTGACCCACATCTCCGTTACAAATCAGTCTGTCTGTTCCTCTCTTCTAACCCCCAATCATCCAATTCACAAATCTCAATCAAGACATCCAAAACCCACAATTTTCACCCCTTGTTCCACTCCCCTCCCAATGCCTTCATCCCGTAAATTCTTCCACGCTCGTCACCCATCCAACATAATTACCCGTAAATCACTAGCATTAGTCCTCTCTCTTTTGATCGGGTTCGCTGCTTTGTTATTGTTCAGCATTGTTGTTTTGAGACAAGATATCACTACTGGAGTTTATGATAAACCTTTATCGGTTTCGGTTGTTTGGGATCAAAGTAGTGGTGGTTTGGTGTCTGGTGGGGTTCAGAAGCGGCATAAAGTGATGGGTTTTGTGGGAATTCAAACGGGTTTTGCTTCAGTTGGGAGACGGAGAGCGTTGAGGAAGACGTGGTTTCCTTCCGATCATCAACGCCTTCAACGGTAAACACGTTTGACAACCTAACATGAGATTTGTGGGTTTGGGTTTAGTCTAAACGGGTTCGGGTTAGGTTCAGGTCAAACTCGTCGGGTTCATGTCTACCACTGACCCGTTTAACATGTCATAAATTAACTTTGTTGGGTCTTGGGTATTTTATGCCATAAGTTATAACTTAAAAGAGAAATTGAGATAAAATTTTATAATAAGATGTATACATTTGTATTTTTTTTGTTGTAAATTGTAATTTTGGAAGAAAAAAAATGTGAATATTTGCCTTGTGTTCGGGTTCATATGTTTGGCATGATTTTTAGTGTTCATGTAAAATTTTTGGGTTCGTGTCGTATTGCTCAAACAGGAACTGTTTACCACCCTTTAAAGGGGCATATACATTTAATAGTTGCATGAGTTGGTTATGTTTTATGTCAAATTATGTAACGTTTAGGCTGTAAATTGACAATGATATACATTGGATCATAGCTGTTAAAAGCCATCGCCTCTTGCGCCTAGGCCCATTTTCCAGGCGAGGCGAGGTTATTGTGCTTTAAGTCGATGTAATTGTGCTTTAATTCTCCAGGTGATGGTTCAGGCGTAGATTTCGACTCAATTCCTAGATTCCGTAGAGTTTCTGTCCAAATTCTTTAAATTCCGGCAAGATTCCAGCTAGATTTCTACTTTATTTAAGGAAAACTACTTTTCTACACCAATACACTAATATTTTAGAACTTTTGGTACTAAATAAATGCTATTAAAGATATTAAATGTTACATAATAACTTTTGTTTATTTTATCTGATGAATATTATTATTTTTCTAATACATAATATATTTTATATTTTTGTTCATTGTGCGTTTATTTTTTCTCAGGCCCTAGCTTTTTATGCGCTTTGCGCCTAGGCCCCAGGTGAAGCCTATGTGACTTGAGTGTGCCTACCGCCTTTAATAACTGTGCATTGGATATAGATAGGGTTTATTACAGAGAGAGAAGCAAAACAATAAGTAGACAAGCTATCTCGGTTAACCTAGCTAAATGGGCTAAATGAAAGCCCCATAACTTTATTATGCTAACCATAGTTATCAAAAGTCATCGCCTCTTGCGCCTAGGTCCATTTTCCAAGCTAGGCGAGGCTATTGAGCTTTAAGTCAGGCATTTGCGCTTTAATTCTCTAGGTGATGGTTCAGGCACAAATTTCGGCGAGATTCCTAGATTCCGGAGAGTTTCCGGCCAAATTCTCTAAATTCCGACAAGATTTTAGCTAGATTTCTGCTTTTATATAAGGAAAACAGAAAACTACTTTTCTACACTAATATTTTAGAACTTTTGCTACCAAACAGATGATATTAAATGTCATATAATAGCTTTACTTTATTTTATTTGAAGGTATTAATTCTCTAATACATAAAATATTTTAAACTTTTTTTCATTGTGCGCTTTTTTTTCCTCAGGCCCTCACCTTTTTTGCGTCTTGCGCCTAGGCCTTAGGCGAGACCTACGCGCCTTGAGTGCGCCTAGCGCCTTGAGTGCGCCTAGCGCCTTGAGTGCGCCTAGCGCCTTTAATAACTATGATGCTAACATAGGCAGTTATGGGTTGATGTTTGTAATCCGATTCTATATAAGTGATACGTCAGCGCTAGTTAGGTTGGGGTGTTATTATAATGGCTTGCTTCATGCACAGTTGTATTTGAACCCGACTTGCAATTTGAAAGAAGTTAATTTATTGAATGATTCTTGTAAATTTTCTGTTACACATTTAAGTTATTTTGTTGATCAAATGTTATGCAGATTAGAAGAGTCCACAGGGCTGGCCTTCAGATTCATTATAGGTAAAACTCACGATAGATCAAAAATGGCAGCGCTCAAGAAAGAAGTGGAGGAATATGATGATTTCGTGCTTTTGGATATCGAAGAGGAGTATAGTAAGCTCCCATACAAAACGTTCGTGCTAACGACAGCGATAACTAAGCTAATCATGCCCACTTTCCGAAATTCATTCTCGTTATTGTGTTTATTACAGGTTGGCTTTCTTCAAAGCTGCCTATGCCCTATTTGATTCTGATTTTTACGTTAAAGCTGACGATGACATATATTTGCGACCAGGTGACCAATTTTTTAAGGATCAAGTTATTATAACACATAATCTATGGTATATATTACATAATATTTTCAAGCTTTTTGTTTCGCTGAATGATAGATCGCCTCTCGCTGCTTTTGGCTAAAGAGCGTCGTCACACGCAGACGTATATTGGATGCATGAAGAAAGGCCCGGTGTTTACTGACCCAAAGCTAAAATGGTTAGTTTAGCTAAATATATGTTATGTGTGTTCTTTTATCTCATTTTACACTTTTTCAGCTATTTTTATATTTTATCTTGTCAATAACTTAATATTACAACGGATTTTTGGCATCAAATAACAATTTTGATCATATAATGTAGGCATGAGCCGCTAGGATATATGCTTGGGAAAGAGTACTTTCTTCATGCTTATGGTCCGATATATGCTCTTTCGGCAGATGTCGTTGCGAGCTTGGTTGCGTTAAGAAATAACAGGCAAGTATATATTTATATTATGAGTTAATTACTGTTTTCGTCCCTGTGGTTTGTCAAAAATCACTCTTTCAGTCCATTAGTTTAAAAATTGTCATTTCAGTCTATGTGGTTTCACTTTCGTAACCATTTCAGTCCCTATACTTACAGAATAAATGGATTGAAATGGTTACGAAAGTGAAACCACAGGGACTGAAATGGTTACGAAAGTGAAACCACAGGGACTGAAATCGCAAATTTTAAACTAATGGACTGAAATAGTGATTTTTGACAAACCACAGGGACGAAAACAGTAATTAACTCTTATATTATTATATTATCATTATTTCTTTGCATTTTTTTAGTAATCTGGTTCCTTAGAATATGACCATTTTTTACTTTCTACCTTGCAGTTTCCGGATGTTTAGCAATGAAGATGTTACAATTGGTGCATGGATGCTTGCAATGAATGTTACACATGAGAATAACCGTCAACTTTGTCAGCCGGAATGTACCGCTACATCCATTGCTGTCTGGGATATTCCCAAATGTTCAGGTTACTGCTACATCATTCTTGCAATTTACAAGTATATCAATCTTATTATGTGATACAAAAAATATATATAAATGTTGCAGGCCTCTGTAACCCTGAGAAGAAGATGTTGGAACTTCATCAAATGAAAATATGCGCAAACAGCCCAACTTTGGTATCTAATGAGTAGCACAGAATGCCAAAGTTCCGGATTTTTGTGCCCCTGGATGATAACTTGTACTTATAATCCAAATCTTTTATCATATACCAACTTAATCATAGGGCACAACACAACTGACCCGAAACCTGTATCAGAAAATTAATTTGTTTGTTCTCAAGGGTGTGTTTTGAGCATGTACTGTTCACAATATTCATGAAGTTTTGTTGTATTAAAAGCATAGTTGTAAAAATCGCGCATAGAGTAGTCGCTAGTGCTGGGTTCACTGCGTAATTTTCATCTAATCGGCAAATTAATCGCTAGGTGGTCAACAGTGGTCAAATCCGGACCTCATCAGCTAAAAATCCAAAAATCGATGGCAGTTTAGTGATTCCGGCCAAAACCTGTAATTCTTGCAGTTAATCCTTTCTACAAAATGTGGGTCAAAGGTGTTCCTATTAATCGCTAGTCGCTACCCCACCAGCCGACTAACGCCTAGCGGTTTTTACAACACTGATTTAAAAGTGTTATTTCTGTTCCCTATTTAAACGCCTACCGTCAATTAAATAACTGCATACAGATGCATAAGAAAAGTGTGTATATATCATCAAAATTCTGTTTGTTACACAAGGCAAAAGCAACAAAAGCCATTACAACCACACACTGTCAAGTCAACATGTCTCTATGCAGCCACTATTTTCTCATTTGCTTCTTTCTCTTCCACTGCAGCTACCATGGGACTGCTAGCAGCAGATACTTTCTCACCCGTTGACTCGTTACTTTGTTCAGTCAACTTAACATCCGCACCTGCTATTTTTGGAGATTCCGTAACAGGAGACGTTTTATCCGACGGAAGTACAGAATTTTTCGGTTTATTCAAAGCATGACAATGAGGACAATAGTACGTGATGAACGGGAACTCCTCCTTTCTCGCAAGCCCTGTATATACAAATAAATAAACGATAAATCAAACATAACGATAAATAATTTAGCAGCAAATCAAATTCTAACTCACCATTATGCATATGGCAATTTCCACATATAAGTGCGTACGACTGTGTGGGGTCCTCGCCTACTAGCAATGCGGCAATTCTAGCGATCCAACCTCCATCTTGAGCGCCTGAAGCTGCGGGATTATGATGCTCGACAACAAGCTGTCCACGTGGCGAATTTCCGGGAACCTCATTTCCGCCAAATTGAGGTGTTTCTTTACCGACATGATGGCCTGGATTGCTTCCAGGAGATTTAGGGTTTGCTTGGTTTCGTTTCCTGAGACCGCTAGTTTGTTGGAGGTCAACATCGCTGCTTTTCCCTGTGGTATGTGCGTCTGGTTGTAGTTCGTCTCCAAGAAACACTTTCAGGCCCGCATCTGCACCCAGTTTCGATGCAAGAACAGTTGCAGCAGCTGCTTTTGCCGCTGGATCCGGATCATATTTCTGCCAAAACGATTTGTTCTCTAAAAATTATAGTAATATCAAGATACAAAAATCTTTAACGAATTAACGGCGAGCTCAAAGTGTACCTGAATGAGCTGCTGAGTGATGTAATAATTAGTTCTCTCTTTAAGCTCATCGATTTTCGCTTGCCTTTCTTCTCGAAGCCCATCTAACGTCTTCTGATCCCTTCGATCACCTACACGAGAGCACATCAAAAATCAATAAAAAAACAAATCAAGAAGCTTAAACATACATACAGACCGAAAAAACAAAGAACAACATGGTTATAATATAAGCATTAGAATGAACAATGTAAACCTCAAAGGGGGTTGAAACTTACAGAATTTAGTGAAACTCGAAAGCCCATAATACAAACCGAACGACAAAGCAGGCAAAAGAAACATAGGTAGAACCCGTAACGATCTCGTTCTCCAATCCATATCCACTGTTCTTGTTGTCATTATAGCATAACCCACTGCAACCATCTGTAACACAAATATCATAGTTGTTAATGGCGAATAGCGACATATAGTGATAAGGTACCTATATGCTACATAGCAAATCGAATAGCGATAAATAGCGGTCGGTTATTTTATAAACAGCGATACACTAGAAAAAAAATTTATATGTATATTATATCAAAATACCCGGTATATATACACTATTTTACATGTATATTACACTATTTTATAAACAACGATACACTAGAAAAAAAAATTAAAAAAATTAAAAAAATTAAAAAAATTATATGTATATTATATCAAAATACCCGGTATATATACACTATTTTACATGTATATTTAACAAAATACCTAAAATCCATCTCTTTTATATTAAAAAAAATAAAATCCAGCTATTTTATATTAAAATAAAATAAAATAAACTGCCGCTGTTGTCGCAGTCTATCGCTACAACCCTAATAGCGAGCCACAACCCTAAGACCATGTGTAGTGGTAATGCCCCTACCCTTGGGCGTTTTGCGCCATGTGGCAGCCCAGTCAGCAATGGGACATTATGAGGCGTTTTCTAAAATGGGTGCAGTAGGGATGTGGGCATTGTGGGGCATTATGTTTGTAATAAAATTAAATAAAAAAACATCAAAAAATCTTATTGGACAAACAAAAGGAAGATAAAAGGTGATTGGACAAAAGCAATGAAGCTGGGCGTGGCCGTGGAAAAAAGCACGCCAAAAGCAATTTGGGGAAAAAAAAACGCCCCCGGGTGGAGAAAGGGCGTTGTGGGGCGTTTTTAGGGGAAAAACGCCTTTTCAGGGGGAAAACGCCCAAAAAAAACCCCACTACGGATGGCCTAATAGCGAGCCTAGACTAAACATTTCACAAAAAGTACACAAATATATATCTCCTAAAATCAAGAAAAACAAACCCAACTATGAAAACACAAGAACTACATACACTTCAACTGTGACAGTAAAAGAATCAGATATTATTATTATTAAAAGCTAATAAATTTACCTCAAGAAGAAGGGAAAAGATGATTAAATTTCTAGCAGTTGTTCTCCATCTAAAAGATCTTCTTTTAATTCTAGAAATAAGAGTAGCTTCTTCTTTAGAAATATACTGCAGCCTCTTCTCAAAATCATCACCACGTAATCCAAACAATGCGTTCCAAATTCGAGAGAAAAAACCCCTTTTCTTGCTTTTGCTCTTCTTGTTCTCCTTCACCTCTTTCTCATCGGCCATTATTATTCGGGGTTTTATTAACAAATATCAGTCAGAAATCAAAAGAATAAGAAAGAAACTCGCATGAACAGATCCAGATCGGATAACTGTACAGTTATCAAGATATGAGAGAGGGAGAGA
This sequence comes from Helianthus tuberosus, assembly GCA_030545235.1. Classification (NCBI taxonomy): domain Eukaryota; kingdom Viridiplantae; phylum Streptophyta; class Magnoliopsida; order Asterales; family Asteraceae; genus Helianthus; species Helianthus tuberosus. The sequence continues at coordinate 36,745,580 of CM060415.1, read as the reverse complement.
GACAATCGCGTTGGATCGCGTAAGTGAAGTTTGAAAAGGTGTAAAGTGTTTGGGGGGTTTGAAAGCAATTAGTGGGGTTTTGATGGACAACTGTAAATTGAAAGATAAAGAAAGAATGGAAGATCGTGAAGAGTAATGGAAGAAATGAATGTCGGAAGGTAGGGTTTTGGTAGAAGGGGGACACGCATTGAACGCAACGGCTTGATTATTACGATGGGTCCATTACCTACCCTTACCAATATTACAAAATGAGGTGTTGATATAATCAAGAAAATAGCTTTGTTTGTGTTTGTTTGTTTGTTAAGAAAATATTGTGTTTATGAACATTTACCAAGTGTTAAAGGAAATAATGTGTTCAACGATATATTTATAAAAGTGCCAAAAGAGCAAATTATAAACAAACGACAGGTAAACAGGCAACAAGTTGCACCGCAACCCCTTTTGAATAGCAAAATTGATCCTACTAAAGACGACGCGACTCTTAAGGGGCGAGATATTACTGTTCACGACCCGCTGGACCCTGTTCAGGAATTCCACAGCCTCAGCGGCTAGAGACCCAAATGTATCAAAAGTAAATGGGATAAACAAGTGTTGATTCTCTAAACAAGTTTTCTTGTGTTTAGCGACTTTGTTTGATTCCGCCTTTAACGTAGCCTGGCCAGCAACAAACTCGTTGTCCCTGAGCCCAACAAGAGGAGACACCCTTGTAAGGTCCACACAAGCGTGTTTTCCCCCTGCCCACCCAAAACAAGAATATCAGCTGGCCGAAGAGTAGACCTTCCATCGAGCGGATCTGTCAAAAAGTTCACCAGAGTCTCCTTTTTAGCCGAAATCCCTACCAGCTTTAGAACATCACAAAGAATATCCCTAACCAAATCAGTTGGTGAGGGTCGTGAGGCTCTTAAGGCCTCAGGCCAATGGTTGTGTGGGGAGTGTATGTATTTACATGCTCTCAGTCGTGGGTGCCACCATGCAGATGGGGTTAGAGGTGTACAAAAAAACTGGTTTTAGAACCGAAACCGGAAAAAAAAAACCGAAACCGTTTTTTTATAACCGGTTTTTTTAATCGCCAGTTTTTATACCGGTTACTATTCTTGACTTCAAAAACCGGTTATTAACCGAACCGGTTATTAAAAAACCGGTTAAAACCGGTAAAAAACCGGTTTTTTTTTGGGAAAAACCAGTTAAAAACCGGTCCCAACCGGTTATACCGGTTATTGTTTTGGACCTCAAAAACCGGTTATAAAAATAAACCGGTTTTTATTTTGGGTGAAAAAACCGAAACCGGTTAATAACCGAAACCGGTTTTTGAAAAAAAACGATTTGTACACCTCTAGATGGGGTGGCACGGTTCAAGTTGGTTGCGAGGAATGTGTTGGAATTTATTATGGGGATTCCTACGCTACATGTGGGAAAGGAGATTGTTTCTTTGGGAGCTTTGGGGGTGGACGTGGTTCTTCTTGATCGTGTTTTATCTTTTCCTATTAAAGCTGTTAAGAGCATCCCTCATAGCTGTCGTATGGACTTTGCCCAGGCCTTAACGGCCTCTTTGTGCAAGGTGGTGGCTATGCTAGAGTCAGTTGGGGTGTGAGTAAGACTTTCGTTGCTGCCACGTTGTATGTTGCGGGTTTTCAGGCATCTAACCGTCAGGAGCGCAGGTCAGGGAATAAGAAGTCCTTGCAATGTCTTAAACAAACACAAAAGCCCACCATATAACATAACAAAGCCAAACAAAGCGATAATGCAAGGAGTACAACAACATGATGCAAATCCATAATTTAATAACTGATATCATATACAACCATTAAAGAATCGGACAATGCATAGTGTAGAAACACCAAATGCACACAAAGGTTTAATATTATTAATATAATACTAATTATTAACAATCATAACTGTAGGCTCAGAGGGAAGGAGGTGTGGTTGCTTTTAAAAGACCCTCTTAGCCGCCAACCTTAAATGGTTATCATCATCGCCTAGATTCAGGTATACAAAAACAAAGGCTCAACAAAACTTCATTTCCTAACTTTACAGATTCAGATATACAAAACCAAAGGCTCAACAAAGCTTCATTGCCTAACTTTACAAACATGTCAAATAGAACCAATGCTACACATACATTACTAATGACACCATTGAGGCTCATACAAATATCACAACCGCCTTAACAAAAAAATAATCGCGCTGACTAAGTATCATACAACATTCACATATCTAAACACCGCATCAGAGCGTCTTGTCTAACATATCATATACACGGTTCACCTATCCAACTATAAACATACAACAATCACAAATCCAACATGGTAAAAAGACATGACATTCACATATCCAAACATCTTATCACAGCAACAACAAAAACCAACCTATGTCACCTATAAACAGAAAACAATCACAAATCAAAACACCCATTTAAAGAATGTTTTCCAACATATAACATATACAGCTCACTAAAGGCTCATCGTCTGGACTCAACCATCAACATAGCAATGTAAAAAACCCAAACCAAGCAACCTGAGCTATAAAGGGACAACAACGACAAATCCAAACACCCATATAAAACATCTTAAGGCTCACCAATGTGTCATTCCATATACATATCACATACAAAGTTTAAATTCTAACATACTACAGACAAGAATCACCAATGACTCATCATCCATGCATGTTAAAAAATAAATCATATTCAACCTAAAAAGTGCACACCAAACAATCCAAGCCATAAGCAAACAACAATCACATATTGAAACACGCATTCAAAGAATGCTAAGGCTCACCAATGGAATATCGTTTATACATCTTCCAAAACTTATCAGATTCAAACATGAAATGAGTACCCAATTGCCTAACAATCAGACAAACAACATGGAGATAAAAATCACAATATTAAGACTCACCAATGGCTCATCACTTATATATCTTAAAAATATATTAGATTCAAACATCAAAATAACAACCAAAAAATCTAGAGTTCAAAAGAAACCCCAAAAAACATGATCTTAGCCTAATAATTGAGCAAATAACAAGGATATAAAAATCTCCTTAACAGGATCGTAAAGAACACGACCGACATCTGACCACAAAAGAGTAGCTTTTATAGAGAGAGAGAGAGAGAAAGATGGCATAATGTATAGAGATAGAGAGACATGGTGCGATGATAATAAAACATGAAGACGCCGGGAAGTAAAACGCGTGTTAACAACAAAGACACCACATAAACACGTGTAGGGCGGGTCAAGAGTCCACACAAATAAACTACTTGTCTACGCAAACAAACACAAAAGGCCAACGTGTAACATAGCAAAGCCCAATAAAGCAATAATGCAAAGAGTAAAACAACATGATGCACATCCATGTTGATAATTGATAAAATATATATAAATGTGTCGGCTATTTGCGTCTAAAATATATATTCTAACAGTATTTATCAGGCATACACAACATATTTTAAACATTAATTATAAAATTCAGTTATTTCGTTTTATCCTTGACAACTTTACCCTTTTACACATTAACTCACCCAATGGGGGGAGCTTCTTGGTGGCCCGTGGGTGCTCCGATCCCCACTGATTTTCTGCTTGTAGTGTTCATTTTACCGAAAATTTCTAATTTTTTTTAGTGTAAAATATTTGATTTTTAAGAGTCCCCACTGATTTGGATTTAAGAGTCCAGCCCTCACTGATTTTTCATTTAAGCTCCGCCACTGAACTCACCAAAATATACGTTTCTAAACCTTGCTCAACTAAAAAGAAACCTATGATCATGGGCGAAGCTTTTAAGGGGCGGGCGACCCATCGAACTTTTCGCCCAGTAGTGGAGAATATGTAGTTTTCGTATAGAATTTTTTTGGTGTATACGTTTTCGACCCCCCGGTTTTATAGAAATTTTAGGTCCGGTGACTTTCGCCCCTCAGTCGGAAATCTAAAACTTCACCACTGCCTATGATATTTATTTTGTATAACATATTAAAAATTTTTATTCGGAATATAGGGTATCAGCCAAACAACAATTATTATGAACCAGTGTTGTAGAGATCGCTAGGCGCCAGTCGGGCGGTGGAGTACTAACTAGGGATTAATCAGGATTAATCGGGATTAATCGGATCGGAATTTATATATATATTTTTTTAAATTTATATATATATACACATACATTAATATCAATATAATTCTTAAAACTAGTTCAAAATTCAAACAACCAAGTTTAAAACATAGCAAATCAAGTATTTAAAAATTCAATACACACGTTAATATCAATATAATACTTAAAAATAGTTCAAAATTTAAACAATGAAGTTTAAAACATAGCAATTTAAGTATTTAAACATTCAAACATTACCATATCAGTCATGGCCTCATGGAATATGTTTTAATAGGTTAAAAATATGTTTTTTGGGGCCAGGTTGGAACTAAACAACTTGGGTCATGTATTTAATGGTTAAAAACATTTGTTTGGACCAGATTTAAACTAAAAAAGAGTGGGCCGACTAGAAACGATTTGGCCGACTTGGGCCGATTTGGGCCGCCTTGCACCGACTAGGACCGACTTGGACCGACTACCAACTAATGGTCTGACTAGCTCAAAATTCTGATTTTTACAACACTGCTATGAACCAATTTCAAAGAACAAACACAGTTATTCAAACTTTTTAATGTATTTAATAAAATAAGTCACCTTTTGTTGTCTAAAGACTTAGACTTGTCCTTAAATCCAAAATTTCGGTGGTTATCATAATAGAAACGTAAAATATAAATATCCACATTAATTTAACTTTAACTTTTGTAATATACAAGTTTCTAGTCTAGTTTAGAGTAATAAAGTCAGTGTATTTGAAAACAATACACATCCTTTTTTTATTCAAATATTTATAAATACATCTTAAAACACAAAGTCGGTGACTTTTACGCCCCTCCCCCTTTCATTACAATACAAGGCTATCCATTCCAAAATACAAGGCCACCTCAACATTAAAAAATAATATTTTTAGCCCTTATTCTATATAATATAATAAATTCAACCCCAACTTTGCAAAAGTGTATTTTTAGGCCATATTTCATTTTATTGGCACCCGCTATACTTTCAAAGTTTACATTTCTAACTCTTTTTCTCTTAGTTTTACGTTTTTTTTTTTCCAAAGTTTCACAACATTGCAATTTTAGTCCCTTGGTTTTACAAACGTCAATGTTTAATTCCGCATGTTTCTAATATTATAGCTTTACCCATGTACCATATATAATATGCGTTTTTAACATATTATTTTCTTTAATGAGTTTCGTTCGCTAATTTCTTTTTTGAAGAACTAATTTGTCGCTAATCTCCTTGAATTTTAAAAGTTTCTACTTTACCCTTTTCGTTCTTTTACTTGAAAAAAAATCTAGGTACGGATTTGTATGTACGTGTCGGTATAAATTTACGTGCGGATTTTTATGTATGTGTCAGTATAAATTCAAGTTGATCTCTTTTTAGACGAAAATTTATCTTGAGAAATGAGTCAGTGCAAGTATAATATGTCTTTTACATACCATACCGAGTGTCGTTAAATATAATATATATAGTCATTCGATGGTATAAATTCGAGTTAGTCTGCGTTTCGTGTGTTTTCTATTGTTTAAAGTTACAACAAGCCCCTTTTAATTGTTGTGCATCGGTCGCGTTACGTAGCACTTGCACAAATCCATTCGATATTTGCAATTTATCCGCGCCGCAACCGCGCGAGTCTATTTACTAGTTTTATATCAATCCATAACACTCTCGTGTGGATATTGATATACGTTAAATTATACATGTTTTTATACCCCAAAACACTTCCGTTTTAAGCATTTTTGACCGAAAACACTACGGTTAGGTGCCAAATCCGGTACTTTTATATTTTCAGGTCTTAAACAGAGCTAAAAGGAAAATTCTGATGAAAACGGACAAATTCTGATGCATTTCTGATGAAAAGAACAAAATTCTTATGACTGCCAGGTATGGCACGACCGTGCCATCTGACGGCACTACCGTGCCGATGCTCCGATCTCGGAAGCACTGCCAGTGCGATCAGGAGTGCCAACTGTTTCTCGGGCCGCACTACCGTGCCACCCGAAGCATGACCGTGCCAAGGCTTGACCAAGGTTTCTGATCAACAATCTGATGACATGGCACTACCGTGCCATCCGCGGCACTACCGTGCCGATCTGCTGACCCAAGCAACTTGTCCACTAGTCCACTTGGCTGACTCGGGATCGCTGAAACTGACGTCACCCGACAACACCTGTCGCACGACCGTGCTACCAGTGGCACGATCGTACCGATGAGATAATCTCCTATAAATAGCAGCATTCGCTACTGGTTCAAATGTTGGGTTTTTCTCCATGTTTCTGGGCGATTTCTGGGTTACGAAGCAGTCCTGATCAGACCCATTTGAAGCTTAGAGATCGAGTGGAAGCATAACCGATCCAACCCATCAATTCCTTGCTTGTTTATGGTTTGATTCCTTGTTCTTGAACATGTATTCTGATCATTTTGCAAGTTTTGAGCTGATGTTAGTTTATGTTTAATGTAGTTTATGTAATAATAGTTATAAACTTGTTTCTTGAATATTCGTTACATTGTAATCTTATTTGTATGAAGCTTTAGTACTTTTTCATGTTTGAATCTTCATGATTATATAACGAATGTTTCATTGATGTTGAGTTCCTGATTATGTTTGATTGTCTTGGATAATGAATCTGTGGTTAGTGGGATGGTAACTATTTCTTGATTAATCACTTGTTTGTAGACTTTGTTTACACCATGAAACCAGACTAGGGTATTGGTTTTATACAAGATATATCTTATTGTGATTAGGAATACTTTCTTGCACGTAAGGGTTCTAATGAATTATATGGTGTTGATTGCATGTTCTTAGATGCGGTTTATGATCCTTGTTTAGTAGTTTTGGTCTGAAATTGCTGACATGGTAGATTTGTGTTTAAGACATGTAAAGGTGAAACTGTTTGTTATATGATCTACATAATTGCTTATCCTCGTGGCTGTATTGTGACCATCGGTATTGCTTTCTTTGATAAGTGAGGTTAGGAATCCAGACCCGGTAAATAACCTATCTTTAAAGATTCGCATGAATAAATACCAATAGCTCGCTAATGAATGATTTTAGGTGGTTAACGTGTGACCATCGCGTTAACTTTCCTAAGAATCATAATGCTAGAAATCCAGACCCGGCAACTAGCTGTCTCGAAATTGGAAAATTAATTAAGTGCTTTTGTGACATATCTAATAGATAACATGTTTAGGTTGTCTGTGAAACAAGATAATAGTATATTTATGTTTTAGATATAATTTAGATAATTTAGTTAAACAACCATTCACCTTTCCTTATATCTGGTAAAACAATGACAAAGATTTAGTACATTATAACGCCCGTGTTCCATGGATCGATATCTGGCTCTTACCAATACTTTGCTGCATATATGACGGGATACACTTTTCCTTTGTTGTGTGTGTTTTAATTTTATGGTATAAACCATTTTTATAAATATAAAACACATTTCGTTACATGTGAGGATACTGTAAATAAATATGTATGTAAACATGAACGTCAAGTTTTTGGCGCCGCTGCCGGGGAGACGGCGAAATTAATAGAATAATCCGAGTCATTATTTTACCGGTGTACAAACTATGAATACTTGTACATTTTTGTATCTATTTATTTTCTTTTATTTACTAACTTGTGAACACCTAGCCTGGTACGCCCACTAAGACTAACTGTTTGACAAACTTTTCTTTTTCTGTTTTACTAACCACTAACCAACTTATTAACGGACTCAACTAACCAACTAACATTACTAACTTATTACTAACTCTTTATTTAATTCAGTTAATGTGTTCGGAATCGAACCATTTTTCCTTTATTATTTCAATTCAGTAATTTCATTTCTGTACTTCGTTTATTTATTTATTTCAGTTCAGTATTCCTAATTCAGTATTTTATTTATTTATGTTCAGTTATTCATTTATTTATTTATTTATTTCTATCCTTTTATTTAACCGCTTATTCATTTAATATTTCGTACTCATTTGTTTATTTAATTATTCCACAGAAATAAAATATACCTTTCTGATAAAATCATCAGATTTTCTGATGGATTCTGATAAACCCATTAGATGTTCTAAAAACTACAGTTAACAATTCTGATGAATTTACCAAGACTTTCTGGTAATTCTGATGGATTTATCAGAAATTCTGATGGAACGAAAACTTTCATCAGATTTTTATCAGAATTGTATCAGCACTTATCAGGTTTTCTGATATATAAAACAAACTAAAAAGTTTCCTCAGAATTCTGATGTTCGTCATCAAAATTTCTGGTAAACAGCCAAAAACAGTTTTCAGATGTAAATATATAAATAAACTAGTAAATATTTAAATAGATTTGTATAATAACTTGTATATATGTATAGGGAGCCGCTAGAATGAGAACCACCACGAGTTATGAGAACCGCGAGAACCACGTGCCACGGAGGGGCGTTGACCACGATTTTTTTTTACAACTAGATCCGTATATTTTAACAACATTCGTAAAAAAAAATTCAAACGGCGTGCCGGATGGGTAGTTTTTTACACCCAAAGTGTGGTGTTTTTATTATTTTTTTGTTTTTTCTTTTTTTTTTTACAAACTTTGGGTGTAAAAAACTACCCCCTCGGGCGCGCCGTTTGAATTTTTTTTTTTTACGAATGTTGTTAAAATATACGGATCTAGTTGTAAAAAAAAATCGTGGTCAACGCCCCTCCGTGGCACGTGGTTCTCGCGGTTCTCATAACTCGTGGTGGTTCTCATTCTAGCGGTCCCCTATATGTATATATGTATATTACATAATAGTTTTAGTATTTATACTTATTTCGTATATTATTATTATATTCTTTTATCTGTATAATGCCTTTCTATTTCATGCAGGCTAATGTCCATGCCCCCTGCACCCGCTAACGCTGAGCTAGCCAACGAACCAGAAAATAACCTAAGAAGAAGTAGGCGGCTTCGCGAAAGATCACTTGTCGTTGCACAAAGGATTGCGGCCGCAATCGACGAACCAGTGATACTTTCTGACAGCGAGAGTTCAGAGGACGACACAGGAAACATAATGGCAGAAGACGACCAACCTCTGAATGAGACCGGCCGTCCAGGAGGAGAGGGCTTGCTACCGAGCATCGCCCGACCTACGATAGCAGCAACGAGTTTTGAAATTAAATCTAGTATTATTAATATGTTACAAAATTCTGTGCAGTTTGATGGGAAGGATCACGAAGATCCAGGTCGGCACATCGCTTCATTTCTTGAGATGTGCTCGACTTTCAAAATTAGAGACGTTTCTGAAGACGCAATTCGTTGGCGACTCTTTCCATTTTCTTTGCGAGACAAAGCCCGATCTTGGCTTTTGTCACTTCCAGCAGGGTCCATCATGACTTGGAACGAGATGGCGGATCTTTTTATGCAAAAATATTTCCCGCCGGAAAAGACAGCTAAGCTTAAGAATCGTATTATGACATTTAAACAGGACGAAGGAGAATCTCTACACGCAGCTTGGGAAAGGTTCAAAGATCTTCTGATCGATGTTCCACATCATGGGTTGTCCAAAAGACAACTTGTGTTAAACTTCTACCAAGGACTCAACTACGACTCGCAAGAACGTTTAGATGTTTATGCAGGAGGCGATCTTGGAACAAAAACACCCAACGAAGCCTATGCAATCATAGAAAAAGTTACCTTGAAGTCGAGTTCTCGTCACAGTGGAGTACGAAGTAAAGCTTTATCTATTCCTGGAGTTCATCAAGTGGATACATATACGGCTCTTGCAGCACAGATTGGAGCTTTGGCAGCAAGATTTGATCAAGCTCAGAGCGTTTCGCAAGTACAATCATCATGTGAGCTGTGTGGAGTGTCACACGAGCCAGGTACATGTGAGCAGGGTGTTATGTCTACAGGCCACGAAGAGGTGGACTATTTGGGCAATCAAATCAGGCCCCAAAATAACCCCTACAGCAACACGTACAATCCGGGTTGGAGAAACCACCCAAACTTCGGGTGGAAAGCCAATTCTAGTAACCAAAACCCACTCGGATACGCTCATCGCGCTCCCGCACCACAACAGCCTCAGGGGCAATCCTTTCAGCCCTAGGGACAATCTTTTCAGCCATCAGGGAAAACCTTTCAACCACGTTATAATAATTCAGGTTCAGGAAGCACTTCCCAGCCACAAACCACTCAAAACAGCTCGAAACTAGAGGAGATGATGGCACAGCTGTTAAGCAACTCCAACAATGCCAATCAAATTTCTGAAAAACGATACCAGCAACATGAGGAGCGTTTCATGGCACAAGAAAGGGAAATGCGGAGCCAGAAGGCTTCAATTTAAACCATTGAGAATCAAGTCGGCCAATTGGCCAAGATGTTGTCTGAAAGACCTCAAGGTAGTCTTCCAGGTAACACAGAACCAAACCCGAGAGGGCACGTTAATGCAGTAATGACGAGGAATGGTAAAACAACGGGACCTGACAAATCGGACTCACCACCGATCACTGAGACGGTCCAAACTGACACTTCAGACGAGGTGCACGCTAGGCGAGTCCCAGCAAGTACAGCACAGTTTCAGGAGCCAGTTAAAGAATTCATTCCTCCTGTTCCATATCCGAGCAGACTGGAGAAGCAAAAGAACGATGAACAACATGGTAAGTTTTTAGAGATGTTTAAACAATTACACATAAACATACCATTTGTTGAGGCGTTGGCTCAAATGCCTAAATACGCAAGGTTCCTAAAAGACATCCACACAAACAAGCAGAAGCTCGAAAGCTTGTCTTGTGTGTTGATGAATGAAAACTGTTCATGTCACGACCCCGTCCTGGTGTTACCCGGTCCAGGAGCCGCGGGACAGAAACCCGTGGTATTTATTAATTGAGTTGACAGCGGAAGTTTAACAGGATCTTTTAAGACTTGAAAATGCCCAATTATTTTATTTCACAAATTGGGACAACCCCATAATTTACAGTAAAGGTAATTTCCCGAGGAAATCCCTTGTTTTACAAAACATGTTTATTTATTTTACTGAACCACCACTTCAAGCTTGTTAGTGCTCCGTAGCACTTTTCCTTGATTCACAGTAGGTCACCTGAAACATGTTTTTAAAAAATATTTTATCAGCGGGGAAATACTGGCGAGTCACTCAATTTTGATAAAACGACACATAGCTATGAATTACAGCATAAGAGCGATTACAATGGCTACTATCTTATTTTTATCTGGCGCCGTGTCACAGCCTTGTGACGATGGTCATACCACTATTGGGTCCTTTCACCCAAGTAGTGATGATTATCACTGTTAGCTTGGTGAACTTAACCGTGAGAAATTAGTAATGTGCACAATACCCCACTTGCCAGTGATTTAAGATAACCAAGACTTAATCCCTGTAATTATAACTTTGAAAATAATTTAAGGTTTAGTAAAACAGTTGATAAAAAGAGAATGACTCACTTTGCAAGTTTAGACGGGCAGAGTTTAGCCTACTGATAAGCCTTATAACCTAGTACAAATAACAATGCACACGAAACTAGATTAGTAACTTAATACAACATTTACGATAAGCTCACGAAATCAAAACCCTCACGACGAATGACAAAGTATAGCCCAAATACGGGCAGCACTTAAACATCCATCGGATCGGTTTCAATCGATCGGACATTGTATCATAGCAGTGATCGAGTTAATACCTTGTATCGTAGCAGCGTTTTGCTATTGTGAATGTGATTTTCGAACATAAAGATGTGATTTTTGATAAATTTCATGCACACAGACGATCTGCCCATGACTGACGTATTTATAGCTAATTTTTGGGTTTTACGCGGCCCGCGTAAACCCTCGCTTGACTCTTACGCGGCCCGCAAGGGTCCCCTAGTCTACGTGTAGGGCTTGTGTGTCACAGGTAGGTCCGCCACGTGTGTGACACATGGCCTGGAACGCTTATCCGGTCAACTTTAAGTTGACGCGGCCCGCGTAAGCCTGAGCTTACGTTTTACGCGGCCCGCGTGAAGTCCGGAAATCTTATTTTCTTGATTTTTCATGCACGTTAGGGTTTCAGGGGTCCGGGTTTTCACTTACGGGTCGTTTATGGACAATTTTGCAGGTCCTTACATCCTCCCCACCTTATTTAAAATCTCGTCCTCGAGATTTACGGAAATAAGTGAGGATATTTTCGCTTCATCTCCGATTCCAGCTCCCAGGTGTATTCGGGTCCTTTTTTTGAATCCCACTTGACTTTGACTAGTACTAATCTTTTGTGTTTGAGAAACTTAATCTTTCTGTCTTCTATTTGAAGCGGTTTCTCCATGAACTTCAACTTTTCATTCACCTGTATGTCTTGAAGAGGGACTACCAGGGATTTATCAGATAAACATTTCTTGAGGTTGGATACATGAAATACGTCATGTACCCCGGCTAACTCTTCTGGTAGTTGTAAGCGATAAGCGACCGGTCCTATTCTCTGGATTACTGGGAATGGTCCTACGTACCTTGGACTTAGCTTTCCTTTCTTATCGAACCAAACTACCCCTTTCCAAGGAGAAACTTTCAAGAGTACCCTGTCTCCAACTTGAAATCTAGTGGCTTGCGTCGATTGTTTGCATAACTCTTCTGGCGATCTCGAGCCGTCTTTAGTCTTTCCTTGATTTGAGTAATCTTGTCGGTGGTTTCTTGTATGATTTCAGGACCTGATAACTGACTTTCTCCTATCTCTGCCCAGCAAACTGGAGTTCTACATTTTCATCCATACAGTGCTTCAAACGAGGCAGCTTTGATGCTTGAATGATAACTATTGTTATAGGAGAATTCAATTAAAGGTAAATGGTTATCCCAGTTTCCTCCAAAATCTATCACACATGCCCTGAGCATGTCTTCCAGGGTTTGGATCATTCTTTCACTTTGTCCGTCTGTCTGGGGATGGTAGGCTGTACTTAAATTTAGTCGGGTCCCCATTGCTTCTTGAAAACTTGTCCAAAAACGTGAAGTGAAACGACTATCCCTATCCGATACAATGGAGAGTGGGACTCCATGTAAGGATACTATCTCGTCTACATACAGTTTTGCTAATCTTTCCATGCTAAAGGTTTCCTTCATAGGTAGAAAATGAGCTGATTTGGTTAATCGATCCACAATTACCCAAATCGCGTCATTACCCTTTCTGGTTTTGGGTAACTTAGTAACAAAGTCCATGGTTATTAGTTCCCATTTCCATACAGACATTTCTAATTGTTGTAGTAGGCCTGAGGGTTTCTGGTGTTCCGCCTTAACTTGTGAACAAGTAAGACATTTAGAAACATATCTGGCTATGTCCTTTTTCATTCCTATCCACCAGAAGTTATTCCTTAAATCTTGGTACATCTTATTATTACTAGGATGCATGGTATATCTAGATTTATGGGCTTCCTCTAAAATCTTATTTCTTAAATCTCCTTGCTTAGGTACCCAAATCCTTTTCCTATGGAATCTCCAAATTTCACCAATCCCTTGCTCTAATTCCTTTATCCATCCTTTCAATCCCTCAGCATCATCCTTGATTGCTATCTCCTGAGTATTCTTCAGTTGTTCCATTAAGTCTAATTGTAAACTTAATCTAAGAGCACGAACTCGCTTTTGCTTTTCATGATACTTACGACTTAGGGCATCTGCTACTATATTTGCCTTTCCTTCATGATATTGAATATCACAGTCGTAGTCACTTAGAATTTCCATCCATCTTCTTTGCCTCATGTTTAATTCCTTTTGCCCAAATATGTATCTTAAACTCTTATGATCTGTATAGACTGTAAACTTACTGCCATACAAATAGTGTCTCCAAATTTTAAGGGCAAAAATTATGGCTCCTAATTCTAAGTCATGAGTCGTATAGTTTTCCTCGTGCTTCTTCAATTACCTTGAGGCGTACGCAATTACCTTCTTGCGTTGCATTAACACAAATCCTAATCCTAGCTTAGAAGCATCACAGTAAACTTCAAAATCTTCTGTCCCTTCTGGTAAGGCAAGAATTGGGACGTTTGTTAATCTTTGCTTTAAAATCTTAAAAGCCTCTTCTTGTCTAGATCCCCATTCAAACTTCACTGCTTTACAGGTTAGCTTAGTTAATGGTACAACTATTTTGGAAAAATCCTTAATAAACCGTCTATAGTATCCGGCTAATCCTAGAAAACTTCTAACTTCCATAGCTGATCTCTTCTATTTTGGAGGGATCTACGTGAATACCTTCATGATTCACCATGTGTCCTAAAAATTGCACCTCTTGTAGCCAAAATTCACACTTCGAGAATTTGGCATAAAGTTTCTCTTTTCTTAACAAAGTTAAGAGTGCATGTAGGTGCTTACAATGCTCGTCCTGAATTTTGGAATAAATGAGTATATCGTCGATAAAGACAATTACAAATTTATCCAAGTACGGTTTACAGATCCTATTCATCATGTCCATGAATTCTGTAGGAGCATTTGTTAGTCCAAAGGGCATGACTGTAAACTCGTAATGACCATACCTAGTTCTGAAAGCAGTTTTAGGTATGTCTTCCTCTTGTACTTTCAACTGATGATATCCAGAGCGTAAATCTATTTTAGAGAAATATCTAGCTCCCTGAAGTTGATCGAAAAGATCATCAATCCTAGGTAATGGGTATCGATTCTTAATCGTAACTTTGTTCAATTCCCTGTAATCAATACACATTCGCATCGAACCATCTTTCTTTTTCACAAACAACACTGGAGCTACCCACGGGGATGAACTAGGTTGTATAAATCATTTGCTTAATAATTCATCTAACTGCTTTTTCAATTCTAGCATTTCGGTGGGTGCTAATCGATAAGGTGCCTTGGCTATCGGTGTAGTTCCAGGACTTAGATGAATTTTAAATTCTACTTCCCTATCGGGTGGTAATCCAGGTAGTTCTTCTGGAAATACATCCGGGTATTCTGATACTACTGGAATTTCCTTAAGTTCCTTACCTTTAGTGTTGATGATTGCCGAAATCATATACACTATTCCTTGTTTTCTTGAATAACTGGCCACTTTCATTACTGAAATGAATTTCATTGGCTTACGTGGCTTATCTCCTGTAATAATCACTACTTCCCTGTGGGTGTATGAATTTCTATAGAATTCTTATCACAGAGGATTCGAGCATGGTTGGCTACTAACCAATCCATTCCTAATACGACATCGAATCCAGCTAAATTAATAGGTAACAGGTTTGCGGAAAATTTATGGCCTAAGAGTTCTATTTTTCCTTTTTGCAAAACCTTATCTATGTGAACAAAATTACCATCTGCGGTTTCTACCATAAAAACCTGCCTAAGTTTGGTTAAGGGTAGTTTAAGAGCTTGGCAGAATGAAGTATTAATAAAACTTTGGTTTGCACCAGAGTCAAATAATAATTTCGCATAAACGTTGTGAACTAGGAACGTACCAGCTATCACATCAGGGATTAGCTCTGCTTCCTGGGTAGTCAATTGGAAGGCTCTTGCGTTCTTTTTGGTAGTTCCTTCTGTAGGTTTGGCTTTGTTGTCAGCTGGTTTGACCAATTTGGGGCAGTCTGGTCTAAAATGTTCAGCTTCTCCACAGTTGAAGCAGATTGTTGATTTCTTCCTCCTGCAATCTTCCTCTTGATGCCCCGGAATTTTGCAGAAATTGCAATACCCTTTGCATTTTCCAAAATGCTTCCTTTTACAGGTACTGCAAAATGGAGCAGTGGAAGATTGTCCAGTCCCCTTTTTTCTTGAAATTACTACTATTACCCACACGGAATCCTTGGGTAATCTTTTGAGCTACTTCCTTCTTCCGATTTTCTTCTCGTGTGCATACCAGTCCGTCGGTCAGGGTGTTGGCTAATTCCACCGCATCGTCAATAGTGCGAGGTCTCGCAGCTTTGACGATATCACGAATTTCGCTAATCAAACCCCAAATATAGCGAGAAATAAGTACCGATTCTGGCGAAGCCAGGGTAGGTACAATTCTAGCATACTCGAAGAATGTCGAAGTATACCCTCGACAGTCAACATCCACCACCCGGTGGTTTAGGAACTTATTTGTCATTTGTTCCTTTTCATATTCGGGACAAAATTTTCTTTCTACTAGTTTCTTAAATTCTTCCCAGTTCATGGTATACGCCACATCACTTCCCTTAGCTTGTAGTACGGTGTTCCACCATTCGAGTGCCCCTTCTTTAAAAAGATGCGACGCGTACATGATCTTGTCTTCCTCGGCACATTTACTTATTTTAATTACTGCTTCGGTTTTTTCTAACCAACGCAGTGCAGCAGTCGCCCCTTCGTTGCCTGCAAATTCAACCGGTTTACAGGCAAAAAATTCCTTGTAAGTGCAACTAGGCGTTGCAGCTTTCATTCTCTTAATAAATGGGGCTTGCATCACATTATCGTTATTATTATTGTTGCCGCCTCCATTTATACTATTACTAAAATTGTCGCCGTGAGTAAGTTTGCTGGGAATAATTGGTTGAGGTTCAACTGGATTTCGGGCAGCAGCAAGGATTGCTGGAATAGCATTGGCTATTCCTTGGTCGACGATATTTTCTATATCCTGTCTATTAAGAAATTGGTCTTCATGGTTTTGTTCGGATTGATTAACTTCGTTAACTGGCTCATTGACGGCGGGTTCCATCTGATAAATTTTCAATATACAAATGTATAAATTATTGGCACAAAATAAAACAAATAATAATTAGTCACAATAAAACAATCACACATAATCATGTCAACACGTATAGCCAAAATTGTCGACTTTGCGACGTTGATATTTTTATATATTAGTAGGCATCCATACACACCAGTTATATTACAAAAGTTTTATTTTAAGTTATTTTACATAATTATATTTTTTATTATTTTATTATTATTAAACATGTAAGCACACAACGACATACGATCCCTGTCAGCTGGCACTTCAGAAACGACGTTCCCTCTCGTCGTATTTCCTTGATATCCTCTCCCCCACTTCCCGGATCCTATTTCCTGCATCCACCAGCTCCTCGCCATAGTGGCGGAGTTCAGTCAAGTTCTCAGTGCTCATAGGTGGGTTTGGTGCAGGCTCTGGGTCAAACTGGGGGAAAAAGGTGTGAGGGTTATTCAAGAGATTCTGAAATTGCCAATCACTTGTCCACCAGTCCTCCAGCTCTCCGGGTAGAAGTTGGTGGTAGACAATGGGATCTGGAATAGCAGGTTCCAAATTAACTGGAAGTTGTGATTCAACTGGGTAATTGAAGAGGTCTTCATTGGCAGGTCCAATGAGGTCGCAATTTGCCATTTTGCAATCAAGCTCCTCCCACGGTGGCATTTCCTGGGCTTGCCCTGAACTTTCCCTGATTTCTTTTCCTTTGCCCTTATCATTTGGGTTCTCTGTCCTTTTAACCCTCTGCGCGGCTGGCTTCTTCCTCCGTGCGCGTCTCCAACCTACGATTCTTCTTCTCTTTTTCGTCTTGGGTTTCTCCTGGGCTTGAGCCAGGAATTCCATGGGTTCTTCAGTGTCGGCCAGATAATCAGAAAAGTCTCTGGAAACTTCCATACCAGCAGAATGGAGATTGAGATTCTGAAGAGCTTCAGACAACTCATTCATGCTGTTTAGAACATATAGACAAAACACAAAATTGCAAGTTAAATGTTCACAAAATCACAGAGTGGCAATTTGAGAAATTAAGTATTTCTAAATACTTAATTGGCTTAAATCAGTAGCTCTGATACCACCCTTTTCTGTCACGACCCCCGTCCTGGTGTTACCCGGTCCAGGAGCCGCGGGACAGAAACCCGTGGTATTTATTAATTAAGTTGACAGCGGAAGTTTAACAGGATCTTTTAAGACTTGAAAATGCCCAATTATTTTATTTCACAAATTGGGACAACCCCATAATTTACAGTAAAGGTAATTTCCCGAGGAAATCCCTTGTTTTATAAAACATGTTTATTTATTTTACTACGCCACCACTTCAAGCTTGTTAGTGCTCCGTAGCACTTTTCCTTGATTCACAGTAGGTCACCTGAAACATGTTTTTAAAAAATATTTTATCAGCGGGGAAATACTGGCGAGTCACTCAATTTTGATAAAACGACACATAGCTATGAATTACAGCATAAGAGCGATTACAATGGCTACTATCTTATTTTTATCTGGCGCCGTGTCACAGCCTTGTGACGATGGTCATACCACTATTGGGTCATTTCACCTAAGTAGTGATGATTATCACTGTTAGGTTGGTGAACCTAACCGTGAGAAATTAGTAATGTGCACAATACCCCACTTCCCAGTGATTTAAGATAACCAAGACTTAATCCCTGTAATTATAACTTTGAAAATAATTTGAGGTTTAGTATAACAGTTGATAAAAAGAGAATGACTCACTTTGCAAGTTAAGACGGGCAGAGTTTAGCCTACTGATAAGCCTTATAACCTAGTTGATAGGGTACGGTACTAAACTCGACCCGAGCGGTCAGACTTCCCGTTAGTTGTTGCTTTTATATTAATTATTTATTATTGTTGCTTACTAACCCAACCGCGAGGCCCAACGCGATGTAGTTTACACTACTTTGGGTCGGGGCTTGTAGAGATAACCCCTAACTGGGCTTGGCCCATTGAGGTTAGGGGAGGCCCATATCCCCCTATATAAAGAGGTGTTCACCTCATTATTAGGGCAGAGCATATGGAGCCGCCACACTTTTTGTAGCTGGAAACAGGAGAATCTTCTCCTACCGGCAATCTCTACAGCTCCACTTTCTTCTCTTCTCCATTGCAGATCTAGGATCAAGAGGAAGAACAAGGTGTGATTCTTCACCCTTATGTAGAGCACGGTCCAATCATCCCGGCGGTGATACCGTGTTTCTTCATTGGCGCCCACCGATATAAACTCTCCACAGCAATCATGTCTTTCGTTCTACGGTAAAATCTAGGATCTGTGTTCTTGAGAAATCTGCACTAGAATCTGTTTCAGATCTGAAACTCTATTTTTTTAGCAATAAAACTCAAATCTGGATCTGAAACTCAAGTTTTATTCACGATAAAACTCAGATCTGATGAGATGGTGTTGTTATCTTTTTTATCATAAAACATGAGATACATGGCCGCCATAGTTTTTTCGTCAAATCCAGATCTCAAACCTGGAAAGGAGGTTTTTTACGTCGAGATCTGTAGTGTGAACAACTATGTTTTTAAATCATGTTTCACATTATTCATCTCTCATGTGGTAAAAGCAAGTTTACAAGTGGTAAGACATGACGTACAAGTGTGGGTTGCACAGTTCTCTTTTGTTTCTCCTCGAAACACTAAATCCCACCATGATATTACAATTGTACACCTACTAGCTAAAGGTACAAGTATTGATGCGAGATGTACAAGCATTTTTTGCATTTGGGAATCACAAACATCCAACATTGGATGTATACAGTTTTAAAGTCAGGGGGTGTTGGACATCAGGGGACCACCATTTATCATATATTCACTCCTTCCAACTTTTCTTCTATCCAAGTTTAACGTGGCTCTGGCTCTGGCTCAAAAACAAGAAACCAACACCCACTGTTTTTTAGCATGCGTGTAAACTACAAGTTGGGCACTCAACCTTACACCTCTGAAGCCATGCGCAACATTTGGTCATGCCCAACCGTCGTGCGCGACCAATCTTACTCCGCACGTCTTCGGCAGACTACCATCTTAGTCACACCACCTTACGCCTCCGCCACCATGCGCAGTGAGACCTGACTCCGCCACCACGCGCAACCATCTATTTCTGCCATCTACTCACGGACAACCAAAACGAAGCCTCGTTAGTCTGCCCAACTAGTTTCTGCGCAGCGTACACAAACAGGAGATTTGTAAGTCCTAAATCATCTCCTCTAAATGCCGTCATGGAAGTTTCTTCATGCGCGGGTATGGCCTCGCCGCGTGAGCAACTTCTTCATGCGCGGGTACGGTTGCGCGACGTACACAACAAGATTTGTAAGTCCTAAATCATCTCCTCTAAATGCCGGCATGGAAGTTCTTCATGCGCGGGTACGGCCTCGCCGCGTGAGCAACTTCTTCATGCGCGGGTACGGTTGCGCGACGTGCACAACAAGATTTGTAAGTTCTAAATCATCTCCTCTAAAATGCCGTCATGGAAGTTCTTCATGCGCGGCTACGGTCCCGCCGCGTGAACGACTTCTTCAAGCGTGGGTAGTTCTTCATGGAAGTTCTACATGCGCGGGTACTCCCGCAACGTGAACATGCTCCGCCCTTCACCGGACAAGATCACCGCGCGGGCACGTTTCTCCCTTTGGCGGACGCTTTGTCTGCCATAACGCATTATCAAATAAATTTGGACTTTTCTAAAACTTTCGTTTTCTACAAAGTTTGGAGCAAAGCATTCAATAAAATGAAAGGACAAGTCGACATGCTATTATCCAGTTCATGGTTTTTGACTTAAGCAAATGTGTGTCATCATGATGTCAGTAGTACCACCTGCCATCCTATAAACATTTGTCTTCAAATCCAATTTAATAAATCCAATTTAATAATAATTATGTTAAATGAGATACCATTTGCAAAAAAAGGTACTTTCTTTGTCGAGTTTCTACTTTGACAAAAAGTGATAAAGTGCATTATATATATTATGCTCGTATTGGTTATGCACAACCAACATTTTAACTAACATTTTATTTAGTAGCAAAAAAAAAAAATTACTATTTGATAATAGTAAAATAATGGGACGTGGATGAACCTAAACATTCACACAAGTGAAATTGCCCCTTATTGAATAGCTCAGATATAAGCTTCCAAGTATTACCCATCTCAAGAAAGGATTTTAGTATTAACAATTAAAACTTTCATGACAACTTTATGATAGCACCGATAAAGTTTTTACAACTCTCATGACAACTTTATGACAGCCAAGGTCATAATTTCCATTGCCATGACATTGATGTTTTCAAACAAAATATTTAACAAGTGGACGTTTTCAAATAACATGTCAAATGTTTGTATCCGGCACATGTAAAAAGCATAGAAATGAGATTTTACTGATATTATACAGACCTATGTTGTCTTTTGTTTTAGCAATCGCGTGACACCCGTTACACGCGTCGTATTTAGGTGTATGAGCAAACCCTCGTATCATTGCTTATTATTATTATTCTATGCTACTAACATCTATTTAGCAATAATAAACTGATACCCGCATAGTCCAACACCATTCCGAAGTTCGAAGTTGCTTTCAGAGTATTGCGAAGTACGGATGCACGGAACAAACACCTCCTAAGGATGAAGTTTCGGTATAACGCTTTCCACATCACTCTTTATTACAATTTACCACGTCAACTTATTTGCAGGATAGGCAATACATTCAATCGGTGAAACGCAGCGAGCGATCCTCACGCACGCCGATGAAAGCATAAAAAGCGCCCTTTACTTATGAGCATGCCGGTCTCCATAGGAGTCTGCTGCTCTACATACGAGCATCTCAGCCTCCATGCGAGCCTGCTGCTCCACATACGAGCACGTAAGTCGCCATCCGCGCAAGCTCCTTTACGTACGAGCACGTAAGTCGCCGGCCGGCGCATGCTCCATTACTTATGAGCACGTAAGTCGCCGACTGGCGCATGCTCCTTGACATTTGAGCACGTAAGTCGCCAACCGCGCATGCTCCTTTACAAACGAGCACGTAAGTCGCCAACCGCGCATGCTCCTTTACATCTGAGCACGTAAGTCGCCGGCCGGCGCATGCTCCATTACTTATGAGCACGTAAGTCGCCGACTGGCGCATGCTCCTTGACATTTGAGCACGTAAGTCACCAACCGCGCATGCTCCTTTACAAACGAGCACGTAAGTCACTAACCGCGCATGCTCCTTTACATCTGAGCACGTAAGTCACCAACCGCGCATGTTCCTTTACATCTGAGCACGTAAGTCGCCACGCGCGCATGCTCCGTTACATATGAGCACGCAATTCGCCAAGCGCGCACGCTCCTCTACATACGAGCCCATTAGTCGCCTCGCGCGCGTACTTCATTACTTACGAGCACGTAAGTTGCCATGCGCGCAAGCTCTTTTACATACCAACACGTTGATCCCCATACGAGTCTGTTGTTCTACATACGATCATCTCAGCCTCCATGCGAGTCTTGCTGCTACACATGTAAGCACGCTAATCTCCACGCGACCCTGCTGCTTTACATACGAGCGTGTGTGTCACCCGCGCGCGCATGCTTAGCCATATATGAAAACGCTTACAAAACGTAAACGGTGCTACAAATGCACGCACCACTTTGGGTATACGCAAAAACGCATTGGCTGAAATAAAGTTTCGCTTACACCTACAATCTTCAAGACAAGCCACATCTCCTTGCTTCATGCCACATTGTTGTTGTGTCACACCAGAGGATTAGCGCAGGCTCGGGTTTCCACTTCATTATTCCTGACGCAACTTTATGCCAATTCTCATTCGCGATAACCTGTTCAAAGTGGATTAACACGTGCAACTATTGTAGACAACAGTTTACAAAGATTCAAACACTATAAATACATACGCTCCATGGCTTAAGACACGCGCGCACCTTGCGCTAACCAACAGAAGTCACACCATAGGGTGAATATTTTACAATAGCCACACGACTGTGTGCGCACCGCTAAAGCTGGGCCACACTCACCTGACAAAGGCGAACCGTCAGTGACAACATAATGATCGCCGCGTCAGCAGCCAACTCAAGGGTCACCAACAACGACATTTGCACCCTGTCAGAATTTAAATTTCGAGAAATTTCTCGCCTAAAATTACAACGAAACTGCAAGTTGAAGTTAGCAAGGGTTGCGCCGCATGCTTCATCAACCAATGATCATGCGCGCCAGCTCTCAAAAGCAACAGGTATCAATTAACAAGCCTGGTAGCCGCGCCGTAGTAATTGACAAACACTTACACGCGCGCCAGCTACCAAGACCTAGCAAATTCTTTAAAGACCAGCACGCCTTTCCTTTCTCTTTTTCCTGAGTCCAGAGCTCCAACCATTCACTTCGCGCATGGAAGCAGCACTGGACTGGGGGGACTTAAAGGGGTATGGTCCCAAAAAGCCGCGCAGACCATACTCCTTATACGTTAATCAAACTAATCTATAGACCACGCGCGGGCTGCTTGGACAAAACCTAAGCCGAGTGCGAGGTTCAAACAGGATTGAAGATCAGATTCAGCACTTAGCATCCTGAATGAAGGCCCTCAATCCCTAAGCCTTGCGCCAGCTGGTCGGACACACACCAAAGGCCGGGCAAGGGTGGCAGCGCATGTTCATTTCAGGAAGCATGAAAGGTACGAGTGGCAGAAGGGCAAGCCAATCAGCGTCCAACAGGTTATATTCTATCGCGCTCCATGATTAACAATCGGGCGTGAGGCAGAAGGAACGCAAGGACGCCTACGTGGTTCCAATCAGGGTGCGCCAGTACCAAAGAGCTTCTAGAAGACACAAACGGTTGGCACCAAAGGGACAGAGCGGATATTCTTTGTCATCGTCTTCAGGCCCAAGGCCCATCAGCCCATCTCCTTCTAAACTACTCCGACTAAAGATAGGGTCCTTCATACACAGGAAGGACCGTAGCTAAGCCCAGGAAGGATTAAGAAGATTAACCCTTATGGTCGAAACATAAACACAACTAATAAACCTAAAATTAGCTACGTACGCGCAGCCTTGACAAGCTCATGGCAATGCGCCAATAGCAACTGCCCGCAATCAAACAGCGTGCGCCAGGTTTGCCCAACCAGTATCATGTAATATTCAACGCTCCATTATCTCTACTCGCAGCGAAAGACAGATGCAACAAGCATGGCCAACAACTTTCCCGCACCCGGGCGACAGGTAAGCCTAAAACGCAATCTTTTACTTTCGAACACTCCTAACAAGTCTAGTACTCCTACCACGCTTGCACGCGGGAGCAGCACTAGACTGGGGGACTTGATGGGGTACGGTACTAAACCCGACCCGAGCGGTCAGACTTCCCGTTAGTTGTTGCTTTTATATTAATTATTTATTATTGTTGCTTACTAACCCAACCGCGAGGCCCAACGCGATGTAGTTTACACTACTTTGGGTCGGGGCTTGTAGAGATAACCCCTAACTGGGCTTGGCCCATTGAGGTTAGGGGAGGCCCATATCCCCCTATATAAAGAGGTGTTCACCTCATTATTAGGGCAGAGCATATGGAGCCGCCACACTTTTTGTAGCTGGAAACAGGAGAATCTTCTCCTACCGGCAATCTCTACAGCTCCACTTTCTTCTCTTCTCCATTGCAGATCTAGGATCAAGAGGAAGAACAAGGTGTGATTCTTCACCCTTATGTAGAGCGCGGTCCAATCATCCCGGCGGTGATACCGTGTTTCTTCATTGGCGCCCACCGATATAAACTCTCCACAGCAATCACGTCTTTCGTTCTACGGTAAAATCTAGGATCTGTGTTCTTGAGAAATCTGCACTAGAATCTGTTTCAGATCTGAAACTCTATTTTTTTAGCAATAAAACTCAAATCTGGATCTGAAACTCTATTTTTTTTTTATTTTTTTTAGCAATAAAACTCAAATCTGGATCTGAAACTCAAGTTTTATAAATTTCATGTATCGTAGCAGCGTTTTGCTATTGTCAATGTGATTTTCGAACAGAAAGATGTGATTTTTGATAAATTTCATGCACGCAGACGATCTGCCCATGACAGACCTATTTATAGCTGATTTTTGGGTTTTACGCGGCCCGCGTAAACCCTCGCTTGACTCTTACGCGGCCCGCGAGGGTCCCCTAGTTTACGTGTAGGGCTTATGTGTCACAGGTAGGTCCGCCACGTGTGTGACACATGGCCTGGAACGCTTATCCGGTCAACTTTAAGTTGACGCGGCCTGCGTAAGCCTGAGCTTACGTTTTACGCGGCCCGCGTGAAATCCGGAAATCTTATTTTCTTGATTTTTCATGCACGTTAGGGTTTCAGGGGTCCGGGTTTTCACTTACGGGTCGTTTATGGACAATTTTGCAGGTCCTTACATTACTATAGTTCCAAACGATAGGAATGAACTTATTCCTACCTGTACCGTCACCGGATGGCGACTTTGCATCGATTACCGCAAACTCAACGATGCCACCCGTAAGGACCACTTCCCGCTTCCATTCATCGACCAAATGTTGGAACGTCTGTCGGGGAAGACATTTTTCTGTTTTCTGGATGGGTTCTCTGGATACTTTCAAATTCCTATCGCTCCTGAGGATTAGGAAAAGACTACTTTCACATGTCCTTTCGGCACATTCGCCTACAGGCGTATGCCTTTTGGACTGTGTAATGCACCAGCCACATTTTCGCATTGCATGGTAGCTATTTTCCATGACATGATTGAAGACTCCATGGAAGTATTCATGGATGATTTCTCTGTTTTCGGGAGTTCTTTCGATCAATGTCTTGGAAATCTGAAAAGAATGTTAATGAGATGTGAGGAAACTAATCTTGTGCTTAACTGGGAGAAATGTCATTTCATGGTGAAAGAAGGGGTAGTTCTTGGACATAAAATCTCTGAAGCCGGGTTGGAAGTTGATCCAGCAAAAGTTGATATCATTTCTAAAGTTCCTCCCCCAACTTCGGTCAGAGCGATTAGAAGGTTCCTGGGTCATGCAGGGTTCTATAGGCGATTCATAAAAGACTTTTTGAAAATCACAAGGCCTATGACCCGTTTATTAGAAAAAGATGCTCCATTTGTGTTCTCAGACGAATGCATGAAAGCTTTCAAGCAGCTGAAACAAAGGCTTATCGAAGCCCCTATTTTAGTTGCACCAGATTGGGCATTGCCATTTGAGATAATGTGCGACGCCAGTGACTACACAATAGGAGCAGTCTTAGGACAGCGAAGGGAGAAGCATTTTCATCCTATTTACTATGCAAGCAAAACTCTACATGATGCTCAAGAGAATTATACGACTACAGAGAAAGAGCTTTTGTCAGTAGTTTATGCTTTCGACAAATTCAGATCGTACCTTGTGTTGTCCAAAAAAATTGTGTATACGGATCACGCAGCAATCAAATACCTTTTTAGCAAACAGGACGCAAAACCACGTCTTATCAGATGGATCTTGTTACTACAAGAATTTGACATTGAGATCCAAGACAAAAAGGGAGCTTTAAATGTTGCAGCCGACCATCTCTCGAGACTTGAGCATGGCAGTTCTGAAAATTCGTTGGAGGAGCCAATAAACGACAATTTCCCCCACGAATTTCTTTTAAGTATCGAGATGAATGACGAGTCACCTTGGTTCGCCGACTTTGCAAACTACCTCGCATGTGGAATCCTTATAAAAGGATTGTCATATCAACAAAAGAGGAAGTTCTTTGCAGATTTGAAGTATTACATTTGGGACGAACCATACTTGTTTAGAATCGGAGCCGATCAGGTGATCCGAAGATGTGTATTTGGAGAAGAGGCAGCTAGCATTCTGCATCATTGTCACGAAGGGCCGACCGGAGGTCATCATGGAGCAAACTACACTGCAAAGAAAGTGTTAGACTCTGGGTTTTACTGGCCCACAATCTTTCGTGATGCGCATGAATGGGTTCGAGCGTGTGATTCTTGCTAGAGGGCGACAAATATCTCCGTACGCAATGAGATGCCTCAACATCCAATGCAAGTCTGTGAAGTCTTTGATATATGGGGTATTGACTTCATGGGACCATTTCCAGCCTCACGAGGTAACAAATATATCCTAGTTGCTGTAGACTACGTCTCAAAATGGGCCGAAGCTTAAGCTTTGCCCACAAACGATGCTAGGGTAGTTGTGAGGTTCTTAAAAAGTTTATTTGCCCGATTTGGTGCTCCAAAAGCCCTTATCAGTAACCGAGGAATGCATTTTTGTAATGCGCTGTTAGAACGAGCCTTGTCCCGTTATGGAGTTCATCATAGATTGGCTACGCCATATCATCCTCAAACGAGCGGGCAAGTAGAGGTTACAAATCGGGGTTTGAAAAGAATCCTTGAGCGGTCCATTAATAACAACCGCAAGGATTGGTCAGACAAGCTAGATGACGCTCTGTGGGCTTTTAGAACAACATTCAAGACACCTATTGGGACCACACCCTTTTGGTTGGTCTATGGAAAAGCCTTTCATCTACCTGTCGAGCTAGAACACAAGGCATTCTGGGCCTTAAAAACGGCAAATTTGGATTTGAAAAGCGGAGGTGAAGCCCGTTTTCTACAAATCCACGAGCTTGAGGAGATAAGAAGTCATGCCTACGAGAATTCTAGCAAATACAAGGAACGAGTCAAGAGATTTCATGACAAGAGGTTGAGAGACCATAAGGATCTCCGTATAGGGTATCTTGTCTTGTTATATAACTCAAGACTGTGTTTATTCCTCGGGAAGCTAAAATCCCGATGGATGGGTCCATATAGGGCTGCAAACGAACTGAACTTTCAGCGAACAGTTCATGAACCGTTCGGTGTTCGTTCGTTTGTGTTCGTTCGTTTAATAAATGAACGAACATGAACAAAGGCCGTGTTCGTTCATTTGTGTTCGTGAACGTTCGGTAACGTGTTCGTGAACGTTCGTTTGTTTATGTTCGTTTGTATGTTCGTGTTCGTTTGTGTACAGGAATATATATATTATTTTATTACCTAACTTATATTATATTATGTTGTATGGCCCAACTTATATTTTATTGGTTATTTGTTAGATATTTCATTATCACCTAAGGTCCACCAGATATACAATTGAAAGTACAAAAACCCTAAGCATTATCAGCGCCGTTCCAGATTCTGGATCCCATTTTCTCCGCCATCGACCAAGCGCCGCTCTCTCCCCCGCTCCCTTCGTCGTTCCTCTGCCAATCACCATCGTTCAACACCGTTCCCACTCATATATGTTCGTTTATGTTTGTTTATGCTCATTAACATTTGTTTGTGTTCGTTTGTGTCCGTGTGCGTTCATGAACGTTCGTTTGTGTTCGGTACCTAAATTAACAAACAAACACGAATAAGTTCATTTCCTTAACAAACGAACACGAACAAAAAATCTCATTCGGTAAGTGTTCGTGAACACATGAAATCCTTAACAAACGAACACGAACAAGGTCGTGTTCGTGTTCGTTCGGTTTTTTTGCAGCCCTAGGTCCATACAAAGTTAAGGAAATATTTTCGTACGGGGCCGTCACTATCGAGGATCCAAGCGGGGCAAGTTTCAAAGTCAACGGTCATCGTTTAAAACTTTACATCAACGAACCAGTTGACCCGGTGGAAGAAATTCTCGAACTCCACGTCCCGCACACTTAAAACAAGTGTGGGGAGAATGAGTCTAGCTATCGACTCGCTGACAAATTTAGCGAGCGTGTTTTCACACGCTAAGGGTAATTTTGTATATATTAGTTTTTAATCTTTATTTCGTAATTCGTTAATTTTGCGGTTTTAAACGTAGGTACATACGATCTTGAACCATAATTATTGGAGGTTTGAAGTTAATTAATTGTTGAAATATACTAAATAGTGCAAAAATGGAAAAACTGGGTAAAAATTCGGAGTTAAAAGCTTACTGTGAAAAGTTATACAAAAAGGCCCAGGTGTTGCATGGTCATGCCAAATTGGCACGGTCATGCAATCCTTAGTCAAAACTGATCAGTAGCTCGTACACAGGGCAGTCATCGGATCGCACTACCGTGCGACCGCTGCACTACCATGCTACCCGATAACACAGGTCGAACCAGGAAAGCGATCCGGAATGGCACGACCGTGCCAAAGTCGCATGACCGTGCGGCTCGAAAATCGAACAGTAAAAACTAGGGTATTTAAGCGATTCTGCAGTAAAAACATCTCATTTTTACGAAACCCTAGTCGCCGCACGGGAGTTCCAGGTCGCCTTCACCCACAAATCATCTAATTTTTGCCTAGATTTCGCTTCAATCATCTTCCAAGGTATGTTTCCTACCTATTTTGTAGATTAAACTTAGTTTCTAACGTAGATCTGATGTTTAAACTAAGAAATTTTGGGGTTTTCTTCATAAATGTCAAATAAACCCTTGTTCTTGAGTGATTAGTGTTAAATCGATGATTCTGATGCTTGATTCGAGATCTATTCACTGATTAAAAGATAAATTTTGAAAAATACAAGTTAAAATCAGTGATTTAGACTATTTTTCTGATGTGCTTTGCTATCGCACGGTCACGCCTTTGAAACGGCATGACAGTGCCAATCGGAAATCAAGTACAGAACACCGATTCATAGCTGCGATGCCGTGTCGCACGGTAGTGCCGATTTGGCACGATAGTGCGACACGAGTTTCCGGAAACAACCTGTTTACCGATCATGGAATGGCACGGTGGTGCCACCAGCGGCACAACCGTGCGACTGCTGAAACAGAAACAGAACCTTGTAAACTACCTGTTCCGGTGGTAGCAATGAAATTTTTATATTCTGCTCTTATTTTGTTGTATTCCTGTGTGCAGATGAATCACAGATTCCTCCAGTTCAGCGAGAACAAAGCAAAAGAACAAACCTGTATTGCAAGATTACAAGCCTTATGGAATAGACGGGGACAAATCGGTGAACCAAGAAGGATCAACTGGGAGACTTTGACAACCCTAAACCAAGAAGAAAGGCTATCCGACATGATGTCACATCCGATGTCAAGGTTATTCAACATTGCACGACCCGTTTATCTTGAACTAACATTGGAATTCTTCGCTTCATATACTTATGAAAAACCGAGAAGCGAAAATTCAGACTTTAAAAACAGGGAAACAATACAGTTCAGATTGGGAAAAAAGTGGCATAAGTGGACAGTTGCTAGACTTGGAAGAAGATTGGGCATATACTCAGCTGAAGACATCAATTCAGAACTTTTTACCAATATCTACAAGTTTGATAATGACCAGCAACGAGCTAACTTCAGGGCACAAGTGGCAGTTGAACCACCTTATGAAGCTAGGAAAGCTAAAGCTTCACGACTACGAGACCCGCTTCTAAGGGTCATTCATCAGGTCATGAGTCACACCATCTGTGGGCGCATGGACAGTGCAGGAAACTATCCCACTCCGGATCTTCTGTTCTTATATTCCTTAGTGACTGGAGTGCATGTCAACGACACAGCTAGAATGGCTGAATTCTTTGTAAACAGCGCGGGGAGAACCACAAGCAGTGAAATCCATTGTGGTGAATATGTGACTCAGTTGGCATACAACTTAGGGATTATGACAGATGAAGTAGTCAACGGTCTCACGATGGTTCACGCAGGAGGGGATGTGGATATGAGGTCTTTGAGAGCGATGGGTTTGGTAGTAGATACAGATAATGGCCCGAGACTGAGGGGTCTAAATGGGGAAATATGGGATCCACTACCACTGCCACCACAGGACGAAGACATCAACATGGAGGAGCATCAGGTGCTTGAGCCACCACCACATGGCCAGCCACCACATGATCAGCCACAGCATCAGTATCAACACCAGCAAAACTGGCCTCCAGGTATACCTTCCTACCCTGAGTTGTACCAGCAGTTCCAACATATGCAGGTTTCTCAAGATGCTATCAGAGCAACTCAAGACGCTATGAGAGCTGACCAGTTAGCTATGCAGGCATCTCAACACACCATGCGGGAGGAAATGTATGTTGGATTTTCCTACATCTTCGGAGGGCTACAAAATGTATATCCCAGCCATTTCGGCAACCCTCCACAGTTTCCGTTTGGAGACACATGTACCTATGGGGCGGGTTCATCTGGAACACGCCACCATGATGGTGATGATGATGAGGAGTAGGAGGAGGTAGGGTAAAACAGTTCAGAAACTAATGTTTTATGTTATTTATATTCAGTACTTTGTTTGGGATTTTTAAAGTTTATGTCTGTTTTAAGTATTTAAGTAGTATGTTTGCTTTGTTTGAATAACGGATTTGGTTGAATTATATAACATTTTGATCAATGGTAATGATGGCTATTTTAGCGAATGACATAATTGGCAGATTAATAAAAGAAATGCACACATAGTTGAGACGACTTCAAATCAAAGTCTACTCAAACAAGTCAACTTCAACTCTGAGGGAGTCCATATTTCCCTTTTCACATTATTAGTTTAGCTCTTCATAATTACTTAACTAATATGTATTTCACATTGGGGACAATGTGAAGTTTAAGTGTGGAGAGGGAGTTTAAAAGGTTTTAAACTTTGTTTGTCCTTAATTGTTCTCATTTCTATATATATTTTCGAAAAATAAAACAAAAATGGTTAATTTGTGTTCTTTAGAAAGCATCAAATTTGATAAAAATCGACAAGCCA
Source organism: Helianthus tuberosus (assembly GCA_030545235.1). NCBI lineage: Eukaryota > Viridiplantae > Streptophyta > Magnoliopsida > Asterales > Asteraceae > Helianthus > Helianthus tuberosus. Next base: position 36,714,273 of record CM060415.1, on the reverse strand, counting down.
AGTTAATTTTTGAAAAATATAACTAAAAAGCGTGATAAAACAAAACGAAAAACTTGCATGTTTATCTTTATATTTATACCCATTCCTTCCGTTTACGTGAGCATATTTTTGAGCCTTTACAGCTTTCTTGTCAAATGCTTCTTTGTTTTTGCGGAAAAATGTTTTATGTAATTTAGAACTTGTCATTTGTATACTTTTCAAAACCATGAATGTGTGAAATTACATAGAAATGATAGAGGCATTTAGGATACCCCTTTGTCAGCCCTTTTCTTTGTTTATATCCCGCACCCAACATCATCCATTAGTTCGCCATGTTGAGCCTATTTTCCGTATTTTTCTTAAACTTTACCCAAAATATTAAACCTACTTACTCAAATATAACCTTTTCTCATTTACCCTTATTTTCGTTAAAAATTTGGCCATAAAGCTTTCTAGTTTAATATAAGTTTCACTTTAGTACTTATTTCATAAAAAAAAAAACCGTTTGTCAAAACTCTCTAGGGAAATTAAGGAAAGACTATCAAGAATGAAAAATAGAGAGTTGATGTATAAATAGAATAAACTCTGAGGACCTACACAAGTAGCTTAGCAACGTGTTCAGAATCCTAGAAAATAAAACAACGAGTTTTTGGTCAAGTTTTAACCTTTCTTGCTACTTTTAAAATATCCATTCCATACCCTAAACCTTAGCCTAACATTAAAACCCATCAAAGACCTCTTGATTTATGCTTTTCACATATTAATTGGTGGAGAATAGATCTTTTGACAAGTTTATAATAGTGCATGATTCATTGACTAGGCATCAAGTGTTTTACATACACATTATATGTATGATTCAGAAATTTAACCGAGTGTGTGTGAACATTGTGAGAGATATAAGGATTCGCATGCTAAGTCATTCGAAAATTAAATCATTGCTCTATAATTATCTTTTCATACATCTAACAAAGCTTGTTTGTTTTAAATCTTTGATGATGACTTTTTGAAAACCAATTTGACCACCAAACAAATTAGTGAACCTTGTGAATATTCAGATTTGATTCTGTATTTTATTTTGAGTTTGCTTGAGGACAAGCAAAGTTCAAGTGTGGGGATGTTTGATATACGTTAAATTATACATGTTTTTATACCCCAAAACACTTCCGTTTTAAGCATTTTTGACCGAAAACACTACGGTTAGGTGCCAAATCTGGTACTTTTATATTTTCAGGTCTTAAACAGAGCTTAAAGGAAAATTCTGATGAAAACGGACAAATTCTGATGCATTTCTGATGAAAAGAACAAAATTCTGATAACTGCCAGGTATGGCACGACCGTGCCATCTAATGGCACTACCGTGCCGATGCTCCGATCTCGGAAGCACTGCCAGTGCGATCAGGAGTGCCAACTGTTTCTTGGGCCGCACTACCGTGCCACCCGAAGCATGACTGTGCCACGGCTTGACCAAGGTTTCTGATCAACAATCTGATGACATGGCACTACCGTGCCATCCGCGGCACTACCGTGCCGATCTGCTGACCCAAGCAACTTGTCCACTAGTCCACTTGGCTGACTCGGGATTGCTGAAACTGACGTCACCCGACAACACCTGTCGCACGACCGTGCAACCAGTGGCACGACCATGCCGATGAGAAAATCTCCTATAAATAGCAGCATTCGCTACTGGTTCAAATGTTGGGTTTTTCTCCATGTTTCTGGGCGATTTCTGGGTTACGAAGCAGTCCTGATCAGACCCATTTGAAGCTTAGAGATCGAGTGGAAGCATAACCGATCCAACCCATCAATTCCTTGCTTGTTTATGGTTCGATTCCTTGTTCTTGAACATGTATTCTGATCATTTTGCAAGTTTTGAGCTGATGTTAGTTTATGTTTAATGTAGTTTATGTAAGAATAGTTATAAACTTGTTTCTTGAATATTCGTTACATTGTAATCTTATTTGTATGAAGCTTTAGTACTTTTTCATGTTTGAATCTTCATGATTATATAACGAATGTTTCATTGATGTTGAGTTCCTGATTATGTTTGATTGTCTTGGATAATGAATCTGTGGTTAGTGGGATGGTAACTATTTCTTGATTAATCACTTGTTTGTAGACTTTGTTTACACCATGAAACCAGACCAGGGTATTGGTTTTATACAAGATATATCTTATTGTGATTAGGAATACTTTCTTGCACGTAAGGGTTCTAATGAATTATATGGTGTTGATTGCATGTTCTTAGATGCGGTTTATGATCCTTGTTTAGTAGTTTTGGTCTGAAATTGCTGACATGGTACATTTGTGTTTAAGACATGTAAAGGTGAAACTGTTTGTTATATGATCTACATAATTGCTTATCCTCGTGGCTGTATTGTGACCATCGGTATTGCTTTCTTTGATAAGTGAGGTTAGGAATCCAGACTCGGTAAATAACCTATCTTTAAAGATTCACATGAATAAATATCAATAGCTCGCTAATGAATGATTTTAGGTGGTTAACGTGTGACCATCGCGTTAACTTTCCGAAGAATCATAATGCTAGAAATCCAGACCCGGTAACTAGCTGTCTCGAAATTGGAAAATTGATTAAGTGCTTTTGTGACATATCTGATAGATAACATGTTTAGATTGTTTGTGAAACAAGATAATAGTATATTTATGTTTTAGATATAATTTAGTTAAACAACCATTCACCTTTCCTTATATCTGGTAAAACAATGACAAAGATTTAGTACATTATAACGCCCGTGTTCCATGGATCGATATCTGACTCTTACCAATACTTTGCTGCATATATGACGTGATACACTTGTCCTTTGTTGTTTGTGTTTTAATGTTAAGGTATAAACCATTTTTATAAATATAAAACACATTTCGTTACATGTAAGGATACTGTAAATAAATATGTATGTAAACATGAACGTCAGATATTCATTATTTCTTTTCCTTTTCAAGCGGCTTCTAATTTACACGTATTAAGTTCAATACGTGTGCTTTTATAGTTGATCTTTTTGAATAAATTTGTTAAATTACTACTTGAACGTACGTATTATTGAAGCAATAGCAATTCCACTTATGAATAAATACGTATCTAATTTAAGATAAATTCATACTGGATCGTAAAATATAAATTCACATCTGTAGTGCCTTAGATGTATTGAAATATATATGAATAAGGGCATGTTTGGCTAAGCATTTTGAAACAACTTATTGATTTATTAGCTTTTTGAAAAAGTCAGTATGGAGTGATTTATTGGTTTTTTCACTCACATACACCCTCATTGCCAAATATCATTTTGGAGCTTATGACTTTTCAAAAAGCCAATAACTCAATAAGTTGTTTCAAAAAGCTTAGCCAAACATGCCCTAAATATGTATCTAATTTAAGACAAATTCATACCGGATCGTAAAATATAAATTCACATCCTTAGTGCCTTAGATGCATTGAAATATATAGAAAAGGGGCTATGTGTGGTACATGGCGGCTTTGATGGTGTGTGGGGAGGACCTTCGTACAAGGTCCGTGATTTCGAGGGGCACGTGATTTAAAAAAAATCAGATATATATGTTATTTTCTTAAATATTAAACACATACCAATTTCAATATAGGCTTATTTAAAACTCATTTTTTATTGTTTAGAATTTAGCCCATTTGGCATTAGGTTTATTGAGCCCAATACTAATTTAATTTTTTTTAAATAATAGTAAAACATTACGGAAGAACACATTTTTTCAAGCTCGAACAGGATACGTGAATTCTTAGAGACGCCTGATGTCTGTCGTTAGTGACATGCAAAAACCGAAATAAACTAGTAGCTAGAGTAAGTCGGATATCGAACCAGAGGAGGATTGTGGAAAGTGTTGTAATGAAAAGTATTAATTAACTACTATAGAAAAAAGTAAAAATAAATTGAGAGTTTGATTGTTTAAGAGAATTGTCTAAGTTAACAAATAAAACCTAAGGTTTAAATCAATAGGAGAGAAGATGGTTCCCCCTGATTTCAGGTTTTACAGTTAACTTCAACTATGTGTTTAATCGTTACCTACATAGACATAGGTGTTAAACCTGATTAACTAATTGTGATAACCAACGACTAAGTACTCCGGTCAATACATAACGGGAAGTTATCGAATGATTATCAATTACAATTTACAAACCCTAACCCCATGTCAAATATATCTCAATTACTAGAACTCTCGGGAACTGAATGCTTAGAAATTAAGGTTTAAATAAACGTAACTGTTTACAACCAATAAATCAAATCAATGGTGAAAAGCATCGAATGCTTAGATCACCAAGTTAAACGATTGTATCAACACATAATGTCAATTAACTTACAAAACCCTCCATCCGGAGGAAACCATAAAAGACTAGCCGCTCATGTGGTAAGATTGATCTTCGTATGCTTGAGAAGTGGCTCCCTTCCTTCTCCCCCTTGCCGTCGAGATTCTGATGATATGATGATGAATCTGTTTGCTAAATCAACCCCCCTAAAGCCCACGTGAGTCTCCTTGAAGTCTGCATTAGAGGTGCATAAACCGGTTAATTTTAATAACCGGTTCGGTTAACCAGTTATACCGGTTAATTTAACTTTTTGACTTTAACCGGTTAATGCTTTAACCGGTTATTTTTTTAACTGGTCCGGTTAATTACTTTAACCGGTTCGGTTAATTAACCGGTTATTTTCGGTTATTAACCGGTTTTTTTGCCTTTTTTTTTGAATTTTTCGGTTATTTTTTCGGTTAACCAGTCTATCGGTTAAAAAACCGGTTTAAAAAACCGGTTATTATACTAAACACTTATAACCGGTTACTAACCTACGGTTAAAAATAACCACTAACCGGTTATTCCTAAATCGGTTATTAACTGGTTACGGTTTCGGTTAATAACCGGTTACGGTTAATTAACCGGTTATTTTGTGCACCTCTAGTCTGCATGTGCCGCCCACCAAAGTCCACCTCCACAATGATGGCCCAATTAGAATTATAATGGTGATTAATTAAAATCCCAAAAATTGTCTACCAAGTACACGTGTGTGGCGGCCCAATATATGTTGCTGCCCCTTTCGAATTTTGTGAGACTAAGGGGCTGTTTGGCTAAGCTTATTTTGGGCTACTTATAACTTATTTGCTTATTTGAAAAACAAATAAGTCATAATGGAATGACTTATTTAGTTATTCCTCTCACATAATAAGCTAACTCAAACACCTTTTAACTTTTCAAAAAGTCAATAAGTAAATAAGTCACTAAAATAAGCTTAGCCAAACAGCCCCTAATAAAATATAATTGTGGTGCCTTCTAGTCTAGCCGTGATGATGAATGATGTGTTAATGATGGATCCAATAAAAACTCTAAAGGTCACGTGTGCCCAAGACATCCAACCCCACATGTCTTTTCTGCCTTTGGTGTTGGCCCAATCAAACAAATCCAAAAGTGTCCTCCTTATGAATATGGCGGCCCAATCCAAAAATAAGAAGGAAGTCCACGTGACTTCTGCCAATGTCTTCTAGATTATGATGGATGATGTGTGCGGCCCAATAAAGACCAATGATATCGGCCACTATGTGATAATGATTTGATTTCTTAAAAACCCAAAAGTCAAGACCCTCACGTGATGTTGGCTGCCTTCAAACTTCTTCCAAGAATAATGATGATAATGCAATTAATTCCCTCACAAATATGCCCCAAAAAGTCCTCTCTGTACGTCTACATGTGTGGCCCACCTTTTAGAATTAAGTTATTCTTTTTTTTTTTCTACTAAATCCCTCACAAGCAAACAGTGCGCTGACTTTTAATTCCAATCGTAGCTTACGTTTGCGAACCGTAATCTACGGTTTGTCGGTTTCTGTTTCTTGTTCTCTTTTCAGCCGTAAGCTATGCGCCACCTACCATAAGTTACGTTCCATATTTGCTTCTCATATTCACATGCTTTTCAACTTTCATTAGTGACATACAAGCCCCTGGACCTTATTACTATCATGTTTCTTGTGTTTTCAAGTTAACCGCAAGTCCAAGTCCGAAATATGTCTCAATCAACATGTTTTATTTGCGCATCATCTTTATCTAGCTTAACATCACCGAATTATATGCTTTACCTGCAATGACACGAAAACTCGCAATAAACGTATTCCACACATATAAACATGTAAAACCACTAAATCACACAAAATAATCACTTTAACACTCGGTTTTCACACACTCCATCAACGCCTCTAGTACCATATGTATTTTATCTCATTTTGTAACACCATTTAAGTTCTAATTGCGTTTCAAAGTTCTGAGGATGTCCAATAATATTAAATGAGTAAACTGCCATTTTGGTCCCTGTGGGTTGGACACTTTTGCCATTTTAGTTCAAATCTCAAACTTTTTAAATCTGGGCCCCTGTGGTTTCACTTTTATTGCCATTTTAGTCCAAAATTCAAAACCCCCCTTTTTGACTGTTGCAACCTGTCTATTTTGTCTTTTTGTTCAGGGGCATTTTTGTCCAACTGATTTTCATTTAACATATTAATAATTAATAAACTAAATTAAATATATATAATTGTTTTATACCCTTATTAATATACATTTCCCCCATTTACAGATCATCTTCTTCCCCCAAAAGAAACCCTAACCCATAAAAATCGAAGCACATCATCTTCCCCAAAAATACTTTTTGAATCTGATGGAGTTTGTGTTACTGTTAACAGACAGTTCCAGGATATGATGTTGCCGGTGTTGTAGTTAAGATCGGAAAGCAAGTTAAAGGTGATGAAATATATGGAGATATAAGCGAAAAAGCACTCAATGGGCCGAAGCAGTCAGGTTCTTTAGCCGAGTACACCGCAGTCGAAGAGAAACTGCTAGCCTTAAAACCCAAAAACTTGGACTTTCTGCAGGCTGCCAGTCTCCCCCTTGCAATTGAGACCGCATATGAAGGTCTAGAGCGACCCGGTTTCTCTGAAGGTAAATTAATCCTCATCTTAAACGGTGCTGGTGGTGTCGGGTCACTCACAATTCAGGTATAATAAAACCAAGATGTTAAATGCTTAAATCACACATGATATGAATGATCTAGGTTTGTTTATTTGTAAGTTTACTTGATGCAGCTTGCAAAGCAAGTGTTTGGTGCTTCAAAGGTTGCAGCCGCGGCTAGTACATCAAAACTCGAGTTGCTTAAAAGTTTTAAATCTGGGTCCTGTGCTTCGATTTTTGTGGGTTAGGGTTTTTTTTTTTGGAAGAAGATGATCTGTAAATGGGGGGAAATGTATATTAATAAGGGTATAAAACAATTATATATATTTAATTTAGTTTATTAATTATTAATATGTTAAATGAAAATCAGTTGGACAAAAATGCCCCTGAACAAAAAGACAAAATAGACAGGTTGCAACAGTAAAAAAAGGAGGGTTTTTGAAATTTGGACTAAAATAGCAATAAAAGTGAAAGCACAGAGACCCAGATTTAAAAAGTTTGAAACTTAAACTAAAATAGCAAAAGTGTCCAAATCACAAGAACCAAAATGACAGTTTACTCTATTAGAATTCTAAATACACAACACAATTGATATACAATTTCAAATATCTTTAGTAATGTATAAATATATTAGGGGAAAACTAAAGCACTATTTTATAGACATTCTTTAATAAATATATGTTAAGATGGTTGCATCATATTCAACCAAATTATTTTTACTCGTATAAAGGCTTAATCATTTTATTGCGGTAATAACACCAATATTAATATCTCATTTTTACTCGTGTTGTAAAAGCATCATATCACTTTTAGTAATTACAACCATGAAAAATGCTATAGTATTATTTTATCTCTCAAGGAAATTCAATATCAAGTGAGACCTAATAATGGTCATTGTCTTCCCATAATAAGTCAAGGTCTTTTAAAAAATGTTTTGCACCACTAGTCGTGTTTTTATATCTTATAAAATATAATTTTTCTCCTTTCACTTTCGCACAAAAGAGCTAATTATTTCAAATTGATTTTACACCTTATTTCAAATTATATCTTAAAATACTTTTGCACCATAAGTATTAGTATTATTCACGCTAGTTTCATTTCGTTTTTAATTCCTCACATTTTCATGACATGGTGTGATTTGTTGAAATGTATTCACTTTTACTTGGGGGAGCTAGTGTAGAAGAAGGGGTAGTATGAGATACATTTTAACTTCGTCTCTGTAGTGTAAAAATACGCATCAACTCCGTCTACGTAGTGTAAAATTTTTATTTTTTTTCGGTTTTATACAAAGGATACCCCTGATCCTCAAAAAAAAAAAAAATTGGGATTCTCCTGAGTTTTTGGGCTAGCTCCGCCACTGGTTACGTCACGTTATTTTATAATCTTCATGTTTGGTAACTTATCAAAAGTTTATCCCGGTCTTTATTACCTCGAATTAACCATCTTAATTCCTTGTTCATTTGTTAAAATTTGTTTGGAGTCGACTAGTCTATCACGTCTAAAATGTGTTGTACATTATTTAATAAGAGATTGTCATTCTAGGTTGGAATTCTCATATAGAACATTAACATCTGGTGTATGTATTATAATCGTTTTCTTTGATGAGCACACTTGGGTGTTAATCAATTAATGTGGTAACTTATATACCAAATGAACTTTTTGTTTATATAAATAGTAGGAGGATTCATGATAATACACTCCGATATTAATAAAGTTATTTATATTTTCAAGTTTCGTATTATAGAATATAATAAGTTATGGAGTCACTTAAAAAACTAAACGTAAAATAATTTTTTTTTTGTTTTTTTAACAACAAACTAAACCACTCCCGAATACTTCATTTCACTCGTAATGAAACTTGAACCTTCACCACTTAGGAGACTTTTAGTAATATCTTAACAAATGGCTTGATAATGTTGGGCTACTAGTCCTTTGGTATAAAATAAGTAAATGACATAAATCAGATAAATTTTGCTAGATAAAACTTATATGAAACATCTTTTTCTCATCGTTAATCTATCGTGTATTATTTGGTAAAGAAATCATTTTATCATGCAACTTTCACACTTGAAGTTTGTCCTTGCATTAGATAGTTAATACTCATAAAATATTTTTAACATGTGACATGTACATCTATCATAAGTTTGCATTTTCACTAACACTCTTTTACATAATTTAGAGATTGTTCTTTTAGCCAGTGATCTCAAAAATTATTATAGGGGCAACGTTTCAAAGAAAAGGGGTAACGAAATAGAAAAAAAACGTTAAATTTTTCCAAAATTTACACTACCATCGGAGCGTCAAGGGGTAACAGAGGTTACCCTTCTTGAATGGTAGATCCGCCCCTGCTTTTAGCTAACGCTAACCCGATAGTATCTTGGTGAATTAAATGATGCATCCTTTCTTAGAGGTCGAGGGTAATAGTCCCCTCTGGACTGTAGCGTAAGTACTTAGGAGTTGTTTGTTTCAGCTCTTAATGGACTCTTAATAGCTTAGACCTCTTACTGGTCCATCACTTAAATGGTTCAGACATTTGTCTCTAAGACTATCCACATCAAGGATGTTTGTAGGTGACATGGAGGGTGTTCATTCCTATGTGGAGGGCATTTGTGAGAGGGATGGATTAGTGGGTGTTGTAGAGGATGACATGGAGGGTGTTCATTCTTCACAATTCTTGGGGAAGAATGGTGAAGAATGGCCTAATGGTGGGTCCTTTCTTTTTTTTTATAAGGTTGTTTGTGGGAAGGATATATATGTTATTGTTGTGGGTAAAAAGTGTTTGTGGGAAGAATAAGTGAAAAGCTGATGTGGCATGCTGATTAGGCTGTTTGTAGAAAGGATAGCCTTTCACTGATGCGGATAGTCTAAATGATTAAGCATTATACTGAGTCTTAATGGTTAAGACCTCTTATCTGAATTGGTTAGACATTTGAATCTGAATGGTTAAGCTATTGATGACCTTTTACTAATTCAACACTTAATAATTACGACCTTTTACTGGTTTAGCACTTACACATTTAGAAGTTGCCAAACAACCAAATGGCATGTATGACTTATCGTCTTAAAAGTAATGTTTCATTCAGTTTTGTTATCAACGGCCCATTAGTCTTTATACCTAGTGTCTGCTATGAAAGTGGGCTTTACTGGAACTAAAAGGATCACACGAAATCGGCCCATTTACGTAATATAAATTTGACACATATCAATTATTGGATAGAAAACTCTAAATCTACACGTATATGGCATAAATATTAATCCGCGTGAGAAATGAAAAAGAATTAAATTACAATATGTATTTCTTATACAATAATCATCTATTGTAATTATATTTGTAAGTTAATTGTTATTAGTCTTATCCTTGTCTCTATGCAACTTATCCTTAAATTCCCTAGGCTGCAATAACTACTTCTTAGAGGGTAAGTCTAATATGTGTTCAAATGATTTTTTTCTTTTTTTTTGAACGGCAAATTTGGATCACTGACGGACCACTGGAGTATCATCGTGCTACCAGCGGAACCACCCGATCATATCCATCTACACTAGGCATAATGTCTATACATCAATTCAGGAGGAAATGCAATGAATATGGGAATCGAACCCAGGACCTATTGGTCCCAAAGTCTTATCACACCCCCTAAGATGCCACTAGCCACGAGTGCCGCTTTCAGTCAGTGAGGCCCCCTTAACCCTCACCTAGCCCCCCCCCCCCCCCCTCCCCTTATGGATTTCTGAATCCGGAGGTCGGATTAGCGTCATATGAGCATGGTGTTTGCACTCTCTAACCTGTAATTATTCGGATTTTCTTTTAGTTCTAAGTAAATAACAATATCTAAAATAACCTGATGAAACTATCATATTCTAGAGTGAATTCCATTAGTAATTTAGTATAATCATTGACGTAAATTGATATGATATGGTGAGTCATTGATGCTATTATTGGATAGATCTTGAAGACATACACATATCTTAATGGTAAAAGATGTAAAAAGAGTTTTGAGTAACACAACCATTCAAAAAGTATGCATTAGTACGTCAATAAACAATATTATAAATATGTTACATCAAAACATAAATATGTTACATCAAAACTATGGAAGTCATTTTCTTCGGTGCTTTATCCAAAATTGGTAGTTGAAAAATATATGTAAACAATTAATCAGAAATAAAATATATAAAATACACTGCTTACTTGTCTCTCAAACAGAATCACTAAATTGACTCGATTGCAATCAAATCCCATTATTTATTATTTTATTTATCATAGTAGTGCTATCAACATAAGGATTTTTAATGATTAAAACCTATCTTACCTTGCTTGAGCATAGTTTATTTCAATAATTACAATCATACAAGGAATCAAGTATAAAAAAGGTTTGTCTTTAATTTTATCATTTGTGTCAAATAAAAAAGGTTTGTCTTTAACAGATGATTTTCTGTTCTATGTTATTTTCTTAATTATTTAGTAATTTTTTTATCATTTAGAAATACGAGCAATTACACAACATGTGTTAAAAAGAAGATGCAATGAATTAATGGTGTTTCTTTTGCTATAAATTATAGGGCAGTATGCCAATGTGCTGATCCAATTTTTTTTTTTTTTTTTGAAATGTAAAAAAAAAAAAAGAAGTGAATTATAATGCAGTGGTCTAAATTTTTATAAATAAAAGAGTGAATTATAAAAATCGTCATTTATGTATGTTACTTATTGCAAACGGTGTCCTTTATCTTCAATAATTACAGAAAACGTACTCGATGTTTGCAAACTCTTGCAAGTTATGTCCTTTAGCTCTAACTCAGTTAATTTTTTGTAGTTAAATCTGACCATATGGATCTCACATAAATGTATTTTTGTCTTAAACTGAACCGTAAAACTTCTAACCTTGACGAACCAACTGTTTTAGCTGGGTTTTAGTGGTTCTGGCAATTTCAACTATTTTTGAACACCCATGTAGTAACTCATTTACTATTGTTCGCAATTACCACTGCTACAAGTTGCCACTTATACAAATTACTATTGATTAGTAATGACTTAGCACTGATGACCAAGTTGTCTGATTAGTAGTAAGTTATGGATAATCCAACTTGTTGCTGATGGACCAAGTTGCAGCTAGGGATGGCAAAAAAAAAAAAAAAGAACAGAGCCCAGTGAATATACACGAAATCTGAAGCATCTGGGACAGGCATTCATGATACCTGACAGGTTTGGGATTGGAAAAAAATATATCACGGGTATGGGACAAGTATGAGACTAAGTGATACCTGACCCGATTATCCGAAACTAAATAACTGTTTACTCGAACCATATACCCGAGAAGTTTTAACTTTTATTTTTATTTTCTTTTAACTATTGTTTAGTAATGTTTATTCTAGTAGCTACATTACTTGAAAATAAAGTTTACTTTTTGAATATGTATTTTGATGACATTATTTATATTTATATGCTACGAAATACAAAATTACTTTTTGAGATTAATATTATAATATATTTACACTTTTATACATTTTAAATAGTTTTATGGTGATGATATGCATGTTGAATCATAATTTAGTATATTGTACGGATTTTTTAAATATAAATTATAAAGAAAGTAAAAATATATATATACATGAAAATTTCAACATGTTTTTTTAAATACTAATGGGTATACCCAATACCCATGGGTATACTCGATAAACGGCGGGTAAATACCTAACGGGAGATGGGCCGTGTATGTGACACAATTTTACAACCGGATATGGGAATGAGATTAGCCATACTCGATCCGTTGCCATCCCTAGTTTCACCTGATCTTAGTTAGTTACCAATGATTACCACGTTGAGTTGAATCGTAATTTAATATATTGTATGGATTTTTGAAATATAAATTATAAAGAAAGTAAAAAAAATGTATACACACAAAAACTTTCCACGTTGATTGGGCAACGTGACCCTTGCCACCATTGCCAGTGATGTTTTCCTTTAGACCCCACTTGGGTGGGGCCCTATCGAACCCCCCCCCCCCCCCCCCCCCCCCCCCCCCCCCCGTTCCTTAAACTCACGAGGTTTCTAGTTGCCTACAAAACATAATAGTTTTAAACAAGCATGTATCCAAAGCTCCTAAACCATATAAATGTTTATTCTGATTTCGCTTTTGGTTTTAAATACACCCGATTAACCAAAATGGTTTGATGACTCTTAAATCCCAACTCTGAGGTACTGTAAATTCTTGTGGTTGGTGCTTGCCATTAGGTTGGATTGGTTTTAGCTATCGTGTGCTTGGATTTGAGTTTCAACATAAAAAGAAACCTGTTAAAAAATGATTCGAGAATGGAGCCTGGAAGGAGACCTTTCGACGGTCAAAGAAGTGAGTATAAATGATAAATATTGTATATGTGTACATATATGCTGATAGGTTTACGGAGAAAACCTACAAACTCCCAAGATAGATAACCCTTAGAGGGGGTCAAGCTCCAAGAACAAAGATAAAGAACAAGACTAGTTTTGTAACAATTTTCTCTTCTCCTTTCAAATAACAAACAAACAATTACATTTATAGGAAAGCAAAGATGTGTGAATCCTAAACTAATGCAGGTAATGGAAACGTGGGAAGATAATGCAAACATAAATGGGAAAATTCAGAAAATAAATGCATGGCTGGAACGTGGACTTCATGTTTGGAAATGCAGAACGTGGAGTACGGTCGGTTTGCGGGTCGAGGATCGTAACAATACTCCCGCCCTAAAAAAATGTCCTTGTCCTCAAGGACGGTATGAAATCCCATGGTGGTCGCCATTCGACTCTCCCAAAAGCGTTTGGTGTAGTCACAACCAACCGCCATGGTGGTTGCCACGGCGGTCGCCATTCCTGTGGTCCAACATAAGCATTTGAAATCAGCATCGAGGACCTTGCCAAAGCATTGAAAGAAGCAAGTAGGTTGTCATTAGTAAATCCAAGCCACAAAAAATGTTTAGCCAATGAAGGGGATAAGTTTGGTGAGTGTTTCAGGTGGAAAAAGCTATGGTGGTGGTCATTGTGGGTGGATATCAAGTCACCAACAATCAAGCAAGGGTGAGTGTGTGTGGTTCGTGAGGCAATTGGTGTTGGAAACGGAACACTTGGGGGTGACTTTTTTGACGACAGAACGGGTTTTGCTAACGGTTTTTGTGGCGGTGTTTGTAGAGTAACCAAGCGTAATTTGGATATAGCGTCGGTGAGGGCGGTGAGGGCGGTGAGGGCGGGTTGGAGGACGGCAGTAATCGCGTTGACGGTTTCCGGTCGGTGTGGTGCAACGTGGGAAGTTTCCCACGGCACATAAATACCGTCTTGAAATCGGTAATACCGACCTTCGCGGGTACTATAAGACCAACCGGCCACGGGATCGTGATAAAACCCACTTCTTGCATGGTAATACAACCGTGAACGGAAATCCCATTGATAAGAATCTTCTAGCATGACGGAAGGATGAGGACGAGAATGAAAGCACCAATTGATAGGTTTACGGAGAAAACCTACAAACTCCCAAGATAGATAACCCTTAGAGGGGGTCAAGCTCCAAGAACAAAGATAAAGAACAAGACTAGTTTTGTAACAATTTTCTCTTCTCCTTTCAAACAACAAACAAACAATTACATTTATAGGAAAGCAAAGATGTGTGAATCCTAAACTAATGCAGGTAATGGAAACGTGGGAAGATAATGCAAACATAAATGGGAAAATTCAGAAAATAAATGCATGGCTGGAACGTGGACTTCATGTTTGGAAATGCAGAACGTGGAGTACGGTCGGTTTGCGGGTCGAGGATCGTAACATATGCAATATGTATGGAATTTAGAGAGTCATATAGAATGGAAAGAGATAAAGAGAACAAATGAGCTTCGATGAAATGCATGCCTCCTCTTAACAAGGCTTGGGTTAGGTTAGGTTCGGGTCATGCCTAATTGGACCAGCCTTGTTAAAACGCCAACGCAAGTGTTAGGTCTAGTATAGGTTTTGTCAATAAATCACTAGTCTAGTACGATGTAGTTTTGACTAAACTATCGGCTCATACTATTAATTGACATTTCATAGTTTTTTCGATTACCATTGCTTCCTTGGATCTTGGTCCAAAACTTTGACTCGACATACATGTCAATGTATAGTTGAATAAAACATTTAATTTGTTGATTTGATTATAATTATCGTAGTCTGATGTGTAAGTGTATATATCACTAGTAATGTCTTCTCTTTGAACATGTTGGAGTTGGTTTTAAGATATTTACCTGGTAACAATGAACAAGTAATATGATAACTTTCATAAATCCAACTCTTGAGGGTGAAGTGATAATTGCAAAGAAATAGTAATGTTGATCCGCAAAGTGATGCCCACAATAATATAAGTTTGACTTATTACATACCACTTTGTAATCTATCTATCTATTCATGACCATACCCGTTGTAAAGAAACATCCACTAAACCTAATACTTTGTACTTTCTACAAACAATAACGTCTTCTAACCAAAATTGTGTCTATGATAGTGATATTATTTCATATTAATCCTCTAACCCAATACGCATAATTCATATTAATGTTTTAATCATATATATAGCCTCATAATCAACTTCGTCAACAAAAACTACAAAATTATAATGACATAACAAAGGAAATGCATGTTAATATAGGCTCATTCTATACGCACCCCCCCTATTTCCTGATTACACCCCCCTTTGTGAGAGGAAAACTGTCGGTCCCACGCATGCCCCACCTGTAAGTATGTGAGAGGAGGGGGGTGAAAAAAGTAAATAGGGGGGTGCGTATAGTAGCACCCGTTAATATATTCATATTTGTTGTGCACATCACATTTATTTGTTTTCGGTTTGATACCGGTCACTTTTCAATTTTGTAGTGTTAGACGACCTTTGATCTAGAACGTCTAAACAACCATGTGCGGCAATAGTGACTTTGACACCAAACTTTTATTTTTATTATACCATTGAATTATATATTATATAACTATTAATTTGTAACATAGGTAGGCTTAGTGTTATTGTACTTAACGGTGTTTTATACAATTTAGACAAAAAGTATAACTATTAATTTGTAACATAAGTAGGCTTAATTTGATTGTACTTTATGCTTTAATGGTGTTTTGTACACTTTAGACAAAAATGTAAAGTGAAAGCATATAAATTTATATATACGTCGAAACGTAGAACAACTTGAATTTATACCAAAACGTAGATAAAAATATGCACGTAAAAATGGTTTCTTTAAACGAAAACGTATTATATTTGACATGACTCGTCTATAAATAAAGTTTACGTCGGAATGTAGAACAAATCATATTTATACCTACCCGTACATAAAATATGCACGTAAAAAATAATTTTTAAGTAAAGGAAGTATAGGGGTAAACCGAAACAAAATATTAGTAAAAAATTTAATAGGTTAAAAACGTTCGTAAAACCGTGTCAAGTTTTACGCCCCCGCCGCAACGCGAGGTACTTAATACTAGTTATTGAACAAATATAATATTAATTGTTGCCTTCTTTTATATTGGTAGCATAAATATTATATTGGTAGGATAAATGTTTCTGGTAATTTATAGATTGTACATCAGATTAATATTATTAGTATATTATGCTCATTAGAGTTAGAAAAAAATATAATAGAATTTAAATTTCTACATAAAAAATCATGTCAATTGATTTTGATGAAAAGAAAGCTTTGTTTTACTTACTACAACTATAATTATGAGTTTTGTTTTTATTAAAAACATTACATTTATGATATGCAATTTTTTTCCGGTTATTATTAGTATTTAAATCTTTGGAGAGTATTTATCAAAATTTTACATACTTAATTTTGGTGTTTATAACTTATAAATGATACTAACTATATAATTGATAATAATCACTAAGGTTGTTCCCATGTTTATTTGAACCGTAATATTTAGGATTTAGTTTAGGAGTAGCAATATGACAGAATTGCCACTTAAAAAACATAATCAGCTACCATTGGAAAGGAAGTAAAAATTTGGGTTAAAGACCACATGATCATGTCTTAAGTTCGAATCTGATTCCAACCAGTATTTATCATAGTGGGTCTTCGAGCAGCGTGTTTTCTCAAGACTGGAGATGGTGGGCTTGAGCTACACAACGTTGTTTGTAATCACAGACGTATGAAGCTTCTTTTGTTATTGAGTTACCCGAATAGTTAGGCTTTAATTCGTCGTCCGTTATTAAAAAAAATAAATAAATAAATGACAATAATCCTTTTTAATGAAATTAGACAATGTGGGGCCAATGATGAGGAAAGGAATAAAAGGTAGCAGGGGTGAGACATGGAAATGCGTAGCCTTCCCATATTAAGCTCATGTTCACACATCCCCCACATGCGTTTTATGCTCACCTTTTAGTCCCTCCAAAATATATACTTAATAAAATAAAATAATATCATTATATATTATATATTAATAACATTAATATTGCTAATGATCTCTAGATAAAGTGGCGGAAGACTTGCATTTTTCTTGAGAGATGCATGTTCAACTCACATTTGGTGCAGAGTGATGCACTAGTGGGCAATGATAGGAGACACGGAGAAACCTGGGTTGAATCCTTGAGCCAAACGGGTTTTACTGATAATTTTATTGTCATGTCCTACGGACGGATGGGTTATTGGGGTTTCCCCAGAATTGTTGCCTTTTTTTATAATGTGTCAAACATTGCAAGATCATTGTAGTATTCTTATTAATTTGACATCAAATTTACAACGATACATCAAGACATCTACAACAATGATTTGTGTAATGTATTACAATGTATGTTTGTTGGTGTGTATATGTGTATGGGGTAAGTATGTTAGAACTGTAAAGTTGTTACGTGATCTGTATTACGAATGCTCTTAGGATATATACATATATACTAGCAGGGTGTCCGTACGATGCGATGGGAGCGACACTTTGCGTTGTGGTAGTTTTTTATTCGTATAACATTTATTGCAGCATCCACTGGTTGGTATAGGTCATAAGCAAAGCCATCGAGATTAGTCAATTTCATTGTGGTGTGCATAGCTTGTTGGTTCGACTATTATCCTCGCCGAAGCCAAAACTGAAGTCATAGGTTAATCTATTTTTATTAACCAACCAGTTCTTGGTAAGTTAGTTCGGTTTATTCGGTTAGATTGACGGTTTTTAGTTCGGTTTGTTTCATTTCAGTTAATAAGCAAAAACAATTTAGGGCTAAAACTTTTTCTTAAAAATACAAGAAATTGAAGTACAAATATATGAAATACATGAACTCAATGTATAAAGCTAGAAATATATGAAAATATGAACCCTCCGATTCTGTTAACTTCGGTTATACGATGGTACAATAAAAATTTATAACTTGTTTTTTTTTTTGGTTAATCGGTTTTCAGTTAATTCAATTGTTGGTTGATTTTGGTTCGATCTTGTTTGTTTCCGGATTGGTTTCGGTTAACGCTTCAGTTATTGCTCACCATTAGACACTGTTAATCACGTAAAATATCAATTTTTTCAATTAAAAAAAATCTATATCTATACTATACTCAAAATAAAGAGTATAAAATGATTTTTTATGGTGTAACTTAAAAAAATTATGTACGAAAAAGTAATGGTCATTTTGAAATCATGGGGTAGTTAGTTTTTTTGGAGAGAAAATTTGAAATTACTAACTAATTATCTATAGATAGAACTAAATTGTAATTAAAATTACGGGATTAAAGTGTAATTAGTGTTTGAAAAACTAAATTACCCTTATTTTAGATTGTCATTACAAAAATAAACTCGGCTCGAATTGACTTACTAGATCCGATTTTAGCCGAAATTGATCAATTATGAGTAATTAGAGGGGTTTAAATAACTCAGCCTTCGAGACCCTGTTTTCATGTGCAACAATTAATTTCATGTGCAACAATTAATTTCAAAACAGTGATAAAGATGCCTTCTAATAACCCTACCATATAATAGAGCATCTCTAGCATACTTTTCATAAGTTATTATCAAGGTGGGTTCTATCCACTAGTTGATGAAAGAAAATTCATTGAATGTTTACATGCTCATATGTAAATATAAATATAAACAATCTAAGCTATTTTTATTTATTACTTCTTCATAAATTTAATCACGTCCGAAATTCAAAGTCATGTTCCTACACAAACATATAGTTTTGATCAAACATGCCCTCATCTACATATTAGCATCTCTAGGCATCTTAACTCTCAATAACTCACATGATGAATGTGTTTCTATGTCGTTAGGATCATCGTAGTGTAGTATATAAGACATGACGAAAGTAAGAAGATGAGGTCTCCCCGAATGAGCATGGTGCATGATCAATACATGTGTGGCTTGAGGGTGTCCCAAGTCAGGGTTGGACCTACGTACACATTTTCATGTCATTCGCCACAAGGTATCTACATGCTCGTCACGTGTTTATTCGACTCTTTACGTGACAAGAAGGTATCTCCTATCATTATGTCTTGTGACGGCATATGTGAATGTTGAAAATATGTAAAGAACATGTGGTGGTTTCGGGCCACATGATTATTATTGGGTCTACAAATTAAACGAAACATCAATTCGTACTAGTTTTCCTTTTCTAAACAAGCCTCAAGATGTTTACATTTTCCATACCTATCCTTTCATTTTTACGTACAAATCCTTGACGCATTTTAAATACTTGCAAACATAATTAAAATAAAAAGTAGACTAAACACTATGATTAAAAAAAATACTCTTAAGTCTTAACAAATAATGAAAAAGATTAAATTATGATTTTGTTATCATAGTATGAAAGTATATGTGTTTTCACATGGTTGTTCGCGAGCTGAACTGAGTTTAGCGCGTCATCTTGTTTACAACCGAGTGGATTCTAAGCGAACTATTTCCAAACGAATTTCAAGGTATACGAAGAACCCTAGTTTTTCATAGCTAGTTGATGAACATCAAGGTTTCTAAAACTAGTTAACTTCATGGTTTTGTTTTATAATTATTAGTTAATAATGATAATGTTAAACTATTTAGTTTTCGTTTGCCTTAGATAAAAACATTTTTGTAATCTTACAATACGTTGACCACGTAGGACCATTAATTAAATGGTACACCGTCTTCCTTTTTGATTAATGATGGTTCGTGTGGATTGAATCACGTTTAACACGGCCTTTCCATTTGATAATTTTGAGACAAAAATATATTAAAAAATAAAGGAGATAGTGGTTTGGGTCATGACCACACCCTTAGGGTAATGGTTATGGATAGTGGATTAGAGATGGGTAACATGACACCTATATGGAGGGTCACGATGGTTATGAGTGTTATGACCACACCTAAAGGAGACATATCTCCCATTAGAAAGAGCTTTTCCTCCACTCAGTGTTGTAAAAATCGCGACTATGCGGCGATTAATCACTAGTCGGCTAGTAACTGAGTCATTTTTCGTTAATCAGTCCATTAATCGCTAGTCGGACCTAGTCAGACCTAGTCGGCCTAGCCGGACAGCCAAAAATCGGCGATTCCGGCCAGATTCCAGCAAAAAGCCTGTATATTCCAGCCAAAACCTCTAAATTCCGGCCAGTCTTCAACCAAACCATGTAATTCCAACAATTAATCTTGTATACTTAAAAAAAATGAGTTGAGTAAGATTTAAAACTTAGTTACTTAAAATATTTACCTATAAAAATGTGTATATGTATACATAAAATTGAAAATTACATATAATTACATATAAAAAACCCAATCCGAATAATCCCAAGTAGTCGTTGGTCTCCACCTTACCGGCCGACTAGCGACTAGCGAGTTCTCCAAGCTTGCCTCCACCCCCACCAATTTTATGCATCTTTCACCACACTATACTATACACTTATTCATTGCGTATATGAAACTCGATTGTCAATATATGAACACATAGAATGATCCATGGTGTATTTTACTAAGCAGTTAACACAATAGATGACATCAAATTACATTATGAAAATAAGTTTTGTGTGTGAATTTTATAAAATAATAAACATATATACAAAGTTTCAAACTTTAATAAGTTATCATATTTATTCTATTCTTGTAAACAACTAACACTATATGACTTGAATCCTTAATCTTAAATGACAACACTACTTTTTACACCTTATTATCACTAGTTGTTAAGTGAACATATTTATTAATAAGTTAAAATGAACGGGATGCAATGATTATTATTTACTTATTTATATCGTAAGAGGAAAAACAGGAAAAAAAAGTGAGGTTACTTTAAAACTGAAAGACAACATGAAAGTCATGAAGTTCCTTCAAGATTCGTTAATGAACTCATATATAATCATTACCAATAACAACTCCACTCCACTCCTTTTTTTTTTTTTTTTTTTTTTTTTACGGCAAACAGAATCAATCCCAAGCCTCTAAATAGTTATTTTGTGGGTTCACATGAACCCACTCAGTATGGAAAAAGTTAGGGAGAATCTTGTGTTATTTGGAAAAATTTAGTGAGAGTCTACCGAAACGAACTCACTGGAAAAAGTTTTTGGACCTGACACTGACTCTCGGGGCACCAACTGGACCAAACGGAATACTCCGAGAGTAACTCGATTCCACCACCAATTCCAGAGAAAACCCGATAACCCACCCGTCCGTAGACACGACAGTAAAATTATCGTTAAAACCCGTTTGGCACAAAGATCAAACACAGGTTTCCCTGAGTCTTATATAATTGCCCACCAATGCCTCACTCTGCACCAAGTGAGAGTTGAACTTTCATCTCTCAGTAAAGATGCAAGGCTTCCATCACTTGATCTAGAGATCATTAACACTCCACTCCTGTTCCAATTTACTTTTTTTTACTTTTCCTTTCTAAGTTCTAACGTGTTACAAAATAAGTTAATCTACAATTATAAGATATATATCTATATCTTCAAAGTAAACCCAAATGTAAAAGTTTGTTTTTAATTTTACTAAAAGATTTGAATATTACTTGTACACTCGTAACTTTTATAAACATATATTTTCATTTGATGTGTTCACGCAACAAAAACTATTAAAAATCGATTAAACTTTATACAAATGTTTATTTATTTCTATGGTTTTTTTTTTTAGAAAATTAGTGTTACCAACTAATATCTTTTAAGTTAATTACTGTTTTTTTTTCTAATAAATTGTTGCTTGATTAAGGTGTTATTTTAGAACTATTTAAGTTAATTACTGTTTTTATTGTTTCTAATATATTGTGTAACACCCCAAAAACGGGTTTGGTAAATTAAAACCCGGTTGATATAAAGAAATGAGTTTTAATCTCTTATTTAACTAAAATGAAACTAGAGGGACCAAAACCGTTCAGTGGGAAACATGATTTTATAAAACAAAATTAAAACACCACACACACACAGTGTGTGTGTGTGTATCGATGATCAGGAAGGAAAAAGAGGGTTCAAACCCTAGTTTCTTCAAAATCTTCAAATTGAAGGGCAAGATGAAGCTCAAACTCATAACCGAGCATAGATTAACGATCACCTTCACAAGGGGATCGCAAGGTATGTCTTAAAAGCTAGTTTGGTGATTATGCACGAAGTGGGTTTTGTTGTAAATCGCGAAGTTGTATGAAATTGAGCATGAGTATGTGTTAGATTCATCATTTGGAACATGGATTATGCATGGTTTAGGCTAATTTGATGTTTAAGGGTGAAACCCGTTTGTTATGGTGAAGATGATGACATGGGTAAATCATCTATGTCTAAATTCTTGCTTAATATTGATGTATTTTGATTTGTATGATGGATTCTTGTGAGAGGAATTGAAAGAAATGTGATACTAGTATGATTGATGTTTATGCATGTATGATTCATGTTGATTAGAAGGAAGAAATTGATGAATTGTGTATGAGATTAGAATGATATGCATGAACTAGTTGTACACTATGCTTACAAGGTAGTACACATATCAAAAGTATGATGAAATTATGAAGAACTTAAGATTAGATCACTTGTAAGTGATTAACAAGTAGTTATGAAGTGGGTTTTAGATGATGTAATGTAAATTGATGATTTACTTATGTTAATAATGTTTGGAATCATACATGTGTGTGAATGTTTAAAGAAATTGGATAAGAAATGATGAATTGTTGTTAGATGAAGTGAATAAAATGTGATGATAATATGTTGATGTTTAATTTTAAATACCACATGTTGATTAGTAGAAGGATTTGATGAACTATGTATGAATTTAGAAGATTGTGCATGAATTAGTTGTACGTTATGCTTAAAAGGTGGTACGCACACCAATCGTATGATAAAATGTATGTATTGTCGTCCGTATAGTCGGTTATGATGTTACGGGTATATAATGATAAGTCGAAAGTTAAGGTAAATGGACCGTTGACTTCTAACAAGTCAACTGTGTATAAGAAGAATGGTTAGACATGTTGTCATAATTGTAAGATTAAAGTAAGTTATACGGTGCATGTTAGACGTATGTGTGTTTAATGCGATGACATGACGGATTTCACGAGTTGGAAATGGTATGAATTTGGTTATATGTATTATGTTTGTTAGAAGTGGCCATAACGTCAAATGTGAATTATGCGATCGATATGATCGTTAACATGTACAACTGTGTATGCTAATGAGAATGTGATTTCGATGACATGGAAGTATAGGAATCATGTCGAGACGGAATCAAGCACGGAAGGTTAACGGATCAAGAAGTGGCGAGGAACGAATGTGAACACGGATGCATGAGGTAAGTGATTTTCGTAATCACTTCTTAGTTGTTTATGTAAAGTTATATGCAATTTAATTAAGTATGATAATCGAGGTCAATTAGGAAAGAATTGTATGATACCGATGAAGTATTAAACGGATCTTAGCTTTGATCCGAGCAAGGTATGTGTGATTAAGAATTGTAGCTAAGTAGTAGGATTGGTTACTTATGCAAGGGAGTCCTTTGTTGTTAAGGATAGAGCAAAGTTGACAAAAACGCCCTTGATAGGTATTTCGGGCAAACGACCTTAAAAGTCATTTGGAAACGAGCTATTCGGTTAGAGTAATGTCTTGGTCAAGTATGAAAGCAAAGTATAGGGTTTTGTATGTCATAGACCATTTAATGCGCAAATACCCATAACGGGTCAAAATAAGCTTTTGAGCGAAAATGGGTTAAGAGGATGCAAGGCATCCGAGAATTTAATCTTTTATGATAGTCGTCATTGATATTATTAGGTTCATAAGAAGTTATGGTCAATCGAACGAGTTATGTGAATGAATGCATGAACGGGTCGAATAAATCGTAAATGAATAATAAGACGATAGCGTGTAAGTTAAGAATTTCCTTAATCCGGATGTGGGATTTTGAGTTCATATGATAGAATGTGAATTTACAAACATGTAGGAAGAAACGGGAGGTTAAACGGGTAAACGGTTCAAAAGTTATGCGCGTTTTAGTGCGTACGGTCGACGAAACGGAACTGCAGAAAAGTGCCATTTCTAGAGGTAGTCGCCGACGGGTTAATGGTAGTCGCCGACGGGCTCTAGAAAGTTAGTTTTTTTGCTGACGGGTTGTTTACCTGTCTACGGGGTTTTGGCTACGGGAAGAACCACGGGTCGTCGCCGACGGGCCCTAGGGCCGTCGCCGACGCCCTCCCCAAGTCCAAAAACATGAAATTTGTTATTTAAGTTGATTCATGTATCGTAGGCTTCGGTTTGTTATCCGTGGACTACGGTAGGCTTCCTAAACATGATTTTGATCGATCCTTAGATGTTTATGGGCTATAAATCAAAGTCTAAGTCCCATGTAATCAACGCATGAGTATGTAAGAAGTATGCAGGATCTTGTACGCGTATGTAGATGTGTATGTATGTATGTATGTATAAAGATATGTACGAGTGTATACATGTATGTAAAGATGTAGGAAAGGTATGTACGTATGTAGATGTGTATGTAGGTATGTGTAAAGATATGTATGAGTGTATGCATGTATGTAAAGATGTAGGAAAGGTATGTACGTATGTAGATGTGTATGTATGTATAAAGATATGTATGAGTGTATACATGTATGTAAAGATGTAGGAAAGGTATGTACGTATGTAGATGTGTATGTATGTATGTATAAAGATATGCATGAGTGTATACATGTATGTAAAGGTGTAGGAAGGGTATGTACGTATGTAGTTGTGTATGTATGTATGAATAAAGACATGTATGAGTGTATGCACGTATGTAAAGTTGTAGGAAAGGTATGTACGTATGTAGATGTGTAAGTATGTATGTATGTATGTATGTATGTATGTATGTATGTATGTATGTATGTAAGTATGTATGTATGCATGATTTAGACACGTTGAGTGTTAACGTTATTAATGGTGTACCTTGAGAATGAAAAGTAATGCAGGTACGTTATTGAAGCCTCACCAGGAAATGGATAAGCAGATGAAATGCTTAAAGTTTGAAAATGACGAAATGTGAAGTGTACGTGAAAGAATCTTGTTTATATAATGTGTGCTAATGTTAGGAATGTATGTGGTGAGTGCAGGTTGTACGGATCACGGGCGATTATCACAAGGAATAGAGATCGAAGACCGAGTCACAAGATAGATTGTACGGGAATAATCGAGTATGTACTTTAGTAAACGGGAGTTATGCTTTTGTTTTGTAAAAGAGATATTTTTAAAATAAACCTTCAAGTAAGTCAAGACGTTTGTATTGAAAGAAATTTTATGGCACGAATTTCCGCTGCGACTTTTGTCAAATACGTGTTAGGGTCTTACATATTGTTGCTTGATAAACGTGTTATTTTGGAACTAATTTTACCATATTTTCTAAAGATACATCTTAACCAAAACCAAATATATGATAATAAATAAATTACATAATTTATAAAATTAAAAATATTATTTTTATAACTACGATATAACACACATCGACTTTCTATTAATGATGTGATTGCTAAAGATTAAATGAACTATTTAAAGAGTCCATGTGTCAAAGTATTTATATTTGTACCTGATTGGATCACATTATTATTATTATATATTAATAAATAAAGAGTAAATTTCTGTTTTCGTCCCTGAGGTTTGTCCATTTTAACTAGTTTAGTCCAAAAATCTAATTTATAACAAAACCATACCTAAGGTTTGCATTTCTTTACGCTTTTCATCCCTAATGTTTGCATTTCTTAACGCTTTTCATCCCTGAGAATTAAATGAAAAAGCACCCTTAGGGATGAAAGCCGTTAAGAAATGCAAATTTCAGGGCTGTATTTGTTATAAATTAGATTTTTTGATTAAACTAGTTAAAATTGACAAACCTCATGGACGAAAACAGAAATTTACTCATAAATAAATTTAATAATTGCATGAACCTGATGGCCCCTTACTAGAGGCCCACATATCAAAGGCCTATTATTAAACCCAACATTTGCAAGCTGAAATCTGAAAGACGAGAAAAGACTCACGTTTGCGTCGATATCAACTCGGTTTATGAAACGAAAGGACGTAGGAAAAATAAGTAAATAACACTTAAAAATAAAATATATATTTATATAGGGTTGGTTAACGTATAATGTTCCTTAACGTATGATGTGTACGCTGGGAAATTACGCACGTTATAAAACTCAAAACCCTAATCACGCATGTTGAAAACCATAATCACGCATGTTGAAACCCATAATCACGCATGTACAAAATTAGAAATCACGCATGGGGTAAAAACCCTAATCACGCATGTTATATTTTTCCATCGTACGCAGCGTTCGTTAACCCATGTTGTACAATACACTTTCTCTATTTATATAATTCAGATCCCAGTGTACCTTCAGCTTGTTTCAAAGTAACATATTCAAATCCGGTTCAAAAACCAAAATTAAAAATTGAATCGATTACTAACCCAATCGAAAACCAAAATATGAACTTGAATTGGTTGCTAACCCGGTTCGAAATCCGAATTTTAGTTAGTTCGTTTTTTTAGGGGGGGGGGGGGTTCAAAGCCCATCTCAATCACTAGAACCCCTACGAGATCAAAGGGCTTGCGGCAGTGTTCTAGCAAAGCCCACGCATTCCAATGCTTAATTTCAAATATTCCACTGTCTTTCTCTTCCTTCTCCCATCAAGAGACGGTTCGTGTCTTCGTGAACAAGATCAACCCGCCATCTAGCTAGATCAAATTGGTTGCAGTGGTGTTCTCGTCGAACCTGGGGAACCACTTGAAGAATCTAGTGAACGCCCAGAGTGGCCTAATTTTGATTTTTCTTTTTGTTTGGACTGAACACCCCTACATAGCACAATAATGTGAAACTTATTTTTCTAAGAACACAATCAATGTGAAAGATCTTTTTAGGTCTTCTTGTAAGCCAATTACGATCATGAAACCTAACCTAATGATATTATCCACATGTTCTTAACTATATCATACAAGAAACTATCACCCCAAAAAGAATGTTGTGTTCTTGCTCATCATCTTCCTCAAATAACATGATTTTACTAGAGAAAGAAAGTGTACCAAAAAGGTGTTTAACATAGATGTTGATTAGGTTGATGTCCTGGTTTTAAGTTAGGTTGTTCGTAGTTTGTTAGATACCAAATAAACTAGAAAAGTCAATGCGTTTAGTTACTTTAATCCGATCAAGGAGTTGCCACAATAGAATTTTTACTAATTCTTAGAAACATCCATTTTCTTTCTAATCCTACACATCATGTCATTTCAAATGCTTACATTTCTATATCTTCACCACTTTTCTTTGTTTAAGAATTGATATTTTTAAAATGAAAACGTCATATTTTTAGTAAAATCATGCCGATAAAGATAATCTAAGAATGCACGGTGTGGAGGGGCATGAAGCGGTAGGTGACAGTCACGTCAGCAGGGGCGTGGTAATAAAAGCCCACAGTGGAAGGGGCTTGGAAGTGGCATTTAAAAAAAATAAATAAACAACCAATCAAAACCAAACCCAAACACCCACCAATCAAGAGCCGCCACGTCACTCACCTTCTCCCCTCCACGCTAGTGGAATTCTCCAAGCCCTCCCCTCCACGCCACCATCGCGCCATAGCACAAGGCGGTGTGCCTGCGTAGTGAAAGCCTTCACACCACCATAACGCATAACGCTGTCACACCTTGCATCCTAAGCCAAATAAAAAAAAATGTACTTTTATTACACTTTATACATGCATAGTTTTGTGGATTGAAGTTTTTATATTTTTTTATTATATTTAGATTGTTACAATCTAGAAATTTATCTATTAAATTAAATGATTATATAATAAAACATCCATGCACGCTTGGCATCATAGTATTGTGATGCCTTAATTTCTAGTTGTTTTTCTTTTCATTACCCTTTTTTATCAAAACAATTTTACACACACATATATAAAAAAGCCTTTATGTCAAAATCATAACCATGTATGCATCAAACAAGATATTTTCCAAAAACTGAAAGGAAAATAAGGACGAGCAGAAAACTAATTATTTGATATATTCGGGCAATCCGATATGACCCAATCTTTTAACTCACCGGCCTACTTCTAATTATATCCCAATTTATTTAAACTATTATTATTATTATTATTATTATTATTATTATTATTATTATTATTATTATTATTATTATTATTATTATTATTATTCAAACCCATATACATGCTTACCACATAGCTTGTTTTTATTTGTAGGAATAATATACTGACAGCATTTATCTCTTTTGTAGTTTTTTCAATCTACTCCTCAGTCAGTTAAAGGAATCCATCATGTGCATAGCATATTCTTCACATGTTTAGTATTATTTGAAATCTATTAAAGCTTATGTGTTGGTTTTGTGTTAACATGCTAAAATTGATGAATTTAAACATGATCATATATATATTTTTTTTCATGTTAAAGAAATTGACCTTAAGTACTTAACTCAAACATAGCTAAAATTATTTGATCCGTTTAACTTGTTAATTGAAATAAGCGTATGCGAGTGGATACAAAATTCTAATACAATTGTAAAGTGTTAACTAGTTGGAAATCGTTAACAAGTTGTAATAAAATTGTAAACATGTTAAACATGTTAAACATGAGTTGAACACAAAATTATATTCGTTTTAGAATACTTGTAATTCTGATTTTAATTGGGTTGCCTCGTTTAATTCTAATGTAGCATGAACATACGTCATTTATAATATAACTTAGACATCTCAACAATAAATACCATGTTTATTAAACAACTTAGAGTGACATTGACAAACACAAAACCTAACTATTTTCATGTTGTATGCATGTCAATATTTTTGGCCTTGTAAGATAATTGCCACCCTTGTTTTAACCTCTGGTTTCAACTAGCTTTGTTTGAACCGTTCATAAATAGAAGGGCGGGGAACAACCTGCATTTTGTTGTATTGATTGATTGTATGATTATTAGGGTTTGTACAATAGTTCATATGCTAGCTAGACATTTAAAAATTCTATCCCAAACTATGATGATTTACATTTGTGTCTAATATTCCCTCGCAAGCTAAGGGCGAGGAGCGACTTGCCAGCTTGGAAGTAAAGATATGAATCTTTGTGTTAATAACGGTTTTGTGAAGATGTAAGTAATTTGATCTATAGTATATATAAATTTCACACGTACTTTTCCTTGAGAAACTTTTTTCCCGAACAAAATGAAAATCAACTTCAACATGCTTTGTTTGTGCGTGAAAGACTGGATAAGTAGCGAGTTAGGTTGCACCAAGATTATCACACCAAGGAGTCAGAGCGAAAGTTGTGTTTGCCCCAAGTTCCTTTCACAAAGCCTATGACCATGAAACATTCAAGAACTGTTAGCTAGGGCTTTGAATTTTTATATTCTGTGGATGACCGAGATACTCTTTTCCGTTTCATGCGATCTAGAAGATGAGGTTGAAACCCATGTATATGGCAAATCACCTCATGAGCATCAGTTTAAGGCTTTAAGCCGAAGATGGGAACTTGAGTTGTGACAAATAAGCAAGTCATGATTAATAATGCGCTTTTAGGTATCGAAGGCCACATTTGGCATCCGACCAGTGATTCTCGGAATGAGCATGCATGTATTAACACTCCTTTTTTTACAACAAATGTGATGTGAAGTCTGGATAAGTTGACATATTGTAGAGCTCCAACTAGGTGATGATCTTTCATTGGATCAAGTACATAATCGAATTAAATTAAAAACGTGAAAAGATATAAAGGCTAAAAAGACTAAGAAGAAAACTAACATAACAAAAATTCAATCAAGTAATTCAAAGGGTAAATTCAAACGAACTAGCAAAATATAATATCCATATCTATACTACCTTATTATGAGAACTAGGATTTCTACCCTTTTGGTAATTTTGCCATAGGTACAAATCTTGAAGCACCATGTACAAATGAAGCAAACCATTTTAGAGGGGGAAAACTTGAACATTGTCCAAAGTTTTAAGACACTTTAAGGGCAATCTAGACATTTCATCCATACCTGCAACCTTACAATTTAATAGTATGTATAAATATAATAAATATATTTAATAGCATGTATAATAATAGTATGTAATAATAATAATAATCTATAATACCTTATTAAAGGGTTTTTTACCCTTTTGGTAATTTTACCATGTGTACAAGTTTTGAAACTACATGTATAAATAAAGCAAGCCATTTTAGAAGGGGGAAATTGGGACAAGTTCCAAACTTTTAAGAAACTTTAAGGATAAATTGGTAAATTAATCTCCACAATTTTATTAACACTCATGATTACATAATAACAAATTTTATACATGTTAGTTAAGTAAATAAAAACTAATTTTATACATATTAATTCATTATAAATTGAGAAAAAACTAATAGTCTTTAATCATTTTATACTTGTAACATCATAGCAATTAATCATTATATACTTGTAACATCATAGCAATTAAAAAGAAGAATGTGAAAAGATGTAACTCCTTTAAAAATTAAATGAAATAATAATTACTTGATCAAAATTGAAGAGATAACAAACTCTTATAAATTGTTGTTCTTTGTTCATCTCAATCCTCCATCTTTATTATTTACAGTTTTATATTTATAAAACACATGCAATTAAGCATGCCTTATGGTCCAAAGAAAAGGGGAGATGCATCGAGGAAGAAGAATGACACCATTTCTAAAACTTCAACAAACCCTGAATCTCATTCTCATGGTACTAATCATTCGGTAATTTGGTATTTTAAAATATATTATTTATTGTGAAATTGTTTTACTCTTTGTGGCTTGTTGTATTTAAAGGAGAAACTGGTTGTATAGAAGGAATGACGCGTGACTACCAAGATACAAACATAACCAATGATATGTACAGAAGGAATGAGGCATGACTGCAAAGATACGAACATTACCAATGATATAGCGTGTAAAATTTCACCATCTTGTGTAGATATAAACTTTATTATTTTATGGAGTTTTATATTAATCTTGTCTTACTTCCATTCATAAGTTTTTTTTATTCTTATGTTAATTATTTCATTTCAAATCAATCGTTCTACAATGTTTTGGTGAATATCGTGTACGATGCGTTTGGCTCGATGGGCATATCATTAACATATTTATCTAAATACATTATAAAACAAAACGACTGGACAAAATCAATCATTCTGCAATGTTTTGGTGAATATCTTGTACGATGTGTTCGACTCGATGGGCATATTATTAACATATCTATCTAAATATACTATAAAACAAAGTGGATGGACAAAATCAATCATTCTGCAATGTTTTGATGAATATCTTGTATGATGTGTTTAACTCGATGGGCGCATCATTAGCACATCTATCTAAATACATTATACAACAAAGCGGATGGACAAAGATGTAACTTACTTAAAATTTGTCACTTACAACATATTTTATCTATGGTATCACATACTACATCTAAATGTATATGATCTTACAATTTTGCATCTCTTAATAATTATATATACACTCATCCTCTATCATATCAGTTTCTTCCTCTTTTGAGTTTTCATCAAATAAACATAATCATTTATGAAAAAATAGTAATAATATCAAATATTATAATATTAACCCCGCATTAAAAAAAATAATCAAATTCTAACAAATAACGGAAAGCAAAACGTAAAAATAAAAAAAATTACAAGTTTAATAATAAGATTAAGGTTATTCAAATAGTCCGGCTATTCAATGTTCTAATATTAAGTCATTCGAACCTTACTAATAAAATATTATAAATATTAGTGATTGGAAACAGAGCCGCTTATATATACTCAAAATACTAAAGTTTAATGAAGAGGTGTTTATGAGAGCTCATGTTATTCAATTCTACAATTAAATGAAATACTTGAAATATAAAACATATAAAAAACAATATTTAGTGGTTTTTTGTTTAATTAAATGGACTATGATTGTGTGTATACAAATGAATTATGGTTTTTTGTTTCATATAACTAACAAAATAAATGGTCCACCTACATAACCGAGTGAATCCCGAATAGATACGTTGATTATTTCATGATAATTCAACGTAGTCAAGGAGTGTTCATGAATGACCACAAAGTTGTCTGATGCGTATTATGTTTCTATCGTATATTATCCACCCGCTGCAACGCGCGGACATTCCCACTAGTATTATAACAACTAAAGTATAATTATGTTTCATTACTAGTATTAAGCCCCTTGCATTGCGGCGGGGGTCTAAAACCGGAACAACTTGTATTAAAAAAATTAACAAAAAAAATAAAATAAAATAGAACATAATGAAAAGAAAAGTAAACGAAAATACATTGAACCACACACATGAAATGTAAAATATAGAAAACTATAACTAAGCCAATCTAAGACCTGCGCATTGCAACGGGATGTTAAACGGGGAAATTATGTGTAAAAACGTTGAACCACACACGCACGTTGTGATGTTTAACTCGCAAAATTTAGACCCAAATGTTCAACGAAAAATTTGTAAATTTGTGAAAACAATGTGTATCATACTCAGACCAAAGACTTTTTTTATAGCTGATATACCATCACAACAGTTAAGTTTAAACAACATGACTCTTTGTTAAAGAGTATGTCAATTAGGAATGGCAAAAAAAACCTGAATTCGATGGGTATACCCGAAACATATGGGATGGGTATACCTGAAACCTGACAGGTAATGAGCCGAGTATGAGATTAGTTTTAAAAAAATTCATGGGTATGAGTCGGGTATGGGATTAGGTGATACCCGAAATCACATACCCGTTTACCCGAACTATATACCCGATTATATACCCAAAATTTTTATATTTATATTCTTATTTTCTCTTAACCCTTATCTATTAGTGACCTATATTAGTAGGTTCATTATATTGAAAAAAAACTTTTGGAATATATATTTGATAATATTAATTATATTTTGTGTCTTGTGAAGTTTAAATATAAAACTATCTAAAAATTATAATGTTTTGATTTATTTATGATAAAAGCTACATGTGTGTCATGTATATTTTAATTTATAATAGTTGTTAAATCAATAAAAAATTTACACTAATTACAATAGTAATAAAAATGTATTTGAAAATCTTAGTCGGTATTTTTTAACAGATTAATGGGTAAACCCGATATTCGTGGGTATGTCCGATACCCGACGGGTAATTACCAGGCAAATACCCGACGGGGTATTGGCTGGGTATGGGACACCATTTCACAACCGGGTATGGGTATGAGATTACCAATACCCGAACCCGACCCGACCCATTGTCATCCCTGATATCAATTGACGATTATAGATGTTGGTAGTTATTTAGTTACATCAACAGAAACATCTTCGACATGAACTCCATTAGCAGTTTAAAATTTACTCGTGATTTTCCAAGTTGCTACTAATGGCCAAATTGTCACTTGCAATCAATTGTTGATTAGTTACTATCGGTAAGTTGTTACTAATAACTTAATACCAATCGCATCATGGATGGGGTTAACATTCACAATCGCATCGCATCATGGATGGGGTTATTATTGATAATCAGTTCCAACTAACGCACAATTTATACACAACTTTTCATCAGCCGTACAAACATGAAGCAATTTCTAATAAAATTTAAGCAAGGCACGTGTATGTAACATTGTTATCAGAGCCAGAACTCGGAGTGGTGGCCTGGAGAGAGCCAGCCGTGACCAACGTGGCCGTGACCAACGAGGCTCGGAGTGGTGGCCCATGGAGTGGTGGTCTGGAAAGAGCCAGCCGTGACCAACATGGCCATGACCAACGAGGACGTTGGCCCTTAAGGAGGGTCGATTGTTATGGACTAATACCAATGCAAGGTATGGGACTTGTCCCACATCGATTGTATGGGCAACTGATGTGAGGTTTATATACCAAATGGACACTCTCACCAACTAGACTATTCTTTTGGGTTGAGTTCTCTCATTTGGTATGTAACAGCACGGCCCTCATAAGGGCTCAACACCTTGGGCTGCACTTGAGTGCTATATTTCGGACCCTGCCAAGAGGGTGACGCACCCTTGGAACCCCAAGGGCTAGGTTTTTAGGTGTCGGAAATAAAAACACTTTTGAACAAGCTTGGATTCTACATCTTCTAATTTGTATCAATGTTTATTTAGATTTAATTTTTGCTCTTAAGAAAATATCGATTAACTTATATAACTTGATGACATGAAAATTACCAGCAAAATTTGTATATCACCATCGTGTTGCAACTAGTATTTGAAAATAACTAGGATTGCGACCCGCCGCAATGCGGCGGGGATTCTTTAATTATAACAAAGTCAATCTAGGACCCGCACGTTATGTTAAACATGTCAAACGGGAAAAAAATAGACGATGTAAAAACGTTCACTCACACACGCACGTTGCGTCGTGTTAACTCGTAAAATTTAGAACGAAACGTAAAAACATTAAACCAAAGACGCACGTTGCGATTTGTTAAGTCACAAAATTTAGAACCAAGCATAAAGCAAAAATTTGCGGAAAATGAAAACTATAAAGGACCAAAGTTGAAAGTAAAAGAAGTTATGAGGATAGATTGAAAAAGATAAAAAGTTTTGGGTTAAAAGTAAAAAAAATAAATAGTTTTGAGTTAAAAGTAATTTATTAAATACTTTTGGGTGAAAAGTAAAAAAAAAAATCAATTTTTTTGGAAAACCCTCAAAGCCAACGTTACGACAAACATATGCATAACCATTTTTTCTTTAAGAACCCCCAAAGCACACCCCGCGTTTCAGCGGGGCGTAAAACGGTGTCAAATAGTACTAACGTCACACAATCATCATCGACCACCAACACTGACTCGACGTAGGATATGCGTGTTGCGACGAACCTGTCAAACATGGAAAATAGAGGTAAAAACATTGAACCACACATTCACGTTGCGTCGTATTAACTCGGAAAATTTAGAACTATACGTAAAACGAAAATTTGCGAAAGATGAAAAGTATAAGTGACAAAAGTTGTGAAGTTAAATTGCAAATAATGAAAAGTTTTGGGTTAAAATTAAAAAAAAAACAAATTATGTAGGGTTAAAATTGTAAAAAGTAAAAACATTTAGGTTAAAAATAAAAAAAATCAACTTTTTTTTTTTGAAAATCACCCAAAGCACAATGTACAAGTTATAATGCACAAAAAAGTTGCAAACTTATATATGGAATAATATTGTTAGTGTAAAATACTACGATGGTCAAAGCCATAACCGAATTGTTTGGTGAGTTTTCTTTTTTTAATTTGACGAACTTTTTTGTTTGCCTATAGATGTTTAAGATTATTTTAAGTTCTGATAACTTTTTCCTATTAAGATTGTCAAACAGAACATGTTCACGGGAGGAAGAAAAGGTCTTACAAAATAATTAAAATAAACAAAAATAAATAAGGGTGTGTGTCTGTATTTTATTTTAGAGTAAATTACTCTTTTTGATCCCTGTGATTTAGCCAGTTTAACTATTTCAGCCCAAGAAAACACTTTTAACATATCAGACATCGAGATTGTATTTTATAACGGTTTTGGCCCTTGACACTAACTTTGTTACTTTTTTGCTGTTAAGTGTAAGGGTAATTAGGTTATTATATACCACTAGAGGTAAGACTCGTGTGCAAACACTAGTTGTTTCTTAGAAAACCATGCATAGCCCATATTGACAGAGAGTAAAAAAATAATTAGTACAGACTTATAAAATTGATATACACTAATGGTCAATAGGTTGTTTATTCAACAACAATTCCATTATGTTGATAGCAAACTACTGTTGTCTATTAACTGTTAAAAACTTCTGTTGCTTTCCAATAGACTTTCCTAAAAATGTTATCCATTATCTTCAACAGAGCTTGCCAGATTGATAGATAGTAAACAGATATGCATGTTAGTCAACCTATGTTAAAAATGTCAGTCAACAGAAATTACAAAGGTTAGTAAACAGATGTTAAGAGAATAATGTTATTAACAAAGAATTTAGTACTCTCATTAAAAATGAGAGCTGCAAACACGGGTCGTTTCTTAAACAAGCATGCATAACACATATTAATAGAACATATAGATACGTGCATAGATATTGTACCAAAACGTGTTATCTATTATAGCTAAAAGACAACTATAAACATAGATTATCGGTTAATATATCAGTTACATACAATTTAACTGTTTACCCAAAAAGACAATATAAACTGTTTATAGACATACGTACTTCATAGAATTTGAATACAACTTAAAGTTCAACAAACGTTAACTACAAACACACAATCACCTGCCTCAACAACTTTCAGCAAAACTAAATCAAGGAATCAGCAGATTTTAGAAATCAGCAGATCTTTATTCTCTCATCAACATTTCCCGGATTTGCCCTTTGAATTGGAGCTCAAAATCCAAAGAATCAGTATCATCTTCATCCCTATCAAGCTGAAGGTTAAAAAGATCTTGGAGGTCAACTGGATTCAGACCAAGTGCATTCTCCCTTGATATCTTTTCAACACTACCATCAGACTTGATCAAAGTCAATTCACGGGTCTGTTTGTCAGACTTCCACTTTAGTATTTTTTGGTCCGATGGGTTTCTTGGGAGAAGTTTTATTTGAGAGGAGTATGGCGATTGAGGCCTGCTTGCCAACTTCTGAAGTGTTTGAGCAACTTGAGCTTGTAATTGCAACGAAGCATCATCCAATCCATATCGTAACTGATTTCTGATAGACTCTTTTCTGTACTCAGCATACCTATTTTCATCTTCCTCATCCATCAGTTGTTGTCTTTTTCTTTGGTTCAAGGCAGCGATGGATACATTTGCTGATGAGAACAGCTTTTTAGATGTAACGGTCTACCGACGTATAACAGTTGTTTCATCTTTGTATACTAGCTTTTTAGGAAGGGATGGATCTGTCTTTCTTCGCTCTTCGAACCTACTGTAAGCTCGATCAATAGACTGCCTAGTCCATTTTCCAATTTTTCTAGCAGTCCCAACCTTAGCTGCTACAAGTTCTGCCTTCATTCTCTTATACTTCAACACTTCATCCACTTTAACCTTTTTGTATTGTTTCCAGTTGGGAGCAGATTTTGGCATTTGAGGATCTTTATTCATCTTTTCAATTCTATTAACTTCCTCATTAAGAGCCTCAAGGGGCCAGTCTTTGAAATCAGACTTGTAGGCTTCGTAGGGCTTGGTTTCCATGATAGTGTTTAAGAAATCATTCCTTAATGTCTTTTCTAGCTCAGCATTTGGTGACAGATTTGACATATTCTTACTCAGGTCTCTAGCAAAATCTTCCAACTTCTTGACTTCACCAAGCCAATGTTGCATGCGAGCTGATAACTTAATGTCTCCTAGCCCTTTACACTCTTCATTTGCCTTATCTTCTGCTTGCTTGCCCTTAAGCTTCAGATATTCATAAATATTCATTGGAGTTTCGAATCCCTGAAGAGATGGGAAGGTTCTTTTGGATGGATCATCCTCGGTGTAAAATTGAGTCATTTCATCTTGAACTGCAAGCAGTTCCAGAGGGAAAGTTACTGCCAATGGGTTGATCTTTGTTGATGGAGGTGGGACGAATGGTTTGGGTGAAGTTTGAATGAATGGAGTAGCTGATAACGGAATTGGTGCGGGTATATCTTTTTCTTCCTTCTCTTCTTCATGTACCATGAATTTTCTCTTTCTTGTGTAAACTGATTTTGGAGAAGGAAGAGTTAGGGAAGAAAAAGGTGCCATGACTGTAAGGGTTGATTGTGATGGAAATTGAAATTGGGTAGAATCAGTGGATTGACTAACAACTGTTGAAACAACTGGTGTCTCAGCCGCTGTTGTCTTAACATATGCTGAAACATTTGTTGCATCAACAATTGTTTCAGTCGAGGTTGGCAGTGGTGATGAGGATTTTGTATTCTGCTTTTTGACAGGTGGTTTTTCTAGTGAGAGTTTTGTTTTAGGTGTATCAGAATCTGACTTCTTAGGTTCAGCAGTGGTTTTGAGTTTCGCAGCAGTGGTTGGTTTTTCTGGTGGTGATATTGGTTTAGGAAATATGACAATAGGAGATTCGTTATGTTTCTGTGATTTTCTTCTATTTGAAGTTCCAATGTTGAGCACTTCATCTTCCTCTTTTGTATGCTTCCTCTTCTACTTTCGTTCAATCTCCTTATATGTCTGTTTGTTAACAGAATCATCAATTCCCTTTTTCTTACCAGTATCAGATTTTCCAGGAGATTTTGCAGAAGTTTGCTTGGCAGGCTTTGGATTTTGTTTTTGTTGATTCCTTGGTGTTGGTTTGCCAAAGTTTTTCATGGAATCCTTTTCCCTCTTTCAGCATCATCTTCATCGTCTTTTTCAAACACAGGTGCAGGGGTAGTACCAGTTAACTTTGCAATGCATTCTTTTATGCCCTTGATGTCAGCCTGTGTGTCTTTGTATCTTGCTTCAACCATAACTCTAATTAGCTTCATGTGGGAATTAAGTTGAATCTCAGCCAGTTCCCTTTGAGCTACAAGAATGGGTTGTACCGAATTCCAAAGCTCTTGGCATAACTGCTAATGAGAAGGTCGACTTTTGAAAGCATCAACCAACTGCTTCAATTGATCTTTCATATCAACAACAGTTGTTTCCAA
Organism: Helianthus tuberosus; assembly: GCA_030545235.1. NCBI lineage: Eukaryota > Viridiplantae > Streptophyta > Magnoliopsida > Asterales > Asteraceae > Helianthus > Helianthus tuberosus. Next base: position 36,675,336 of record CM060415.1, on the reverse strand, counting down.
GTTAGATATCATGTCCGTCAAATCCTGGTATTTTAATCCATCACCTAACTTAATAGGATCATCTAAATTCCCACCAGAGGTGGTTGTATCTATTTTTGAAAGAGGAGGTATCTCCAAATTTTCATTAGCAGATGCCCCTTATTCTTGGTTCTGGGGACTTCCCTCTGCATCAGTGGTTACCTTAGTGATCTCACCCGTGGTTAACTTGAACTCACCAGTGGATACCTTGATAGACACAACAGTTGTTGCCTTCAAGGGAGTCTGACTGATGAAACTACTGTCCAAATGTAAATCAGTGGATTTGACATTTGTAGTAGCTGCTCCACTTGAAATACCATCAAGAATTTGCTGAAATTCAAGAGGTGTAGCCTCCTCAACTATTTCCGGGTTAGGTAATTGAAAAGGTTCAGACATAGCTATTATTGAAGTTAAACTCTCAGTAAAGTGTTCATGAGATGGATTGCTATCACTCTGAATGTCAATAGCTTGAAGCAGTGTTACAAACTTTGGTGGAATGGAAAATGAAGGGATTGCTGTCGAAAGAGACATTGCCGCGGGAGAAGGGCTTTTAAGTATACTCTTATATGAGGGTATGACATCATATTGTGGTGTCCCTGTGAATACAACATGTTTCTTTTGTGAGGAATCATGAGGAGTTTGGTTTATGGGTTGAGATCTTTCCACATGTTGTGAGGAAGTAGCAACAGTGGTTTGTAGTGACATCTGTGTTGTCACGGGGTTAACCTCTAGGATCTCATCTTCCAGAGGACCCGTTTTGCTGGTTTCGGTGGGCCTTTTGGATTTTGTTTTGGTCTTTTTGAGTTTTGTTGGTGGGGGTTTCACAGCAGTGGTTGTAGTGCTGTGATCACCAAGAGCAGTGGGCTCAGCAACAGACATTTGAGGAGCAGTTTTAGACTCATCTAAAATTTCCTCATTCCACTCTGCTTCAGTTTTGAAAACATCAGACTCTTTAGCCATAAGGCGATTAAAAGTTTCAGATGTTAGACTATTCATTTTAATAGCTTCACCTTTTTCAAAAGCTTTTTGAGAAACATGTTTTTGCAGGTAGTAGCTTAATAGTGTAGGAAACATAAGAAAACCAGCAGTTTTCCCCTTTTTAATAGCAGCAGCTTTCCCCTTTTTAATAGCAGCAGTTTTTCCCTTTTTAATAGCAGCAGTTTTGCCCTTTTTAATGTTTTTTAAATTTGCAACCAAATCAACAAACAGTGCTTGGGAGTAGTTAAAATCAATATTTGTCAAAATTGCATACCCCAATGACTGAATCTTCAAAGGTATTTCATTAAAAGAAGTAGTTTTATTTGAGAGACAGATTAAGAGAGTATGGAACAGGAATGTCATTGGCGGTGGAAAATTACCTTTAAACATAGTTGCCTGATTCAACTCTCCATCATATCCCCTCCCCATCAAGTATGTTTGAATCTCATTTTTCGGCAAAGAGGTCTTACCTACCAAGTCGTTTACCTCAAATGTTGTTGATATGGTACTGGGGGTAATAACAACCGATTCACCTCCGACTTTTGAAGTTATACTTATGGCCATATTGTTTTGTTCTTCAATATTCACATTAGCCCAAAAATCACGAAGCGTCTCTTGGAAAATGGGTGCGTCGGCGGTAAGAATGACCTTATATTTTGATGATGTAAGAACATCAATCATTGAATGATAGAGAGTATTGTTCTCGGTTTTCTCAAAAATAGCAAGGTAGTTATGCGAATTTTTCATCACCAAAGTCATGATCGAAATTGAAAGTTGCGAGAGGTTGACGAAGAAGTGTTGAAGAAGAAGGTGGAAACCGCTCTGCTGAATTTTAAACTCGAGACGAAAGTAAAACCTCTGTTTGGGGATGAAACAGGGGTTTATAAAGTGAAAAGGTGAATACTGACGTGTCAGAAGTTAGAAAGATCTGATGTCTAACATCTGTCCACGTCACAACCTCTGCTCTCATAATGGATGACAGTTGTTGTGAAAACCATTGTTGGCCAACAACAGATGTTAGGCAACATTAGTAACTCAGCAGTACTCAAATTAAACAGAACCTATGAGAACAGACAATACCCTTCAGTAATATTTGGAAACCACTGTTGGGAAACAACAGATCTTATACAACAATAGTAAGTCAGCAGTCCTTTCAACAGACTTTTAATATAAACGAATAAATTGATATTAAATATCAGCAGCCATTTAATACAAAATATTTAAAAAATAAAATTTCATGGGAAAACTATAAAATTAAATATCAAGAAACTGAAAGGACAAATTTTAAACCTCTGCCATAAAAAAATAAAAAAAAACTCTTCATTTAAAGACCAACAATAATCTACATGGCAAACAAAGGCTACTACCACTTCATCGGACATAAATGTTGTAAACAGTGGTAAATCAACAGTTGAGCAATAACAGATGTTCAGAACTGTTGAGCAGTGGTAAATCAACAGTGGTAAAAAACCTCTTCATTTAAAGACGTTGAGCAATAACAGATGTTCAGAACTTCTATTGTGTTAATCATTGACAATTCTTTGGAAACTGCTGTTGGGAATAACAGATGTTCGCACCAGTAGCAACTCAACAGTCGTTACAAAAAAAACAGGAATTATGAGAACAGACAATAACTTTAAACAGTGGATGAATCTTTTGCCAAACAGCTGTTTTCAACAGACTTTTAAAGATTTTTGTCAAATTTTTTCAAAATACCTATTTTTTAAGAAAGTTCAGAACTTCTATTGGGTTAATGGTTGACAATCCTTTGGAAACTGCTGTTGGGAATAACAGATGTTCGCAACAGTAGCAACTCAACAGTCGTTGCAAAAAACAGGAATTATCAGAACAGACAATACCTTTAAACAGTGGATGAATCTTTTGCCAAACAAATGTTTTAAAAACAGCTATTTTCAACAGACTTTTAAAGATTTTTGTCATTTTTTTTTCAAAATACCTATTTTTTAAGAATGTTCAGAACTTCTATTGGGTTAATGGTTGACAATCATTTGCAAACCGCTGTTGGGAATAACAGATGTTGGCAACAGTAGCAACTTAACAGTCGTTACAAAAAACAGGAATTATGAGAACATACAATACCTTTAAACAGTGGATAAATCTTTTGCCAAACAGGTGTTTTAAAAACAGCTATTTTCAACAGACTTTTTAAGATTTTTGTCAATTTTTTTCAAAATACCTATTTTTTAAGAATGTTCAGAACTTCTATTAGGGTTAATGATTGACAATCCTTTGGAAACCTCTGTTGGGAATAACAGATGTTGGCAACAGTAGCAACTCAACAGTCGTTACAAAAAACAGGAATTATCAGAAAAGACAATACCTTTAAAAACAGCTGTTTTCAACAGACTTTTAAAGATTTTTGTCAAATTTTTTCAAAATACCTATTTTTTAAGAAGAGTGAACTGCCATTTTGGTCCCTGAGGTTTGGTCACTTTTGCCATTTTAGTCCAAAACTCAAACTTTTTGCATCTGGGTCCCTGTGGTTTCAGTTTTATTGCCATTTTGGTCCAAAAATGAAATCAGGTCATATTTGTCTTATAAAATCCTGCAATTATGTCATTTTTCTCAGGGGTAAATAAGGTCATATTTGTCTTATAAAATATGTTATTTAGTTATAAAAAAGAAATGATAATTTTGCCCCTGCGGAAAAGGACAAAATAGCAGGATTTTATAAGACAAATATGACCTGATTTCATTTTTGGACCAAAATGGCAATAAAACTAAAACCACAGGGATCCAGATGCAAAAAGTTTGAGTTTTGGACTAAAGTGGCAAAAGTGACCAAACCACAGGGACCAAAATGACAGTTTACTCTTTTAAGAATGTTCAGAACTTCTATTGGGTTAATGGTTGACAATCCTTTGCAAACCGCTGTTGGGAATAACAGATGTTTGCAACAGTTAGCAACTCAACAGTCGTTACAAAAAACAGGAATTATGAGAACAGACAATACCTTTAAACAGTGGATAAATCTTTTGCCAAACAGCTGTTTTCAACAGACTTTTAAAGATTTTTGTCTATTTTTTAAGAATGTTCAGAACTTCTATTGTGTTAATGGTTGAATATTCTTTCGAAACTGATGTTGGGAATAACAGATGTTGGCAACAATAGCAACTCAACATTTACAATAGCAGGTATCAACACTAACAACTGTTGATGCTCAAATCAGTAAAAATAAAATGCTCTACAAAGATTAATAGAATTAAAATTTACATATCACATATGACGATAGATCAACAATTACATTGAGAACTGAACAATGAAATTTAATAATCTTCAGCTCTTGAACAGTAGCCCTATCCTCATATACTTGATCCTCAACTTACTTGATAAAGCCATGTTTTAGATCATAAGAACCTACAGAAGGATATGATGACATTTTTAACTTGTATATTTCTTCAACTCTGATGTAAAAGAAGGATATAATGGTAGTAAAACGTGATGAAAAGCTTCTGCACTGTTTTTGAATTCCGAAGTGCAGAAAGACATCACCAAAACACCTCTTCAGCTCTTGAACAGTAGCCCTATCCTCATATACTTGATCCTCAACTTGCTTGATAAACCGATACTTTAAATCATAAGAACCTACAGAAGGGTATGATGACATTTTTAACTCTTGAATGTGGAGTCAAATTCATATATGTTATTTAACTTGTATATTTCTTCAAGTCTCATGTAAAAGAAGGATATAACAATCGTAGTAAAAAGTTAAATATCAATAAACCGAAAGAACAAAAATACAATTAAAAAAAAACAGGTTCTCATAATTACCATTAACTTCTTCATTTATCATAAAGAAGTACTCCACTTTCTGCACTTCAGACTTCAAAAACAGTGCAGAAGAACTCCCCACTGCTCGGTCGGAAAAAAAAGATGAAATATATCAACACCTTAAAATAAATATTATCAACATATATCAACAGTTTAAAAGAATCCACAAACCTAAAATAACCCGCAACTGATTGTTTGAATTTTAAACAACTCTGATTAGGCTGAAATATAAACAGAGAATTAGAACAGATCAGTTCAAAAGATTAAAAATCAGAGAAAAAAACATACCCTCAACGATGTTGCAACAATGATGTTGGAAAAATTTCGTGAAGTACAAAAAGCTGTAATCGCAGATGAACAGACTGGATATGCAAAGTCGAGGTCAAATGTGAGTGTGTGAAACAGAGCTTCCATGAAACAACGATGTTGGAACAATGATATTGGAACAAAGAACTGTATATGAAGATTAACCGGCTCAATCATGAGAGCTATGCATTTGAGTAAGAGAGATATGATCGCAAATATAAAGGAGAGAGATAAATTGAAATTTGAATATGGAGCCAAATTCATATGTAGATATGAGCGAGAGAGATTTAAATGTGGAGCCAAATAATTATATTTTATTTATAGTATTAGAATATATATGGTTTGAATTTTGAATGTGTAGCCAGAATTTTGAATTTTGAATGTGAGTAGAGGTTTTTTGAATTTTCAATAAACATCAGTACTTTAAATTATGAAAGAGGGCAGACATTTGAGTATAAGCCATTATACATATGGGCAGACCTTTGAAAGGTGGATGTAGGCCAACTTTGAATTTTAAAGTCTTTTAATATTAGGCATTATGATGTAATAATGACATAAGAAAAACATTGTTGGACATGCTCTCCTGCTGACACATCAGCTTTTCTTATGTCATTGGGATTTCTTCTTTTATAGAAAGTATAGATAGGGGTTGTTTTTGAAAATTATAAAGTTCTTTTATATTTAAGAGATTATTTAACAAAATATGTTTTAAATATACTAATAAATATGTATTTTCATTAACCGTTTGTCTTTATAAAAGTCCTTTTAAAAAATAATTTGTTTTTTTTTTTACATTTTGCTTAGACCATCTATCGTTTTCAAAATTGTTTTTTTTACCATTTGTTTTTTAAAATCGTTCATTTTAAAGTCGCTTGTCTTTTAAAGTTTTTCAAACACTTTATTTTATAACATTTTTTTTAAAACCATTTATTTTTTAAACATTTTTAAACAACTTACTTTTTTAAGTCGTTCATTTTTAAAATTTTACAAAACGTCGTGTATAAAAAACAAAAGAAATGTAAGATTTGAAAACAAAAGAAACATTCTAATAAAATGTTTGTAAAAGATCGTTCATTTTTCAAACTTGTTTTAGAAGAGTTTATTTCTTTTTTAAATCTTTCATTTCTTTGTACCGTTTGTTATTCAAAATTCGTTATTTTTTTTAACCTTTCGTTTATTAAATTCGTCCGTTTTTTAGAACCTTACACTTGTTAACTTATTTTTTTAAGGTTTTGTTTTTTTATAAACGTCTTGTTTTTAATCTTCGTTTTTTAAACCAATCGTTCGTTTAAATTGATCGTTATTAAATTAATTTTCTGAAGTTCTTTTTCCCTAACGGTTATAAGTAAACTAAATACAAAGTTTCAAAAATGAACGTTTTCAAAAACGGTTCTAAAAGAATGGTTTAAAAAGAAACGCTTTTAAAAATTAACGACTTAACGAATTGTTTAAAAACGTAAAAAAATGATTTTAAAAAGAACGGTATGAAATGAATCGTTTAAAAAACTTTAAAAGACAAACAACTTTAAAAAGAATGATTTTTAATAAACAAGCGGTTTAAATATTAATAATTTTAAAACCGATAGACGGTTTAAAAAAAGTTAAAAAACAAATGATTTTAAAAACGACGTTTATAAAAAACAAACGCTTAATGAAAAAACATATTTATTTGTATATATAAAACATATTTTGTTAAATAATAATTGTGAAAATAATGAAATAATAAACAAAACTTGAGTAATTACATTAATAATCTCTTAAATATTAAATTGTAACACCTCGGAAATTCGTATCAAATAATATGACAACACGTGTCCAATTAACTCTCAATAATATGACCCCCGGAGAGGCAGGTCGAGTTTAGAATTGACATCTTACCTGGAGCCGCTCCTGTAGCTAGAGCTCCATACCAATTAGCACCAACAGAGATGAAGAAGTTGAAGGCTCAACTAGATGAGCTATTGGAGAAAGGCTCTATTCAGCCTAGTTCTTCGCCTTGGGGAGCTTCTATCTTGTTTGTCAAGAAGAAATACGGTTCAATGCAGATGTGCATTGACTACCGCGAGCTGAACAAGATAATGATTAAGAATCGTTAACCATTGCCAAGGATTAATGATTTGTTCGACCAATTGCAAGGAGCTAGTTACTTCTCGAAGATTGATTTGAGATCTTGTTATCATCAACTGAAAGTTAGGAGCGAGGATGTTCCAAAGACGGCTTTCAGGACCAGATACGGCCATTACGAATTTCTAGTGATGCCTTTTGGGCTCACAAATGCTCCAGTAGCATTCATGGATCTAATGAATAGAGTCTATAAGCCGTATTTAGATAAGTTTGTCATTGTCTTTATTGATGACATATTTATCTATTCTCGTAATCAGACTGATCACGAGAAACATCTCAGATGCATACTTGATTTGCTAAAGCAAGAGAAGCTTTATGCAAAATTCTCAAAGTGCGAGTTTTGGCTTAGAGAGGTCTAGTTTCTTGGACATGTCATCAGTGAGCATGGTATCCAAGTGGATCCCGCCAAGATTGAAGCTATCATGAATTGGGAAGAACCCAAGACTCCATCTGAGATTCGTAGTTTCTTAGGATTGGCTGGTTATTATAGAAGATTCATTTAGAACTTCTCAAGGATAGCCACTTCTTTGACTATTCTGACTCGCAAGAATGTCAAGTTTGACTAGGGTCCCAAGCATAAAGAATCCTTTGAGATTCTAAAGCATAAATTGAGCAATGCTCCTGTCTTAACCCTACCTAAGGGTATTGAATACTTTGTATACTGTGATGCTTCGCACACAGGAATGAGTTGTGTACTAATCCAACGAGGCAAAGTGATTTCATATGCATCACGACAACTTAAGGTGCATGAAAAGAATTACACCACCCATGATCTGGAATTGGGTGTCGTTGTATTTGCACAAAAGTCGTGGAGACACTATTTATATGGCACAAAGTGTATTATATACACTGACCATAAAAGTCTCTAACATCTGTTTAATCAGAAAGATTTGAATATGCGACAACGCCGTTGGATGAAGACATTGAACGATTATGAATGTGAGATTCGTTACCATCTCGGTAAGGCAAATGTCATTATTGACGCCTTGAGCCGCAAGGAAAGGGTTAAACCAATTCGGATTAACGCCAAAAGTATTGAGCTACATACTAGCTTAAATGAGAAGCTGCTAGATGCTCAGAGACAAGCCTTATTAGAAACAAATATTTCTAGTGAAGGATTAGGTGGAACTGTTGATCAGTTAGCACCTGGGTATGATGGAATCCTAAGATTTAATAATTGTATTTGGGTTCCTATCTTTGGAGGCCTCAGAGATCTGATTCTCCAGGAAGCTCATAATTCTAGATATTCTGTTCATCCTGGAGGAGACAAAATGTACCAGGATTTGAAAAAGAATTATTGGTGGATGGGTATGAAGAAATTCATAGCCACTTATGTAGAGAAATGTCTGACGTGTTCGCAAGTTAAAGCTGAACATCAGAAACCGTTAGGACTGTTGCAACAACTTGAAATTCCCACTTGGAAATAGGAAATGGTAACTATGGATTTAATTACCAAGTTACCAAAGACCAAACGTAGTAATGACACGATTTGGGTAATTGTCGATAGAACTGACTAAGTCAGCCCATTTTCTGCCAATCAAGGAGACTTACAGTTCCGACAAATTAGCCAAGTTATATGTGGACAATATTGTGTCCTTGCATGGCGTGCCAGTATCTATTGTATCTAATAGAGATACGAGATATACATCTCACTTTTGGAAAAGTTTCCAACAATCATTGGACACAAGATTAAATTTCAGTATGACTTACTGATGCGCGTGTGGTGTGATATATATTTAAGTATATTTTAACCCCTTTTTTCACGTTAGCCAAGTTTTAAATTTATAAAACACGATATTTTACTAACACCAAACACACATATGGGCAAGTGCACCCATCGTGAGCGTAGTATAGTGTTGGCAAGATACCGAGGTCGTCCAAGGACACAAGAGCTTTTAGTATCAGTTTATCCTCAACGTCTAATCAAATCAAAAGTTAGAAAAATGTTTTTAAACTAGAAAAAAAAAACTAACTAAAATGCTGAAAAATAAAATAAAAATAAAAACAGATAGACAAGACGAATCACTTGGATCCGACTCGTGTTTAGTGTAACCTTTGATTATTTCCGCACTTTTGCACTTTTTAAGAGATTATCTTAGTTATTGTAGTAGGCCCCTCTTTTGAATGTGACGTTACCCTCAACCCAGTAGTTTGAGTCAGCAAGGATACAATCCTAAAGGGTCGGATTATTGAAAGATAATAATTAAGTTATTAATGCATATTATGGTAGGCCCCTCTTTTGAAGGTGACGTTATCCTCGGCTAAGTAGTCTAAGTCAGCAGGGATATAGTCCTAAGTAGCCGGGTTAAAATATTAATAGTAGCTTACATATGAGGGGATCAAAGAGTTTGGACCCCCGCCATCCAATACCGGTGGATATTGAAGGAGGTCCTACTAAATTTGACCCAGGTCCTTGCAGGATCTATACACTGAACAAGGCAAGACTCTTACCAAACCATTCCCTTAACCCCCGACCAGGTAGCCAACATACCTCCATATAGACCGTGGAGATATGAATGGTGAAAATATTTTATTTTATATAGACAGTAAAATAATGCCAAGACACCATGGACAAACGATAAGGAAGAATCACCTTCAACATAAGAAACTAGTTATTAAAGTCATTAATACATAACCAAATAAAAAGTGCGAAAAGATTAAAAATAAAAAGTATTACACTAGACGCTTGTCTTCACCAAGTGATGTAAGAGACTTAGGCAAACATGGCCTTTGATTGTCAAGAACTCTTACGATCAATCTTGGATCCTGAGACGACTCACGCACTCTATGATGGACAATGGATGATGGTGGTGGATGATGGTGGTGGGTGAAGTGTGAGAGAGGTAGTGTGCCAAGGGATGGTTTGCAAATGAGCCAAGCACCCCTATTTATAGGCTGAACAGAGGCTCGGGCACGGCCCCGTGTCCACCTTCCTTCTCTTTCTTCATTAATTGCAGTTTGTCTGCATTAGTTGACCACGCCCCTGTGTCCGCTGGGCACGCCCCCCGTGTGCAGAAGCGTATCTGTACTATCAAGATTTCCCTAGATTCTGCGAATCTTAGAGTTGACCACGGCCCCGTGTCCGTTGGGCACGCCCCCGTGGTGAGTGATAGAAGCTTCTACTGCTTTGTCTTTTCTGCTGACACTTGGGCACGCCCCCGTGCTCATTGAGCACGAGGCGTGTTCAGCCTTCTGTTCTCTTGTTTTTGCTTGGGAAGATGCTGTCGGGGGGTCGGGAATGCAACGTTTGTTCCTTTTCTTGTATTTATCTTAGATTTAGCTGCCTTTTTGCTTCTTTTATTCATTTGAGCTCATTTAATCCTGAAAATACAAAAGGAAGACAAAAACATACTTTTTCCAACATTAGTACTAAAAAAGGGTTAGTTTTATGCAACATTTGATGTAATTTATATGTTGCATTTTGCACACATCAAATACCCCCACACTTGAATCTTTGCTTGTCCTCAAGCAAAACTCTTTATAATGTGGCTTTACACTCCCAAATGGAATGGGTAGAAAAGAAGGTTTTTGGGCTTGTCATAGAGTGTCGGGATTTCCAAGATTCTTTATTAGTTTTACTTTTATTTATTTACAATCCTATTCGACATGATTTATTTAAAACATTTCATAAGATAAATGACTTATTAGGGCATAACATGCCTTTTTAAAATTTCATTTATATACGAGTTCACATACCTCACGGGGGATCACTCAACACTCGGCCGAAGATGTATTTTAGTGGATCACTCGAGAACGGCATGGAACTTACTCCTACCATAGGCTTGCCAAACGATCAATCCTCCTCCTTTTTAACTATATACCTTTGTAAATATCAAGAGGACTTTTGGGTAAAGGGTTAGGCTTGGGTTAAAGGTAGGTGGTTGGGTTAGTGGTTAGTAAAAGGGCGAAAGGTGTAAAAAGCGTCGGTTTTCGTAAGAATTTTTATTTTTGAAATTTTTATTTTGATGAAGCCATTATTCAAACAAAGTTATTTTTGATAAACTTGTTTGTTTATTTCTCTTTTGCTTCATCATCATCATCAAAATTTATTTATTTATTTATTTTTTTTAAAGTCATAAGAAAAACCGAGCTTGTTACTAAAACAAAGGGTTGAAAATAAAAAGGTTTTGGTGGGTGATAGGGTGTTTGTTTTGGGTTATGAAATGAAAAGGTTTAGGCTCAAAGGGGTTAACTAGGGGGATTTTGGGTAGGTGGTAAAAAAAATAATGGTGTAGAAATAAAATGGGTTAGTCCTAATGTCTCCGTCATTTACTTACTTGGGTTTAAGTTGGTAAGGACCGGGAATGTATCGTCGTGGCGAGTTCTAGAGTCGTAAGAACCAGGCGGCTATTCACACAAGAAACGAAAAATGAGCATTTAGTTTAAAGATATGTATTTGTTTGCTCAATAAAAGCTCAAAACTCACTTTTTGTAGGAATGAGTTTTTATGTGATCAAGTATATATAATCAAATTTTAAATAAACTTGTCATGTCGTTTCATAATTTTCTTATGTTGGTTCTTTTTATCACGACGCTATCGGTTGTAAATTTGTAAAAATATAACCTTTTTAGAACTTGAAATTCCCAAATTAAACCTAGACAAGTAAAAAAAATGAAAATTTTTGAAAAAAATTTGGGGTGATTAGCGGTTCCAGTAGAGTTTTGTGTAAGGCTTGTATTTAGGACTTGCAAGATTCAAGGTTTTAGCATCCCCCCCACACTTAAATTACACATTGTCCTCAATGTGTCCCAAAAATAAGTTTTTAGGTTGATTGAAAGTGTAAAAAGGTGTGAAAAAGCAAAAATTAGTGTTACTGGGCGTCTGGACATGGCCACGTGTCGGATGGACACGACCCCGTGGTCAGAGTGCCAGTAACAATTACTTACAGAAGGTGGACACGGGGGCGTGTCCGTTGGACACGACCCTGTGTCTGGCAATAATCTGCATAATTAAACAAACAACATGTCTGGGGTAATGGGCACGGGGGCGTGTCGGCTGGACACGGCCCCGTGTAGACAGTCTGCAAAAGTGAAAAACAGGTTTCTGGCTTCGGTTTTCCTGCCCCCGCTTTAGTAGCACTAATGTTTAGTGTTCTAAGCCTCATATGTACATGTTTTATCAATAAACACTACACCAAACCATAGCAAACATCCTAAATTACCAAAGTTCAACATCCACATCACAAAGTTAAAAAGAAAAACAAATGCAGAAAGTAAAAAGAGTTAAAGGAAAGTAAATTGTTCAACACACGACACGCAGGCCAGAAATTGTTCATAATAAAAGGGGTTAACCTGTGGGATCACCAACCAGCTGCTCCTGCCTCTACTCCACCCGCCTAGTCCATGTCCTCATCATCACCTCCTCCTTCGTGCCCCGCCATGTACTCCCGGATGTTCCCAATGTCATCCTGAATGTCAGAGATGTTTCTCTCAATCTCTTTGGAAGTTAGGAAAACCGCCTCCTTGTGAGGAGGATTGGCCCGGATCACCGTGGGGCTGGTACTGGTACTGAGGAGGTTGCTGAAACTGTGGAGCGTGAAGGACGAGTGCCTCTTGCGGGCTCCATGCATGCCCCTAGACTCTTTGGAAGCTAACCGTCCCATCTTCGGCTTCATAAATCAGGTTCATGGAGCGGCAGATGTGTACATCCACTCTTCCCGACCATGGGCTATTTTCGAAAGACCTAGGCATGTTCACGAAATGCTTGAAGAGATGGTATATCCACCCCCCGAAGAAGATAGGGGTTGGTGGAGTAGCAAGCCGGTTCCAATGTATGTTTCGGAGCAGGAGGTACGGAACATCAAGGTGTCTGCGGTTATGAATGCAATGAAGGACCACCAGATCTCTTAACCCTACAACGCCACTGTTGTCATGCCTTTGGCTAAGAGAGTAATTGAGGACCCTATGGATGTATCGGTAAAGCGGGTCCCTCAGCTCAGTGCTGCTTGGGTTGTAGTGCCCTTCTCCTATCTGAGCCCAAGCGGCTTGGCGTTTGTTTTCAGACAGCTCTCGTAGCCCTCCGGTGTTCTCTTCACTACCCGCATCTTCCTCCGCATACAACCCAACTATCGACCCAAACTGTGCCATCGAAATCGAGTACTTGGTCCCCCCACATCGGAATTCTACCCCATCATTGTCAAATGGGTCGCACCTTGAATTGAACACGAATGTGCTATAGAATTCCAGATTATACTCGTGGACTGAACGAAGTCGAGTGGTTAGGGCGACTCTTAGTGGGCCGGTAATGAGGTTGTTAAACCGGTCAAGTTGGTTCACCATTGCTAAAAGATCCACGCACACTTGTCTTGGGTATTCTCCCGGTCTGGTTCGAAGCACATCGTATATTGCTTTAGCATCGAGCTCATTTGCATTAAACCTTGTGAATTTCTTCGACATCTGAAAGAATACACCAAACATTAGCACGAAACAGTGAAATTTTCGGAGAAAACTGAAAACAGCTTGTAACAACCCTCAGTAAAACCAACACCTTCATAAATATTATGACACTCTAGTATATTGTAAAATATCCCAATATGTTTTATATTTCACCCCTTATGTGAAAACCGAGCCCGAATTATGTTTTAACATATAAAACTAAATCAAAAACAAGAAAAATAGAGTTGAGGCGGGCCGCGTAGACCCACCCCAACATCTCACGCGGGCGGTATCAAGACTGGAATTGACTCCGTTGACTTCTTTAGTTAAGGCGGGCCGCGTGAGATACCGTTTAAGTTGACGCGGGCCGCGATAGATCAAGAAACATGGCGCAGCCCGGTGATGACACGTGTCATCATCGTGGCGGACCTACGTATCGAATCAGCTAAGCTATATGTTGACCGCGTGCTGACGCGGGCCGTGTAAGGCTTAGCCTTACCTTACGCGGGCCGCCTGGAAGACAGAATCTAGCACTATATATAGAACTCATCAGTTTACGTTTTTCGTCGCTCACATTTCAATCTCAAATCACAATTTCTGTAGAGAAGTTATAATAGTTGGGTATTATACCCCTAATTAGCGAGATTCTGCTCCGTTGTAAGTATTATAACCCCAGTTTCGTAATAGTTACGCTGCCCGATTGATTTAGGGTTCCGTAACAACTGTCGTGGTTCTGCCCGACGTAGTTATTGGAATGCCGTCTCGGGGAGGGTATCATTAATAATTTCAAAGGGTTATGATACTAACCAATGTACATTTGTATAAATTATAGATTATATCCAGGAAACCCTTACAAGAAGCCTAAGATAGCAAAGTGAGTTTATCCTCTTTTTGTTAACGTTTTTGGAATGTTTTACAAAACCTTAAATGTTTTACAATGTGATTAAGCGGTGATTGAGTCTTTGTAGTTCTTCAATTACTGCCGGTATGTTGGGGTTTTGTATACAAAATTTGCTACACTGTGAGTAGTAAGTCAAGGTTGACAGTACGTTACCATTGGACAATGAGTTAGCCAATGTGTAATATGACCCACAAGTCAGTGGATTGATAGTACCAAATGGAGTAATTGTGTAGACATAAACATTGTAATCGTCCTCAATACTGTTTTAATCGATAAAATGTTTCTTGATTAAACTGGGATTCACTCACCAGTATTTCCGATTGACAAATGTTTTTAAAACGCGTTTCAGGTAACCCAATGTGACAGCCAATTAGTAGAAAGCCAGCTGGAGAGCACTAAAGGCTTGGGGATAATGTGGCTATAAAAGTTACCTAATAAACGATGTTTTAAATTCAATAAAATAGGGTTTATCCCTATAAATGTATTGTAATAATAAACTTGGGTTTTACCCATGTGATTATTAATATAAAATATGGTAGTTTTACTCTGATAAACATTTCCTAACTACGGTCCTGATGAAAATTCCACTGCGAGATTAAATAACCTGATACCACCACAACTGAGATCGCGTCCTCCCGTTCCCGGGAATAAGGGATCGAGGGTTGCGACAGGAGGTGGTATCAGAGCCTAGCCGCTGGTCTGAGCCAAAGAAGTGTTCTGCTGACACTTAAGTTTTAAATTTTGTGTTAGGAAATAATTAAAATATATGCATAACTGTAATTAATTGTTATGTGTTATTTGACTATTTGTTAGTTTACAGTATGAGTGATCAAGAACCCTCAGATATGAATCGTCAGTTATCTGAATCACCTAGGAGTGAAGGTACATCATCACAGCCTGCCCTTTCAGGGTATACTGCTGATCAGGAGGATGGGATATTTGCTTTTAGAGCTCAATCTGAAGAGCCATTTCCTAATAAGAAACGAGGATGGTTCAGTAAAGAAGCTTTTGCTCGTAGGAAGAGAATGCGAAAGTTGCAACAGCAAAGAGCCTTAGCAGCTATTAAGCGAGAGACAGATGCCCATACGCAGAATATGCTTAATAGAAGTCTAGCAAATTTCCATATACTAGCTACAACTGTTGCTGACCCAAGTCTGGAACAACTAGTAGCCCCACAACCACAAAACCCAGAACAACCCATGGAGATAGAAAATCCTGACAACCAAGTGGAGATGCACGACTTTAACCCAGAAGAAATTCTTAGAGTACCTGCACCAAACCCTCTAGACCCAAATTACGACCCCTGGTGGGACGAAAATAGGGACTATGTGCAACGTTACTCTATCCCTGAAGACACACCTATAGGAGCCTATTCAGGTATGGACCCTTTAGATCCCTATTACCATGATAACTACATCAGGGAAATCTTAGAAGATCCTTACCGATTACAGGCACTTTTACCCCCATATCAGGAACCCGCACCCCAGATTCCAAACCCATTTCTAGAACCTGCACCCCCAATGAGTGCAGAAAATGTCCAAGAACTTAGGACTTTCGGGGAGGAAATTTTAGAAAGCAGTGAGAGAATGCGTCAGGTGGGAGATCGTCTCGTATGGAAGTACGATGAACGCAATATGGATTTTTGGATGAATCCATACCCGTGAATGTGAGAATGGAGGAGATGGTAGTAATAATAAAAATAAAATAAAAATAAAATAAAAATTATGTGTGTACGGATGCATAGTACTATTAGTGTAAATTTTTTTCTGTTGGTATTGTAACCTTTATTTCAGTACTAGTGTGTAATAGACGCATAGTATATGAAAATAGAGTATAAGTCGCAATGATCGACGTTTTTTGCTAGATTGCGTGTTATGTGATTTACTATATTAACTATTATTTGTGATATTAATATGGGGTAAATGTTTAAAATTCAGATGGCCGACGAAGAAAATCAAGGAAATCTGAATAACGATAATCAGAGTAACATTAACGTGGTTAATGAAAACCCAAGCATCAATAACAATGGAAATCAGATGGATAATAGTGCTATCCAACATATAGTGGCACAAGGAATTATAGATGCAATGCCATTTATTCTTCAAACGGTTCAGGAAGCGAATAATAAAAGTAAACATAGCAGTAAGCGACCAATTGAACCAGAACATAGCGTGAACAATGGACCTATACTTCAAATGCCTATTCCCAAAAGAAGAAGAACCGTGCCTTACGGTTGATCATACAAAGAATTCTGGTCTTGTAAACCAATAGAATTCTCGGGCAATGAAGAACCTATTGCAGCTCTACGCTGGATAGAAAAGACTGAGGCTGTTCTGAAAATAAGTAAATGTGCGGAAGAGGACAAGATAATGTTTGCTTCCAATCTATTTAAGAATGCAGCCTTAGAATGGTGGAACACTATCCTTCAGTCTAGAGGAAGTGATAAGATTTATAGTATGGATTGGGAAGAATTTAGGAATATGGTAGAAAGGAAATTCTGCCCTCCAAATGAAAAGGAGCAGATAGCAAACAAATTCCTAAATCTTAGGATGACTGGTGTGGATAGTAAGGGGTACACGAAGTTATTCTTTGAATATGCTAGAATAGTACCAACTCTTGCTTCACCAGAACCAGTGTTAATCTCCCGTTATATTTGGGGATTAATTGGAGAGATTAGACATGTAGTCAAGGCAGCTAGACCTCAAACTATAGAAGAAACCGTAGAACTAGCCAATACCTTGACAGATGAGTTAATCCGTACTAGAGAAGAAGACCAGAGGAGAAACCTAACCCAAAGGCTTACACAAGAATTTCGTTCTGGAAATTTCAATCGTAGGAATATGGGTTCTACCTCTGCACCATACTGCAAGGTTTGTAAGAAAAAGCACTCGGGAAAATGCTCCAATCTCTGCAATTATTGCAAGATGCCAGGACACAAGGAAGAAAATTGTAAGAGGCAATCCAGTAATGGATTATGCTACAACTGTGGAGAAAAAGGTCATATCAGGCCAAATTGTCCGAAATTGGCCCCAGCTGCAAACAACAAGAATACTAAAAATGCTAGAGCATTTGTTTTGACTGCAGATGAAGCCAAGATGATCCCAGACGTTATAGCTGGTACGTTTTTAGTTAATGATATATTTGCTAAAGTATTATTTGACTCTGGTGCGAACCAAAGTTTTATTAATACTTCGTTTTGCAAAATTCTAACTCAGTCATTAACTAAACTACCACAAGAATGTCTAGTAGAGACAACCAATGGAGAAACCTTTAGAATTTCTGAAATCTTGCAGGGAGCAAGTATAGAAATTTCAAATCAAAAATTTATTGCAAATCTTTATCCCATGAATCTGGCAGGATTCGATGTTGTTTTAGGAATGGATTGGTTAATAGCCAATAAAGCCAATATTTTATGTGATCAAAAGTCAATACAAGTGAATTCACCGAAAGGTAAAACGATCACAATTAAAGGAGATAAGCTGTTTAGATCCACTAAATTAATCTCTGTGATGAAAACTGCAAGTTCTATAAGAAAAGGTTCTATAGTGTATTTAATTTCTATAATCACTAACACTAAAGGAAAAGAACTAAGAGATATTCCAGTAGTATCTCAATTTTCAGATGTCTTTCCAGAAGAGTTACCAGGACTACCTCCAGACAGAGAAGTTGAATTCAGGATTCATCTACTACCCGGAACAACACCAATTGCCAAAGCACCCTACCGATTGGCACCCGCTGAAATGCAAGAACTAAAGAAACAATTAGACGAATTGTTGGAGAAAGGATTTATACAGCCAAGTTCGTCGCCATGGGGAGCGCCGATACTGTTTGTTAAAAAGAAGGACGGATCAATGCGTATGTGCATTGACTACCGTGAATTAAACAAAGTCACGATTAAGAATCGGTACCCATTACCAAGAATCGATGATCTGTTTGATCAACTACAAGGAGCTCGATTTTTCTCTAAAATCGATTTAAGGTCAGGATATCATCAATTAAAGGTACAAGAAGAGGACATTCCTAAAACCTCATTTAGAACGAGGTATGGTCATTATGAATTTACTGTCATGCCATTTGGTTTAACCAATGCCCCAGCTGCATTTATGGACATGATGAACCGAGTATGTAAGCCATATTTGGATAAATTCATAATTGTTTTCATAGATGATATTCTAATTTACTCTAAGAATAAAGAGGATCATGCAAAGCATTTGCACGCACTTTTAAGTTTATTAAGAAAAGAAAAGCTTTATGCTAAATTCAATAAGTGCGAATTTTGGTTAGAACATGTATAATTCCTTGGACACTTAGTCAATCATGAAGGAATTCATGTAGATCCAACAAAAATCGAGGCAATTACTAAATGGAAAACCCCTGAGTCACCAACTGAGGTTAGAAGTTTCTTAGGATTGGCCGGTTATTATAGAAGGTTTATTCAAGATTTTTCTAGAATAGCCATTCCCTTAACTAAGTTAACCTGTAAATCTGTTAAGTTTGAATGGGGAGTAAAACAAGAAGAAGCCTTTAGAATCCTTAAGCAAAGATTAACCCATACGCCCATACTAGCATTACCAGAAGGAGCTGAAGACTTTGTAGTTTATTGTGATGCTTCTAAACTAGGTTATGGATGTGTATTGATGCAACGACAAAAGGTTATAGCTTACGCATCTAGACAACTTAAGAGTCATGAAGAGAATTATTCAACCCATGATTTAGAGTTAGGAGCTATAATCTTTGCTCTTAAGATTTGGAGACATTACCTTTATGGTAGTAAGTTTACCATATTTACTGATCATAAGAGTTTAAGGTATATCTTCAAGCAAAAGGAGTTGAATATGAGATAAAGACGCTGGATGGAGATGCTTAGGGATTATGATTGTGATATCCAGTATCATGAAGGAAAAGCAAATGTAGTGGCAGATGCTTTAAGCCGAAAGTATCATGAAAAGCCAAGAAAGGTACGTTCTCTTAAATTAAATCTGCAAGTAGATTTAAATGATCAAATAAGAGAAGCACAAGAATCAATAATCAAGGAAGATACTGAAAAGTTAAAAAGTATGTTGAAAGAATTAAAACAAGGAACAGATGGAATTTGGAGATTCCATGAAAAGAGAATGTGGATACCTAAATTAGGAAATCTACGCCATCGTATATTAGAAGAAGCTCATAAATCCAAGTATACGATGCATCCAGGAAGTGACAAAATGTACCAGGATTTAAGGAAAAATTTCTGGTGGATAGGAATGAAAAAGGATATAGCAGCCTATGTTTCTAAATGTTTAACTTGCTCACAAGTTAAGGCTGAACACCAGAAACCCTCAGGTTTGTTACAACAATTAGAAATACAATTAGTGCTGCTTGGGTTGTAGTGCCCTTCTCCTATCTGAGCACAAGCGGCTTGATGTTCGTTTTCAGACAGCTCTCGTAACCCTCCGGTGTTCTCTTCACTACCCACATCTTCCTCCGCATACAACCCAACTATCGACCCAAACTGTGCCATCGAAATCGAGTACTTGGTCCCCCCACATCAGAATTCTACCCCATCATTGTCAAATGGGTCGCACCTTGAATTGAACACGAATGTGCTATAGAATTCCAGATTATACTTGTGGACTGAACGAAGTCGAGTGGTTAGGGCGACTCTTAGTGGGCCGGTAATGAGGTTGTTAAACCGGTCAAGTTGGTTCACCATTGCTAAAAGATCCATGCACACTTGTCTTGGGTATTCTCCCGGTCTGGTTCGAAGCACATCGTATATTGCTTTAGCATCGAGCTCATTTGCATTGAACCTTGTGAATTTCTTCGACATCTGAAAGAATACACCAAACATTAGCACGAAACAGTGAAATTTTCGGAGAAAACTGAAAACAGCTTGTAACAACCCTCAGTAAAACCAACACCTTCATAAATATTATGACACTCTAGTATATTGTAAAATATCCCAATATGTTTTATATTTCACCCCTTATGTGAAAACCGAGCCCGAATTATGTTTTAACATATAAAACTAAATCAAAAATAAGAAAAATAGAGTTGAGGCGGGCTGCGTAGACCCACCCCAACATCTCATGCGGGCGGTATCAAGACTGGAATTGACTCCGTTGACTTCTTTAGTTAATGCGGGCCGCGTGAGATACCGTTTAAGTTGACGCGGGCAGCGATAGATCAAGAAACATGGCGCAGCCCGGTGATGACACGTGTCATCATCGTGGCAGACCTACGTATCGAATCAGCTAAGCTATATGTTGACCGCGTGCTGACGCGGGCCGCGTAAGGCTTAGCCTTACCTTACGCGGGCCGCCTGGAAGACAGAATCTAGCACTATATATAGAACTCATCAGTTTACGTTTTTCGTCGCTCACATTTCAATCTCAAATCAAAATTTCTGTAGAGAAGTTATAATAGTTGGGTATTATACCTCTAATTAGCGAGGTTCTGCTCCGTTGTAAGTATTATAACCCCAGTTTCGTAATAGTTACGCTGCCCGATTGATTTAGGGTTCCGTAACCACTGTCGTGGTTCTGGCCGACGTAGTTGTTGGAATGCCGTGTCGGGGAGGGTATCATTAATAATTTCAAAGGGTTATGATACTAACCAATGTACATTTGTATAAATTATAGATTATATCCAGGAAACCCTTACAAGAAGCCTAAGATAGCAAAGTGAGTTTATCCTCTTTTTGTTAACGTTTTTGGAATGTTTTACAAAACCTTAAATGTTTTACAATGTGATTAAGCGGTGATTGAGTCTTTGTAGTTCTTCAATTACTGTCGGTATGTTGGGGTTTTGTATACAAAATTTACTACACTGTGAGTAGTAAGTCAAGGTTGACAGTACGTTACCATTGGACAATGAGTTAGCCAATGTGTAATATGACCCACAAGTCAGTGGATTGATAGTACCAAATGGAGTAATTGTGTAGACATAAAGATTGTAATCGTCCTCAATACTGTTTTAATCGATAAAATGTTTCTTGATTAAACTGGGATTCACTCACCAGTATTTCCGACTGACAAATGTTTTTAAAATGCGTTTCAGGTAACCCAATGTGACAGCCAATTAGTAGAAAGCCAGTTGGAGAGCACTAAAGGCTTGGGGATAATGTGGCTATAAAAGTTACCTAATAAACGATGTTTTAAATTCAATAAAATAGGGTTTATCCCTATAAATGTATTGTAATAATAAACTTGGGTTTTACCCATGTGATTATTAATATAAAATATGGTGGTTTTACTCTGATAAACATTTCCTAACTACGGTCCTGATGAAAATTCCGCTGCGAGATTAAATAACCTGATACCACCACAACTGAGATCGCGTCCTCCCGTTCCCGGGAATAAGGGATCGAGGGTTGCGACAGGAGGTGGTATCAGAGCCTAGCCACTGGTCTGAGCCAAAGAAGTGTTCTGCTGACACTTAAGTTTTAAATTTTGTGTTAGGAAATAATTAAAATATATGCATAACTGTAATTAATTGTTATGTGTTATTTGACTATTTGTTAGTTTACAGTATGAGTGATCAAGAACCCTCAGATATGAATCGTCAGTTATCTGAATCACCTAGGAGTGAAGGTACATCATCACAGCCTGCCCTTTCAGGGTATACTGCTAATCAGGAGGATGGAATATTTGCTTTTAGAGCTCAATCTGAAGAGCCATTTCCTAATAAGAAACGAGGATGGTTCAGTAAAGAAGCTTTTGCTCGTAGGAAGAGAATGCGAAAGTTGCAACAGCAAAGAGCCTTAGCAGCTATTAAGCGAGAGACAGATGCCCATACGCAGAATATGCTTAATAGAAGTCTAGCAAATTTCCATATACTAGCTACAACTGCTGCTGACCTAAGTCTGGAACAACTAGTAGCCCCACAACCACAAAACCCAAAACAACCCATGGAGATAGAAAATCCTGACAACCAAATGGAGATGCACGACTTTAACCCAGAAGAAATTCCTAGAGTACCTGCACCAAACCCTCTAGACCCAAATTACGACCCCTGGTGGGACGAAAATAGGGACTATGTGCAACGTTACTCTATCCCTGAAGACACACCTATAGGAGCCTATTCAGGTATGGACCCTTTAGATCCCTATTACCATGATAACTACATCAGGGAAATCTTAGAAGATCCTTACCGATTACAGGCACTTTTACCCCCATATCAGGAACCCGCACCCCAGATTCCAAACCCAGTCCTAGAACCTGCACCCCCAATGAGTGCAGAAAATGTCCAAGAACTTAGGACTTTCGGGGAGGAAATTTTAGAAAGAAGTGAGAGAATGCGTCAGGTGGGCGAGCGTCTCGTATGGAAGTACGATGAACGCAATATGGATTTTTGGATGAATCCATACCCGTGAATGTGAGAATGGAGGAGATGGTAGTAATAATAATAATAAAATAAAAATAAAATAAAAATTATGTGTGTACGGATGCATAGTACTATTAGTGTAAATTTTTTTCTGTTGGTATTGTAACCTTTATTTCAGTACTAGTGTGTAATAGACGCATAGTATATGAAAATAGAGTATAAGTCGCAATGATCGACGTTTTTGGCTAGATTGCGTGTTATGTGATTTACTATATTAACTATTATTTGTGATATTAATATGGGGTAAATGTTTAAAATTCAGATGGCCTAATCTAACAACTAATGATGATAGAATCATACCTTGATGTTGTTAAAAGTAGAGGAGACGTTGGAATTCTGCGGAAAAATCGCCTGAACCAGAGAGTTTTTGGGGAAACGGGGCGTGTGGAATGAAGAAACTGTTTTGAGAAAAGGGGTTTTATCCCGACAGTCGCGCGGACACGGCCCCGTGTCCAGCGGACACGGCCTCGTGCCGAAAAAATTTTTTAGTGCTCGTGTGCGTGCCCTTGTTTCCCAAAAACTTGGTTAGAAGACTTACCGATTAAGATGTCATCCCGCTTGTTCGTAACTTACCAGGTATGATGTTGATGCTTTTATTCTTCGACCGTTTGAAGTGAGATTTCTTCCTCTTCATCCTCAATGAATCCTTGATAGAGCTTCAGCCGTTGGCCATTGACTTTGAATGGAATTCCATTCCGAGATTTAATTTCTACTGCACCGTGTGGGAAAATATGGGTGATGGAAAAAGGTCCTGACCACCTAGACTTTAATTTACCAGGAAACAATCGAAGTCGTGAATTAAACAATAGAACTTGATCTCCTACTCGAAATTCATTAGGTTTAATATGTTTGTCATGCAAGTTTTTCATTCTTTCCTTATAAATTTCAGAGTTTAAGTATGCATAATTCCTTAATTCGTCTAATTCATTTAATTGACAAAATCGATTTTTACCAGCAAATTCTAAATCCAAGTTTACATTTTTAATTTCCCAGTAGGCTTTGTGTGCAATTTCTACTGGCAAATGACAGCTTTTTCCATAGACGAGCTTATATAGGGTTGTACCTATTGTTGTTTTATAAGCAGTTCGAAAAGCCCATAAAGCATCATCTAATTTATCGGCCCATTCCTTTTTATTTAACCCTACGGTTTTTTCAAGTATTCGTTTTAAACCTCTATTAGTCACTTTGGCTTGTCCGTTTATTTGAGGGTGATATGCTGTTGAGACCCGGTGATAGACCCCATATGTTGTTAAAAAAATTTCAAGTTGATGATTACAAAAATGGGTACCTCTATCATTTATTAATGCTTTAGGTGTTCCAAAACGAGAGAATAATTTTTTCAGAAATCTTACCATGACTCTTCCATCATTTGTTGGAAGTGCCTTGGCCTCGGCCCATTTAGACAAGTAATCTACTGCTACAAGTATATATTTGTTTCCTTTTGACGGTGGGAAAGGTCCCATAAAGTCGAGTCCCCACACATCAAAAATTTTACAAACAAGAATACCATTTTGTGGCATTTCGTTTTTGGAAGAAATATTACCTGTTCTTTGGCAAGCATCACATGTCTTGACAAGACTTTGGGCGTCTTTGTAAATGGTTGGCCAATAAAATCCTGAATCGAATACCTTTCGTGCGGTACTAGTGGCACCATGATGTCCTCCGTATGGACCTTCATGACAATGGCGGAGTATTCTTCGTGCTTCGATACCATGTACGCATCGTCGGATGAGTTAGTCAGCACACATTTTGAAAAGATAAGGGTCTTCCCAAAAATAATGTTTCACATTAGCAAAGAATTTCTTTCTTTGATGATGGGGCCAACCTTTTGCGACTATACCGCTAGCTAGGTAGTTAGCATAGTTGGCGTACCATGGTTCTTCTCTGTATTCCACCATTTCTAGGGACTCCGTTGGAAATTTTTCATTGATTTGCTCGTCCATGGTTGCCTCCAAAGCTGGGTCTTCTAAGCATGAAAGATGATCCGCTGTGGTGTTTTCAGCTCCTCTTTTGTAAGGACCTTCAAAAATGTCCTAAAACGACCCGTAAGTGAAAACCCGGACCCCTGAAACCCTACTGTGCATAAAAAACCAAGAAAAACAGATTTTTGGGTTTCACGCGGGCCGCGTAAGAGTAAGCCTAGTCTTACGTGGGCCGAGACAACTCATAAAATCTCTGGAGCAGCAAACAGGCCACGTGTCGCACACGTGGCAGCCCTAGGTGTGACACGCAAGCCCTAGTCTACGATTAGGAGGCCCTCACGGGCCGCGTAAGTGTTAAGTGTGGGTTTACGCGGGCCGCGTAAACCCCATTTTTCAGCTATAAATTGATCCGATCATGAGCAGTTCAGTGGTGTCGAAAACAATTCTCAAAAACGAAGATACACTGCTCAAATTCAAAATTTAAGGTATCAAGGCGCTGCTACGATACAGGGTATTAACTCGATCGCTGCTACGATTCAATGTCCGATCGATTGAAACTATCCGATGGATGTTTAAGTGTTGCCCACATTAGGGTTATACTTTGTCATTTGTCGTGAATTCGATGGATGTTTAAGTATTGCACCTTTTCATTCGTTGTGAGGGTTTTAATCTCGTGAGTTATCGTAAATGCTGCATTAGTTACTAACCTAGTTCGTGTGTATTGTTATTTAAACTAGGTTATCAGGCTTATCAGTAGGCTAAACTCTACCCGTTTAAACTTGCAATGTGAGTCATTCTCTTTTTATCAATAATGTTTTACAATACTCCATTTATTTTCCAAAGTTATAATTACAGGGATTAAGTCGTGGTTATCTTGAATCACTGGCTAGTGGGGTATTGTGCACATTACTAATTTCTCACGGTTAGGCTAATAAATCCTAACAGTGATAATCATCACTACTTGGGTGAAAGGACCCAATAGTGGTATGACCATCGTCACCAGGAGGTGACACGGCGCCAGATAAAAATAAGATAGTAGCCATTGTAATCGCTCTTATGCTGTAATTTATAACTAATGTGTCGTTTTGTCTAACTTGAATGACTCGCCAGTATTTCCTCGCTGATAAAATATTTTAAAACATGTTTCAGGCGACCTGCTGTAAATCAAGGAAAACGTGCTATGGAGCACTAACAAGCTTGAAGAGGTGGCTCAGTTAAATAAATAAACATGTTTTCTAAACCAGGGAATTTCCTTGTGAAATTCCTCTATTGTAAATTACGGGATTTGTCCCAGATTATATAATAAAATAATCGGGCATTTTCAAATTTAAAAGATCCTGTAAATCTTCGGCTGTCAACTCAATATAATAGATACCACGTGATTTCTGTCCCGCGGCACCTGGACCGGGTCAAACCGGGATGGGGGCCGTGACATCTTTTGTCTTTGATTTCAATATCAAATTCTTGGAGGAGTAAAATCCACCGAATCAAACGTGGTTTGGCGTCCTGCTTTTTGAAGAGATATCGAATGGCTGCATGATCTGTATAGACTATTGTTTTAGAAAGAACAAGATAAGAACGAAATTTATCAAAAGCAAATACCACAGCTAGTAATTCTTTTTTAGTTGTTGTATAATTTTCTTGTGCATCGTTAAGTGTTTTACTAGCATAATAAATTGGGTGAAAATGCTTTTCTTTTCTTTGTCCCAAGACAGCTCCGACTGCAAAGTCACTTGCATCACACATGATCTCGAAAGGAAATTTCCAATCAGGCGCTATCATGATAGGTGCATTGACTAGCATTTCCTTTAGGGTTAGAAATGCTTGATTGCAATCCTTGTCAAAGATGAAAAGGGCATCTTTTTCAAGTAATTTTGTTAGAGGCCTTGAAATTTTAGAAAAGTCTTTGATAAACCGTCTATAAAATCCGGCATGCTCTAGGAAACTTCTGATAGCTCTAACGGAGGATGGGGGTGGTAATCGAGAAATAGTGTCTATTTTGGCTCGATCAACCTCCATTCCTTCGCTTGAGATTTTATGACCGAGTACTATTCCCTCTGTTACCATGAAATGACATTTTTCCCAGTTAAGGGCGAGGTTAGTTTCCTCACATCGGGATAGCATTCGTTCAAGGTTATCGAGGCATTGGTCGTATGAATCCCCAAAGATAGAAAAGTCGTCCATGAAGACTTCCATTGTCTTTTCTATCATGTCATGGAAGATGGCTACCATGCAACGTTGGAAGGTTGCGGGGGCATTACATGGACCGAATGGCTTGCATCGATAAGCAAAAGTTCCATAGGGACATGTGAAGGTAGTCTTTTCTTGGTCTTCGGGTGCTATCGGGATTTGAAAGTAACCTGAAAAACCATCCAAGAAACAATAAAATTTGTGACCGGATAATCTTTCTAACATTTGATCAATGAAGGGTAAAGGAAAGTGATATTTCCTTGTTGCTTCATTTAATCGTCTATAATCTATACATACTCTCCATCCTGTGACGGTTCTCGTTGGTATTAATTCATTCTTTTCGTTAGTTATTACCGTCATACCTCCTTTCTTTGGAACTACTTGGACGGGACTTACCCAAGGACTATCGGAGATAGGATAAATAAGTCTGGCGTCAAGTAATTTGATGACTTCGTTTTTGACCACTTCTTGAACATTTGGATTCACTCGACGTTGTGGTTGTATTACCGATTTGTAGTCATCGTTTATTAAAATTTTGTGCGTGCACATGGAAGGACTTATTCCTTTAATGTCTACCAGCTTCCAAGCAATCGCATTTTTGTGTTTTTTCAAAAGTTTAATTAATTTTTCTTTCTCTAAACTACCTAATTTAGACGAAATAATTACATGTGATTTACCATCTTTGTCTAGAAAAGCATATTCCAAACCTTTTGGAAGTTCTTTGAGCTCAAGCGGTGGGTCTTTAGAAGACTCCTTATTGGGTTGCTCATTTTGATCAAGAACTTTAAAAGGTTGTTCTATGGTGACATCTTCTTCAACAAAGTGGTTAATCTTTTCACTTGTATCGGGTGGTTCATTTTCATCTTCAATTAGGGGGTCATTATTGCCGAATGGATATTTCATTGACCGCTCTAGATCGACACTCTTTTTAAATGCCCCTAATTGAATAGATAGATTGTTGTACTTCCGGTTTTTCAAAGCTTCGTGAGTTTTTACAAAGGGTCGTCCCAACAATAGAGGAGCGTCATCGAGGATGACAAAGTCGGTTGGGATTACCATTTGATTTGTTTGAACTAGGACATCCTCAACTATACCGATTGATTTTATTATTTTCCGATTAGATAGAAAAATGGGTATTTGAAGTGGAGAAAAATCACTAATACTTAATTTTTCGAAAATGTAGTTGGGCATTATGTTAACACAAAGATCTTTATCAATTGTGACATTACTAATAAATGAATTTTGAAAAAAACATGGAACCGGTGTAATGTTGATTTCAAATGGGTCTTCTTTTATTAGCGAGGTTTGATCATTAGTTAACTTAATGCATACCGTTTCGTCAATTTTAGTGTTAGTGTTTAACTCTTTTAAAAACTTAGCATGAGTGGGTACTAAACAATGATTTTCAAAAGAAGGTGACAAGAGATTAATTTCTTCAAAATTAGACTCTTCTTGAATTTTAACGTTGTCGGACTCACCTTTTTCGTTGTTTAACTCATGTGTCGGTTTTTCACTTATTTGTTCTTCCATTTTTACCTCTTCAACTATCTCTTCTTTTTTACAAGTTAATTCTTCTCTTGCGTGGGACTCCTCTTCCCTTGCGTGAGATTCTTTTATGTAGCGTTCGATAGTTTTAAGGTGTTCTAATATCCTATCGGTCACTTCGGCGATAGAGTAAGGATCGGGATTTTCAAAGATTGAATCCGGTTGTTCGATCCTTTGTTCCTCATAATACCCATATGAAGTAGATGGTTCACACCATTGTTCTTCATTGTAAGTATATGATGGATAAGGGTTGTAATTTTGTTCTTCATAATACTCATATGAGGTGGGTTGTTCACGCCATGGTTCCTCATAATAAGCATACGAAGGTGGTGGCTCATATCTTGGTTCTTCAAAGTATGAGTGTGAAGGCTCATACCTTGGTTCATCAAAATATGAGTATGAGGGAGGAGGCTCATACCTTTGGTCTTCATAGGATGTGTATGAAGTTGATGGCTCGTACCTGGGCTCCTCATAGTAGGTGTATGAAGTGGATGGTTGAAATGAGTTACAATATTGAACCGAGTGCGGGTCACCACAATTAGTGCAATAATTTTCCCTATAATCATCCTCCCCATAGGTGTAGTTGTAACCTCCTGAGTATTGATCCATAAGAATCACTCAGCAGACCACAACAAAGTCTCGAGACCAGAAAACAAAAGTAAAAACGGAAACAGAGGCTGGACACGGCCCCGTGTTCAGTGTACACGGCCCCGTGTTCAGGATCTATATCTGGGCGTTTGAATTAAAGTTACTGGTTTCGTTGAGCACGGGGGCGTGTTCAGTGAGCACGACCCCGTGTTCAAACTCTGTATCTGGGTGTTTTTATGAAAAATATGCAGCACGGCCCGTGTTCAGTGAGCACGGCCCGTGTTCATCCTACTGTAAATGCAAAACTAAACTAAAATGCAGAAAAATGTGCGCGCGTTTTGAAAAGGTTTTGAAAAACTGATTAGGCCGTCGATTTTAAGCTTTCTTAAAATCCTTGTGTCCCCGGCAGCGGCGCCAAAAACTTGATGCGCGTGTGGTGTGATATATATTTAAGTATATTTTAACCCCTTTTTACACGTTAGCCAAGTTTTAAATTTATAAAACACGATATTTTACTAACACCAAACACACATATGGGCAAGTGCACCCATCGTGAGCGTAGTATAGTGTTGGCAAGATACCGAGGTCGTCCAAGGACATAAGAGCTTTTAGTACCGGTTTATCCTCAACGTCTAATCAAATCAAAAGTTAGAAAAATGTTTTTAAACTAGAAAAAAAATAAAAACTAACTAAAATGCTGAAAAATAAAATAAAAATAAAAACAGATAGACAAGATGAATCACTTGGATCCGACTCGTGTTTAGTGTAACCTTTGATTATTTCCGTACTTTTGCACTTTTTAAGAGATTATCTTAGTTATTGTAGTAGGCCCCTCTTTTGAAGGTGACGTTACCCTCAACCCAGTAGTTTGAGTCAGCAAGGATACAATCCTAAAGGGTCGGATTATTGAAAGATAATTAATTAAGTTATTAATGCATATTATGGTAAGCCCCTCTTTTGAAGGTGACGTTACCCTCGGCTAAGTAGTCTGAGTCAGCAGGGATACAGTCCTAAGTAGTCGGGTTAAAATATTAATAGTAGCTTACATATGAGGGGATCAAAGAGTTTGGACCCCCGCCATCCAATACCGGTGGGTATTGAAGGAGGTCCTACTAAATTTGACCCAGGTCCTTGCAGGATCTATACACTGAACAAGGCAAGACTCTTACCAAACCGTTTCCTTAACCCCCGACCAGGTAGCCAACATACCTCCATATAGACCGTGGAGATATGAATCGTGAAAATCTTTTATTTTATATAGACAGTAAAATAATGCCAAGACACCACGGACAAACGATAAGGAAGAATCACCTTCAACCTAAGAAACTAGTTATTAAAGTCATTAATACATAACCAAATAAAAAGTGCGAAAAGATTAAAAATAAAAAGTATTACACTAGACACTTGTCTTCACCAAGTGATGTAAGAGACTTAGGCAAACATGGCCTTTGATTGTCAAGAACTCACGATCAATCTTGGATCCCGAGACGACTCACACACTCTATGATGGACAATGGATGATGGTGGTGGATGATGGTGTTGTGATGGTGGTGGGTGGTGGGTGAAGTGTGAGAGAGGTGGTGTGCCAAGGGATGGTTTGCAAATGAGCCAAGCACCCCTATTTATAGGCTGAACAGAGGCTCGGGCACGGCCCCGTGTCCATTGGGAACGGCCCCGTGTCCACCTTCCTTCTCTTTCTTCATTAATTGCAGTTTGTCTGCATTAGTTGACCACGCCCCCGTGTCCGCTGGGCACGCCCCCGTGTGTAGAAGCGTATCTGTACTATCAAGATTTTCCTAGATTCTGCGAATCTTAGAGTTGACCACGGCCTCGTGTCCGCTGGGCACGCCCCCGTGGTGGGTGATAGAAGCTTCTACAGCTTTGTCTTTTTTGCTGACACTTGGGCACGCCCCCGTGCTCATTGAGCACGGGGCGTGTTCAGCCTTCTGTTCTCTTGTTTTTGCTTGGGAAGATGCTGTCGGGGGGTCGGGCATGCCACGTTTGTTCCTTTTCTTGTATTTATGTTAGATTTAGCTACCTTTTTGCTTTTTTTGTTAATTTGAGCTCATTTAATCCTGAAAATACAAAAGGAAGACAAAACATACTTTTTCCAACATTAGTACTAAAAAAAGGGTTAGTTTTATGCCACATTTGATGTAATTTATATGTTGCATTTTGCACACATCACTTACCATCCATATACTGATGGACAGAGTGATCGTACCATTCAGACTTTGGAAGATGTGCTGAGTGCATGCGTGATTGACTTAGGTGGTAGTTGGGATGATCACCTACCATAATTGAATTCTCCTACAATAACAGTTATCATACTAGCATCAAGGCCGCTCCGTTTGAAGCCTTGTATGGGAGAAACTGCAGAACGCCTGTTTGTTGGGCTGAAGTTGGGGAAGGCCAACTATCAGGACCTGAGATAGTCCTGGAGACCCGGAAAAGGTTGTTCAAATCCGTGACAGGCTCAAAGCTGCCCGTGATAGGCAGAAGAGCTATGCTGATAAGAGGCGGAAACCTCTTAAGTTCCAAATTGGGGATAAAGTTTTATTAAAAGTATCACCCTGGAAAGGTGTGATGAGATTTAGAAAGAAGGGCAAGTTGAGCCCGAGATACATTGGATCATTCGACATAATCGAATGTGTCGGTTCTGTGGCTAATAAACTTACGTTACCTGAGGAAGTCAGTGGAATTCAGGATGTGTTCCACATATTCAATTTAAAGTAATGTCTAGCCGATGAGTCGCTGGCTATATCGCACCATGATGTGCAGATTGATGAAAACCTGAGTTTCATTAAGAAATCGATTTCGATCGAGGATCGACAGGTTAAAAAGCTACGAAAGAAAATGATCCCCATCATGAAAGTTAAAAGGGATGCCCATCATGGCCCTGAATATACATGGGAGGTTGAGTCCAATATGCGACAAAAGTACCCCTATCTTTTTTCATAAAATCTCGAGGTCGAGATTTCTTTTAAGGGGTTGAGGATGTAACACCTTGGAAATTAGTATCGAATAATATGACAACACGTGTCCAATTAACTCTCAATTATGCCAAGTTATTTGGGCGAGAGGGGCTAATTGTGCAAAAATATGGAAGAATGGATGTGGAGGGACTAAATATGTCAACATGCCAATTAATTTGGCCTCTGAGTGGCCCTTACAGACCACAAGACCTAATGCCTTACGGACCATAAGGCTAAAATAATTTTGTTGCTGAAAGACGGTTACAGACCGTAAGCCATTAGAGCTTACGAACCGTAAGAAATTCAAAACCATGGGCACTTAAAAGGCTTACGGACCGTAAGCCTGAGACCCATACGGTCTGCAAGGCTTGGCTCTGGCAGTTTTTGTTTGATGGCTAAGGTAGCCTGCAATGCTGCTACCTCTCTCACGAATTTGCCACCCTTGTGCAGTTTTTAACACCTCATAGAACACCTGTGATGATCTTAAAACACCCCTTAACACTTGGCAAGATCCTACATAAGTTCTTCAACTATAAATAACAATCAAAGTGTGACTCATTCTTTGCTCATTCACTCATTATCTTCTCTATTACTCTTGGAGTGGCTTCTAATCTATAGAGGCCCTCATTCTAAGTTCATTATTCTCTAGGAACACTAGTAAGGGTTTTTTCATAGCTCATTTCTTTCATTAGGCTAAGTAATTAGCCGAAAGTCAAGCAAATTGACTTTTTCTTTGACTTTCAGTTATGACCATTATGGTCCGGCCATTGTTCTAATCGAACATGGCTATGTGATCGTAATAAGGTAGGTGATAATCCCCTATGAGGGCACCTCCTGAAGATCACATTAAGTTGGTCAAATGACGGGTCAAAGTTATGTTAAAATGAAAGTTAAAACGCAGTTGGTCAAATGATGAGTCAAAGTTGGGTCAAATCCATCAATTTCTTGTAAATTCCAAAATGTATTATTGTTTACCCATATTATACAAGTCATAGTACTTGTGAGGGTTTAAACTACATTCTATCCGGTCACCGCTTAATCTAGCGTACCAAACCGTTTTCTTTATATTATAGTTAACCGTTCCAAGTATATGACTTGAATAGGACCCGTTAGCATTCTAATTGGTTATTATACCATTTATTCCAGACTAGGGCGTCTAGTAATTTGCAACCTTGCTAGTTGTTTTGTTTGAACGGTTGTGCTTATATATATATCTTGTATTGTAAGATTTAAGCCAGGTAAATACTCTTAACCTATTTTCCCTATACGAGCTTGGGATACGGTAAATTATTACTGCTTGGTCGAGTATGGGATCAATGACAGATTGTCTCTAAAAATCCAAATAACCCGTTTTAATTTGTATTGCTTGATAACTTAAACATTGGGGGTCAATGTGACAGTGTCCTGGATATCCTCGGCCTATTTAATTGCAAATGGCCACGACTTAAGCACGGGGTAGGTATACACCCGATAGATGCTAATGTTATAGTAAAATAATTTTCTTACCCTTTATGGGGATACCCTTTTATGGGTTAAAGTGGCATGTCAGTTAATCATGTTATCGGAGTTTAGTTTCGAGCCTCATATGTATTGACAAGCATGTAAAACTGATAACAAGATACATATTTTATCCCAAGTTATTTATGAAAATATATTTGCCATAGTGTGTGCACAAAAATGATTTTGAAATATTTTCAAAATGTGTCGGTTATTTGTATTTACCAGTGTAAACTGATGTATCTTCAAAAGACTAAGCGCAGGTTGCAAGGCACGTAAATACTGGAAGCTGCCCGGTAAATGCATAAGTGGAATTTGCAACTCCATGCATGAAGCCTAGTAGTCTGTTTATGTAATCATTTGTTTATCCGATCCGCCTGTAGATCTTTAAACACTTTGGTCTGTATAATATTTTTGAACTTTGGACATTTTTAATTTATAATAATTTTATACTCCCAAGACCTCCGCTGTGTTATTATGAATATCTGTATCAATTTGTCATTTACCCCAAGTCCGGGCCCACCGAGAAATCAGGGTGTGACATAAATGAACTTTGTAATTATAAAAAACAGCCCCTAAGGTATATAATTACCTAATTACCCTTACATTTAACTGCAAAAAAAAGTAATAAAGTTAGTGTCATGGGCCAAAACCGTTATAAAATGCAACCTCGGGGTCTGATATGTTAAAAGATTCTTTTTTAGGCTGAAAGCGTTAAATTGGCTAAACACAGGGGCCAAAACAGTAACTTACTCTTTATTTTATTTTAATTAACTATATAAAAAATTACTCCATTGTTATCCTATTTATTTAGATCTAATATTTTAAAAAAACTAATATACTTGGTCATTTTATATGAAAAATTTACTTAAGGATTTTTTATATATAAAAGTCGTTGAAACTTTCTAAATACATGTACTTGTGTAAAAAAAGTTAAAACCAACGTATTTTACCAATGTATTTTCAAGGGGTCAGCGTATTTTACTCTGAAATTGACTCATTTGAGATTTTAAGTTATTTAACTCAAGTCTTCTATTTCTCAATACCGTTTTTCATTTATTTTCCAACCATAGTCTAATGCATGGTTAATTCTTCTTATAATTAACTATGGCGTCACAATGCCATCTTTTGTTTTTGATGTCTTATTCGTTTGACATGTTTCGACATTTAAGTATTAAAACTTAAATCGTCTGCATTCTTTTAGTAGGATTATTCCCCTACAACTACAACCCATTAACCGGGCTTTTTAATCTTGTGTTTCACGCTCCCGTTACCCGGTTTGCGTTCACACTATTCGACCCATTTGTCATTCTAGTATTAAAACTCAATCTATCCAAATTCATATCAAGGAATCACATCCTTTCAACTACGACCCATTACTCGGGTTCATCACTTTGTAGTTCGCGTGCCCGTTACTCGGTTTATGCTCATTTGACCCGTTTGGTTTGTTCGTCTGAAATCCATCACTTATGAAAAACCAAACTTTATGCATTCTTTATTTGACCTGTTTGGTTTGTTCGTGTGAAATCCATCACATCACTTAAGAACAAACCGAACTTCATGGATATCAATTTCTCAACTATATTATCAAACAAATCACACTATTTAAACAAGGAATAACTACCAAAACGTATAGTCACGTACCTTGAGCCTTTCCTTTCGAGCGCACGTCCACCCCGGCTTGACCACTCGATGCTTCACCTAAATTGCCTATAGAGTTCAATCCGATTTATCATTTAGAACCCATAGAACAAATTATGATTCACAAACTTTTAAATATTCAATTACAAGATTCATGTTATAATTCTTCCATAGTTTTCAACCATCCATATTCACTTAGGCATTATATCAAACACCTTGTGGACATGGATTTTTACACTAAATTTATTAAGTCTTTGCATCAACAATTACCCATGTTTTCACACCTTATCAAGTCAATATGACTAATATGTTCAATTAACATCTAGAGCTCACTATATTAACATCAAATACATTAATTTCAATACCACAATTCATGGGTTCAACATATTTACCAAAACCCACTTACACAAGCATTGTTAATCATTCAAACACTTAAATCATGATATTTGATCACTAATTTTTCATTAAGGGTTTGTTCCTAGACATGTATTCATCTCATATTTCACTTTAATTTCTTCATGCAAGAATTGCAATATCATGAACTTCATCAGTTTTCATAACATCACCAAACATGAATTTTTGACATACCTTATGATCCTTTAGTCTAGGTGATCGATAAATGGGGTTCATGCACGAATCAATGGCCCGAGTTGTTCTTCAATTTGATGATTTAAGATTGAACAAGGGTTTGTCCCTTGTTCTTTACCTCTGGTCGATGCACACACACACACACACACACACTTAGTGTGTGTGTGTGTGTTGTGTTGTGTTTTATTTTTATTATTAAATCCTAAGTTTCAGATTTCCCCTTTTGGCCCCTCAAGTTTGTGATTTTATTTATAAAGGGCTTTACATGGAATTCATAAAGATTTTAATTGCACATGTTAACTAAGTTAAGTCATCCTAGTTACATGCTTATAGTAATTACCATTTAGGTAAATTATTGATATTAAATTTTTAATTATTTTCGGGGTGTTACAATTTGGTGTTGATGGTAGTAGTAGGTGGTTACCGGAGAAGACAAGTTGAAGGTTTTACTCCGGTGGTCGTAATGTTGCCGGAAGTTAGCTGAATTTAAGAAAGCAGGGTGTAAAACTGCAACGAGGGTAACCACACGGTGTAAAAGTGCATTTTACTCCATAAATATGGGTAAGATTATGAAAATACCCTTGGGTAAGATTGTAGATGGGTGAACATCGATGGATTTTGAAAATGTCTGGGTATAAAGTTGATTGGTTTTCAAAATACGGTGTAAAATTGCTCCCGTCTGCAAACCACAAGGTGTAAAATTGCAGTTTACTCTAAAAACGGACACAAAATTTAATCATCCATCCATTTGATGGATCAAAAGACACAGACATTTTAGGTCAAAATAATATATTTTGGAAGCTATAAATAACAATGAAATTTTGCAATATCACATGTGAGATAGTTAGCAGTGCTTATTATTTAAATCAAACTTAAAAAAACAAAATTCAAATAATGAATTTGAATTGGGTCTTTATCCGAACCGAGTTTTGAATTTTGTTTTCGGTTCTATGAATTTCGAACTGAATCGACCCGATCATTTGAATTCTAAGTATATATATTTTATAATTAGGTTATCATCCGGGACTGCTTCCCAGGCTCGAGAAAGTTTTTTATATTCTAATTTTATGAGTAACATCGTATTTAAAATAATACAATAAATTATCTATAAACGGATTTTAAAGTTTTGTAATAATTAAATATGGGTTTTTGAACATTTAGCAGAATGTTAAAATCATACTAATGACTTATGAAAATAAAAAAAAAAGACAAAAGATAATGTTCAAATATTTCAACCAACAAATAAACACACTTAATATAAAAAAAACAATGTTATGCGAAGACGATTTTGATAAACACGATTTTATGAAATATTAAAGGTCCTGATATACTGCAAGCAAAAAATTTCCTTGGTTCATTGACCATTTGAAAATACCCATCTTGCCCCATGGAACTCCCTCACATTTTATCAAATCATTCCAACCGACAACATTATACCTGCAACAAACAACAATTAATAAATGTAGATATGAAAAAAAAAACAAATGTAGTATATTATAAGTTGATTACAAACTATAGTTTATTAAAAATAGATTATAAACTTTGTAGGTTCAAAAAACCTTTCTTCTGTAGATATTTCAGTTCCCATCGGATCCACCATTCATCTTTATAATTATTTTGGAATTATTGTGTAAACCAACGAAAATTCTGATGTGTTCAGATAGTCACTACAAAATAAGAATAAATTGTTAGTAATATTAGAATGTAAATTTTTAAAAAGTTAATAAAAACATTACAAAAAATATGCAGTTGAGTCATTTACCAATGTATCGACTAAACAACTTTCAGAAACATGATACTTTGAATCGTTAGGAAGCTTAATGAAGTTGTATGGGTTATAGGTATCTTCAAGATCAATGGCATCTAATGTTGATTTCCTCAATAATATTTCACAATCATCTTTATTAAAATTGTAGTTTAAAAAATGTCTTAATTTGCATTTGTAAACAAAGGCCAACTTAAGTTATTACACAAAATTACTCTAGCCATCTGTGAAACAAAAGTAATTACCACACTTATTTTTTTTAAATTTGGTATGATATAAATCTTTATTAATGTTTACACACTTATTTTTTTTAAATGTATTTAATTACTTATGAGATTAGATACATAGAATCATTTATACAACAATTTATCATTTAACATTTCATTAAAATGGATTACGAAATTCGTAAAAAAAAATTGTACTACACAATAATTAGTGACATAGAAATCGACCCCCTAACAAAGAGTACTTAAAAAACATGTTAAAAATATCAAGAGATCATGTTAAAAACCAAAAACAAAGAACTTAAATGGTTGCCTTGATTATGAATTTTGAATACTTTCATTTCAAGTTAATGATTTGAAATTTAAATTGTCGAAATTTACTGTACCTTTCAAATTATATTTATTTTTGGAATGCGATTATTGCTTTATTATTTAAATAATTTTTTTAAAGTTGGTTATGGCTAGATATATACCAAAACAATTGCATATATCATTTTAAAATTTATAAGTATTAGAATTTTAAAATATTTAAAAAAGTTTGCGTTAACATATAATGAATATTGATTGAAGGTAGCGTTTAATTAAAAATAAAAAATTCAAATAATAAAGGAAGAACAATTTGATAATCATGTTAGAATACAAATATATGAATGCATGACAGAATTTTAAAAGCAATAATGTGTGCTTCAGGGATATTAGGATGGTATACAATGCTAGTCAAATCTGTTGACCTTAAAATGTTTCCTACGTAACATAAAAGTTTAATTTTGTAAGATACAAGGTATAACTGTTAGAAAAGTAATGGATAATTTATGTAAATCAGTATGCTAACAACAACTTACTCGAGTTCCAATTAACCAACTTTACACGTGTCGCATATATAATAGGCTTCTTTTCAATATTCAAGCGGGTAGACATGTAGTGGTATTTTCAGGCCATACAACTCCATTTCTATCACATGTTCACTACAAAGTA
The DNA here is from genome assembly GCA_030545235.1 of Helianthus tuberosus. Taxonomy (NCBI): domain Eukaryota; kingdom Viridiplantae; phylum Streptophyta; class Magnoliopsida; order Asterales; family Asteraceae; genus Helianthus; species Helianthus tuberosus. Next base: position 36,636,568 of record CM060415.1, on the reverse strand, counting down.
AAGTTTAAGTGATACGATGGAAATGTATTAAAAAATATGCGGAAACAATTGTTATTTATATTAAAGAAATGTGGACTTACGTAAAATCATGTACAAATAATCTAAATAAATGTTTTCAACTATTCTTCCGCCTCATATTATTCTTCCAACTACATCTACAAGGAAACTATATATTTTGATTAACAATTTTGGTTTTAATTTTGAATCTATTATATTTACATATTGCTTAATTAATGTGTAATTGATTGTATAGGAATAAATAAAAGTATAATTGTGAAATTAATTAAAAAATTCAGTCACAATCTAAATTTCAAAAATACAAATGAGTTATACAATAAATAAAAAAATCATATAGGGAAAAGTTGTGAATGAAAATTAAAAAAGAAAATTATTTTAATTGTAAATGAAAATTAAAAAAAATAAAATTATTAAGTATGCAATTACTTTCTAAAAATCGTGCCCCATTATTTTCCCGCCAAAAACCAAATCTAGAGGCCTTAAAAACATGACACGTGTACCACACTTATTTTCATTTATTATATATAACTAGCGGTAAGACCCGTGTGCAAACACGGGTCGTTTCTTAGAAAATCATGCATAACACATATTGACAGAGAGTAAAAAAATAATTAGTGCAGACTTACAAAATTGATATAAATTAATGATCAATAGGTTTATTCAACAGCAATTCCATTATGTTGATAGCAAACCACTGTTGTCTATTAAATGTTAAAAATTTCTGTTGCTTTCCAACAGACTTTAATAAGAACTGTCATCCATTATCTCCAACAGAGCTTGCCAGATGGATAGATAGTAACTATCAGATGTTAGTCAACCCATATTAAAAAGGCCAGTCAACAGAAACTACAAAGGTTAGTAAACAGATATTAAGAGAATAATGTTATTAACAACATGTGTTAGAAAACCATGCATAACACATATTGATAGAACATATACATATGTGTATAGATATTGTACCAAAACGTGTTATCTATTATAGCTAAAAGACAACTATAGACATGCATCATCAGTTAATATATAGATACATATGAGTATTTCCATTGTGCTATCCACACAAAAAAAAAAGTAGCACCCACCCATTGACAATGAAACTTGTTTATAGACATAACTACGTATAGAACATGTCTAAGAAGCAAAATTAGTACCCGCAACGAAACCAAATGTACAACCACAAACAATCATGACATGAAACTAAGAGCACTTTATCTTTGTCACGATATGCACAACTTTTTTTAACTTCAGCAATTGAGTAGACTTGTGAAACTCCAACGAAAGTTCATCACCAAAAGCAATATTGCAAGATCTCAGATAAGAAGACCATCCAACAACAACATAGTTGAATCTAGTATTGGTTTTTTGAGATGTTGTAAACAGTTCCTGGACTTCACATTTGAGATTCTGGATCTTGATAGGCTTAGGATTATCAGTATGCAGATCCAATGCAGAACATACATCTGATGGCAGTTGCTAAAAAACAGAAAATTGAATAGTGAATTTTATAAAATATTGATATATAACTGAAATTGTTGAAATAACAAAACAAAGCAACGACTGCAAAAGCTTACAAGTTTGTCTTCGGCATGTGTGGTAAAGTGTAAGACTGATTCTGAAGTGGATGATACTAAACGAACCTTTCGAACTTTACATGGTCTATCAACAGCTTTATTATCCTCTACAATTGTCTTGCCACGAAGTTTGCGCATCTTTTCCACCTAAGCAAATTAATTTAGAATATAACAACTCTAAATTCTTGAAATTTTATAACTTTCTTTATCAACACAAACTATCTTCTCAACTCAGCTTTGAAGTTTAAGACTCAATCATACAGAAGAATATCAATATATTGAGACAATAATAAAATAGACAGTATAAAACTAATAAACACTTACATTAGATACAACACTTGAAGAGGCATAAATGTCACGAACAGGAAAATCTTTAGACTGTAGTTGACGATCGTTAACATCATCAGCTATTTTTACAGAATGATCTTCAGGCTACAACAAAATTTTAAAAAACCGTCTTATACTTATAATACAATAAAATATATGCGTAGAAAATTATAAATTTACAGCATTTTTAACATCTGACTCATCAACCAGACACGCAATCTTTGAATCAAATAGCCCATCATCAGCAAACTATATTTATAAGAAGGATCATATATAAGAAACCATATTTTAAATCATAATAATATATAAATATTACATGTGTATATATACATTAAAAATATCCTCAAAACTCGTAAGCTGCTTAGAATTACCAACCGAAGCTCCAACATCCTCATCATCCAAAGCAACTTCCCCGGAATCCAGAAGCTGTTTGTGTTTAGCCTACAAAATGAGATTTCAAAAGTTATTAGCATAATATAATAAAAGTTACTTATCACCGTCATGTTATAAAACAATGTATTATATCATCAAAAATTTAAACCGCAGCCAATAAATCAAACCCATCATCTCCATAAACTGAATCATCCAAAACAACTACATCAGCTTTCTTGAAAGAAACCTCAGTTCCAGTCTCGGAATGGAAAACGGAAAGCTCAAACGTTTTAGATGCAATCATGGTGAAAACCAACCAAGATTCAACTGGTATGGGAACTTCTTCAATCAACTTTGACCGTCCATCAGTAAATCCGCATCCATCAGTCCATCCTTTCATCATCACATTCCAAAACCTTTCGCCAACATAGATAGTTGTCATCCCATACTCGTAATTTTTACCATAGAATTGTTTCCAAAATTTGTCAGCAATTAGCTATAGAAGAAGCAAAGGAATATTTAGCGCAGACTTGCAAATTTGATATGAACTAATGAGCAACAGAAGTTACAACAGATTAGTCAACAAAAGTTAAAATGAGAATTACTCAACAGGGTTAGTCAACAGTAGTTACAGTATTTACACACAACCTAACCACTGTTTGGCTATCAACTATTGCATACCTCTGTTGCTATCCAACAGAGGTTTCGTAACAACTGTCATCCATTATGTCCAGCAGAGGTTGCAACGTGGACAGATCTTAAATATCAGATGTTAGTCATCCGAGGTTAAAAGACTTTGTCAACAGAAGTTAAAAAGGTTAGTCAACAGATGTTAAGATTATAAGGAAACAGACGTTAAAAGGGCAAATAGATGTTAGCAAGCTGTTGAGATAGCATAAAATATTTAGAGTAAGTAACGAAATAATATATCGTTACTTACAGTCATGCCAACTTCAGGGCTAATATTTGCTGAAATGTAAGAGTTCTCATACACTTTTTCTTTAAAACATGAGACAACGAACGACAAATGTTCAATAGCTTTCACCAATACAACATCTTTCGTTTTCAAACAACAATCTCTAACAAACTTTGTCCATCCATCCGTAAATATACAATGATCAGCTCTCTTCCTTACTCGTACTAACCATGATTTGTCACCATCAAGTAACTCTACAATTCGCCCATACGGGACCTCCTTGCCCCACAACAGAGTCTGAAAATCAAGTGGTATATTCTGCAACAGTAGTTAACAAACATCTTACATCAAAAATTAACGTAGAATCCTAATAGTAGCAAGAAAGTTAAAAAACATACCAAAAATATAAAATCATCTTCATTAAGGAATTGTAAAAAGGATGGTGTTTGATTGGATAGATTCATATCTGCAATAAACAATTTAAACTTACAAGGTATTATAAAAATCAAGAGGTATATTCACACACTTAAGGTATTATAAAAAACAAAGCACAAAACGAAAATCATCATCTCTCAAAACAATTAAGCAAATGGGCATCAACCAAAAATTATATGGTTGATTTATCAATCGTAATGTAGAAGACAACATCACGAAGATGCATGCACAAATTGTGACAGAGAATGCTATCAGTAACTTCATTTAACTTAATACAGTACTTAATCAATAAAAATACACCGGATTACAGCAACTATTATTTGCTTCAAGAGAGAATATGAAACGCCGTCAGTGACAAACAAATACTCATAACATCAAATAATGATTAATCTAACATATATAATACAAACAATAAATTCAAAGAAACAATACTTGATTTTATAGCGTGTAATCTATATTATGCAATAGAACCTTACCGATTTTGATAAGAAAGTTATTTGAGAAAACTTCCGAATATCTTTTCTGGAGCTTATATTCAATAATGGAGATGAAAAGTATATTAAATTGAGTTAATACAGATGTTACATTTACACTGGTTGGTTGAAATTAAATTTTGTAAAATTTATACTTTACCCCCTTTTACATTAAAACATCGCAATTTTTGCACAGCAATAACCACTCTTTGAATATAAATTTAAAATGTTAAATACGAAAAACTTATCTATTAATTTAATATATTTAAATTTATATAATTAAAAATAGTTTTTAAATCCCGATATTAAAGATTATTATAAGTTAAATAAATAAACAATTACAAGTTAATAGATAAATATCTTATTTTCAACAATCCCAATACAATCTCACCTCTTCTTCTCCGGCGAAAAAACTCTACAGTTTCTTCTTCCTCAAACTTGAGGATCAGAAGTTTAAAGTTTTAGATCAGGTATTTTTTTTGTTCTCTTGTGTATTTTATAGGTATGCTTTGACATGTTCCTTTCAGTTTCCTCATTTCAAATTATATAAACATCAAAATCATAATCTACTGATGTTAAAATAGATAAACTTACATGAACTTATTTTCTTTATTTTATAATAAGATTTATATCAACCTATTTAGTTACATTTTGATTCATTCCATTTAAATAACAATCTGAAATATTATTGTTTCATAAATATTTGGTTGTAAATTTTACGAATGGTTTTAGAATTATTGTATGAACTACCATGTAGTGTTGATACATTTATTCTATCAATATTAATTTTCATAAAATATTCTGCAATCAGTTTATAGTACTCATATGTCTGATTTGTAAGTGAATATAGCCTTGCCTGCTGGAAAAAAAACTGAAGTTTAAAGTTGACACAAACATGGATATTTGAAAACTTTATTGCCATATAATACTTTTTTATTATACAAGAATAAAAATTTGATCTTACACAATTTTAGATTCATATTGTTGGTTGTATGGACCATATTGAAGTACACAACATATAAGTTTGGTCCTACAGAGTGTTGGATATTTTTTTATACCTTAAATAGAATGTTTTTCAGATACAATTGATTTTATATTTTAGTATTTAACTGTTATTGTATTTTTTTACTTTCAGATGGAGTTTATGATAATTATCAACGTCTCTCAATTGGCAGACCTAAATGAGGGATTTGTAAGCTATATTCTTATAACAAATTAGTTCAAATCACAATTGTATGCTAAAACTGTATTTATAAAATTAAAGATATATTAAATGTTGTGTATTTTATATACATAGGTACTTCCAAAGATAATGGCTAACCAATTACCAAGAAAGTGTGAAGTGATAAAGTTGGTTGATTATACGGGTTTTAAGTATAAGATTGCAGTACAGAGCATCGGTCATAAAAGTAAGAGGATAAACGGGCCAGAATGGACCCGGTTTGTTGAAACTTATAGAAATAACAACATAGACAAGCTGTGTTTAAAAAAATTGAAGGAAGAAAAATTTGAGATAAGTGTTATGAACAATGAGGGATTTGAGATTAGAAAAGATGGCTCGAACAGAGATTATGTTCATGGATGCTTGATACAGGCTGAAGAAGAAACATACTGCAAGCATGTTAAAAACTGCTACTTATTTTTATATATTACCAGTGTATCTTTTGGACTGTTAGAAAAACTTCTAATTTATATTTTGTATCCTATATAAAATCTAATATGACATTTCTAAAATATATGAAAATTATAACATTTACCACACGATTTGCTGAAGCTGTTGTCGCAAAGGAGATTAAAAATTGATAACTTGGTTGTCAAAGTACATGGACCAAAGTAGAGTAGTAAAGTTGATGTGCATTATGTTTTCTCTCCTGAAAACAAAAAGGGATTAGCTGCTAGTTTTATGGGACCAGGATGGACAACTTTTTGCTTCGAAAATGACATTGAGGAAAGCTGCCAACTGCTGTTTCAATGGATGGGAAGTACTCCTGAAGACGACTTTAACTTCACTATGAAGGTTTTTAACAAAGACGGGATTGTACTTCACGGGGAGACAAAACATCACTGCAGCCGTACCAATCACCAACACCGAAAAAGGCGTCCACATTATAAAAAACACTTTGAATACCATGTTTTAGAGACACACAGCTTGGTATTTACATATCTACTTTTAATATGGTTGATTTTACTTATAATCTTGGATCTATCTGTTATTACTTAAAGTATATGCTGTTTTGAATAAATAACTAAAGAAAGAATTTTCCTTTACAGGAAATACCGAGGAACTTTGTTCGAGAACACCAGCTAAATGATTACCGTAGAGCTGTGCTGTCATTTGGTCATGTGAAGTTTTTGGTACAGCTGGTTGTTAGGAGAGATCCTAGAAGACCTGACGACAACAACCATCTAGTGATGCATACAGACTGGCAGCGTATCATGGATGAAATGGGAATATCTGTGGGGAAAAATCTGAGGTTTGAGATAGTCGAAGAAAAAAGTGTAAGAGGAGAAAAAATACACTTTGAAGTTTGTTGACATGATCTTTGAACACCTTTTCAGCCTTGTATAATTTATGTTTTAGTTGACATGTTTGATGGACAAATTTCTTGTTTGGAAACTAACTTAAGAATGAAGTTATGTAGTCTTAGTATATACTTTCAAAACTTTGTGGTTTTACCTCTGCTGATGAAGCAAAATGTATGATGAACCTAAGTTCTGCTGTGCACCAACAGATACTACACAATTCAACAGAAGATCTATAATATAAGATCTTTAACAGATGATGATCAACAACTCATAAGGTCTGTTGAAGCACGATATAACAGTGCTTAGCCTTTAACAGATCTTTTAACAGTGCTTAGGGGTTAACAGATGTTTGCACGCTATAACAGTGCTTATCCTCTTACAAATGTTAATGTATCTCAGACCCCAACAATTTTCCGTCTAACCAATTGATTAAATTTTCATTCATCAATCTAACAATAATATACAACCCTACTACTTATCCAGTCCATAAATAGCCAAATAAACTCTGCTGATGAACCAAAAGGTCTGTTAAGACAAAGACTGCTGAAGCAAAGGTCTGCTAAAGAGAACCTCTGCTGATGAAGTAAAATGTATGATGAACCTAAGTTCTGCTGTGCACCAACAGATACTACACAATTCAACAGAAGATCTATAATATAAGATCTTTAACAGATGATGATCAACAGCTCATAAGGTCTGTTGAAGCACGCTATAACAGTGCTTAGCCTTTAACAAATCTTTAACAGTGCTTAGGGGTTAACAGATGTTAGCACGCTATAACAGTGCTTAGCCTCTAACAGATGATAATGTATCTCAGACCCCAACTGTAACAGCCCAGCGTAACCGCACCATGATATTGTCCGTTTTGGCAGCCAACACGCCCTCAACGCCCGCCACTCACGGTTTTTAAAACGCGTCATGATGGTGAAGGTATCTAACCCTAGCCCCTTATAAGGAAGCTTTTGTTCCCCTTCACAACCGATGTGGGAAGTCACAATTTACCTGTCACACCCCGATATTTCAACATATTACCGGTGGGCCCGGCGGGGAGTATCGTGACGTAGTTGATATCATCATAGTCAATATACACAATAATATAGCACAGCGGAAGGCTTGGTGAATAAACTATTACAAACCAATTGTCTGAGTGTTCGAGTTTATGAATGTACAGACTGGAATGTATTAAGATCCACAGGCGGATCATAAATAAATACAAAGAAACAAAATAACAGACTGCAGGCATCTTATGGACTTGCAAGATCCTCTAAAGACACCCTATAGCTCCAGCCTATTTCGAGAGGTACCTGTCAATCAGTCTTTAAGAAAATACGTCAGTTTACACTGGTAAATACAATTAACTGACTCTTTTGAAAATGTTTAAGAAAATTGATTTAGGTGCACATGGCGTAAATCTTTTATAACTTGGGACAATTATTTAAATATAATCTTGTATGCAGATTTATATGTTTGTCATACAATTGGGGCCGGTTGGAAGTCGGTCGTGATTAACCGACTCACCACTTATAGAACCCACAAAGGAGTTATCCCCAACATGTGGGTTTATATTTAGCATTTGCATCTGTCAGGTGTATGCCTACACCCCGTGCATAGGTCGTGGCCATTTTCAAATAAAATGAGCCGAGGATATCCAGGACACGGTCATTAACCCCCAATGCTTATGTTATCAAACAAGACAGATTAAAACGGGTTATGCAATTTATTAATCACAATCCGATTAAATGATTTCATACCCGACCAAGTGGTATTATTATAATACCATATCCCAAGCCCGTATAGGGAAAATAAGTTAAAGGTATTTACCTGATGCACGTAGTAAAAATCTTAAAGCTTTTCGAAGGCACCTTCTACCGGAAGCTATTTAATCTGTATAGAAGGTTTATTAACCTATTAGGATGCTAACGGGTCTTTAGTTAAGCCAAGGACTTAGACCGGCTAGCTAGAAAGAAACCTTACGGTTCTAAACGCTCGATTAAGCGGAGACCGGAATAGAATGTCGTTTAGACCCGACAAGCTTGGATACTTGTATAATATGGGTAAACCAAACACATTCTGGAAATTGAGGATTTAATGATAAGGTTTGACCCGTTTCGACTATATTATGTAAACTAGTCATATAAGCCGATCCGAACGCGTAAACGCGTAACGGGTCTCCAAATAAATTATATACAGGTCTTAATCATTATTATGCTCAAAATATGTTAATACATCAGTAAGATGTTAACACATATGCCCAAAAAGTAATTTAAACCAAACTAAGTCCTATAAGGGTATTTTGGTAATTTTAATGCCCATAAAAGAGTTTAATTGTGCAACCGAGTTTCAGGTCTGATTAAATTAGTAAAAATATGTATTTTTATAAGCTATAACAGTAGGATACTTTTATATATGTGAAAATTATCTTATATAGCCAAACTATGTCCCGTATGGGCATTTTGGTAATTTTACATAAGGTTTAAAGGTCAAAATAGACTTCTGAGTTTAAAAACTTTAGCTTACTATATAATTATATAATTTAACCTAAAACATCAGTGGGTAATAAGTTTTATATGTCAAATATAGTTTTAACCCATACTATGTGCTAAAAACGCTTAAAAGTCGTTTTAAAGGGGTTTTCGGGTTAAAATAGGAAATCTGAGTTTTTGATCAGTTTATAAAGTTCAAAATACTTTATTTATCATAAGGAATCAGTAGCAAAAGGTTTGACACTAAAAAGTTATGTAAAACTCATTTTATGCATGAAAAGGGTAAAACCGACAATTACCGAAATCAAGCTATAATCCTATGTTATGCTCAGCCTAAAAATAATTAAAAATCTTTAAAAATCCCAAAATATTATTTTACATCAGTAGGTAAGAAGTTTGGTGTCAAAAATCGGGTTTAGATAGGCTTCATGCTAATTAAGCTATTTAATTACTAAAAAGTTTCTTAATTACGCTATTGAGCATAACTCAAATTCTAGACCTCCAATTGATGTCATATTTTTAGGACATGTCTAAATATCAGTAGTAAAGGTTTTAGTCCAATCATATTGTTAAAAATCTCAATTGTATGTAAAAAGGGCGTTTATGGCATTATTAAGCATAATTACGATTAAGTGCATATAATTCGAACCACTAGTCACCATGCAATATAACTCCAGAGGGTTATACTACTAAGTAATGTGGTCCTAAAGGAAGCTTAAAACATGAGAGAATTAAGCTTAAACGGGTCAGAACTGAAAGTCAAAGCAAAAGTCAAGCTTTTGCGACTTTCGGTTATAAACTGACCTTAGACTATTAATTGCCGGGTTAGGACTGATAAAACACGTTTTAATATTGATTACCAAGTCATTAGAATGTTAAAATATAATTTAGAACCTCTGGTTTATTAATTAGAATTAATTTTGTAATTTCTGTCCAGTTTGACTTTTTGTCAAACTACTTTGACCCGACAATTGACCAGTCAAACGAGATAATTAGGAGGTGCCCTTTTAAGGGTTAATCACCTACACTAATGTGGTCTTATAACCACTTCCAATTTGATCAGTGGTTAAGCCACATGTAATTAAAACGAAAGTCAAACTAATTTTACGATAAGTTTGACTTTAGAGTAATTAAACTAAATTAAACAACTAAACAAGTAATTAGAAGCTTACTTAAGGTCCTAGCAAACTTTTCTACACTTGATTATCCTCTTCTTACTGATGGAAGCTCCAGAACAAGTCCACAAGTGAAATGTGGCAAATGTGTGTCAAGAACACATGAACTAAGCTTTCTTATATAGTGAACTCAAAAGCTTTAGATCTTGCCAAAATAGTCTATAGGTGTTGTAAGATCATCCCAGGTGTACCTAAGATGCTAAAAACCACCTAGAGAGTCCCTGATTTTCGAATACCACTGAAATAAGGCGGTGTAACCGTTTATACAGGCAGTTGTCCTGAAAAACGCCCAGATGCATACCTTGCGCACCGTAACGTTCTGGGTGTTGAGGTGCGCAAGCCTCCGCCAGAGGACAAAAGTTTGTTTTAATTCAAGCTGTGATCATGCAACACTTACATCTCTGAATCTCATGCATTTTAATCAGAATGGGGACCATGTTTTCAGCCATTGCATGTCTAGGCATGCATTTACCATTTTGGTACCTTGTGGGAGGTTTAAGTTGACGGAAATACCAAGAATTTCACATTGGGTCCATGTCTAAGGTTGTAACCAATTTATTATTTAGGATGGCCAGATTTATAAACATAATTCAGATGTTGATAAAATATATCCTGGTTAGGGATTTATTAATAGGTCGCTCAGAGGTATAATTTAACATGTCGACATTTTCTTTTAAATCCTAACGTACATCATTATTTGGATCCGTTTACATAGCACGTTTGCATTACATGACACGTGTCTTTATTTTACTGGACATGAATTTCCGAGGTGTTACATCCTCACCCCCTTAAAAGAAATCTCGACCCCGAGATTTACTGAAATAAATGAGGGTATTTCTGTTTCATAGTGGACTCGACTTCCCACGTATACTCAGGACCTCTACGGGCTTCCCATTTGACCTTTACTATAGGTACATGCTTTCTTCGGAGCTTTTTAACCTGTCGATCCTCAATCGATATAGGTCTTTCAACAAATCTCAAACTTTCATCAATTTGCACGTCCTTATGAGACATTGTTAGAGATTCATCGGCTAGGCATTTCTTGAGATTACAAATGTGAAACACATTATGAATCCCACTTAGCTCCTCAGGCAAGTTCAGCTTATAAGCTACACTGCCGATACATTCGATAATCTCGAATGGTCCAATATACCTAGGGCTCAACTTACCCTTTTTACCAAAACGCCTCACACCTTTCCAGGGTGATACTTTCAGTAAAACTTTATCGCCTACTTCAAACTTTAGAGACCTTCGCTTCCCATTAGCATAGCTTTTCTGCCTATCCCTGGCAGCTTTTAAGCGATCACGAATCTGGACAATCTTGTCCGTTGTTTCAAGGACTATCTCAGGTCCTGACAACTGAGCTTCTCCTACTTCTGCCCAACAGACAGGCATTCTGCATTTCCTACCATATAATGCCTCAAAAGGCGCAGGCTGAATACTTGTATGGTAGCTATTATTATAGGAGAACTCGATTAAAGGTAGATGATCATCCCAACTACCTCCTAAATCAATGACACATGCTCGCAGCATGTCTTCCAATGTTTGAATTGTACGCTCACTCTGTTCATCCGTCTGTGGATGGTAAGCAGTACTAAAATTCAAACGTGTGCCCAAAGATTGTTGGAAACTTTTCCAAAAATGAGAGGTGTATCTAGTATCTCTATCAGAGATAATAGCCACTGGTACTCCATGTAGAGCTACAATCTTATCTACATACAACTGGGCTAACTTATCGGAGCTATGAGTTTCCTTGATGGGTAAGAAGTGTGCTGACTTAGTTAGTCTATCAACAATAACCCATATTGTATCGTTTCCATGCCTGGTTTTAGGTAACCTGGTTATGAAATCCATGGTCACCATCTCCCACTTCCATGTGGGAAGTTCTGGTTGTTGAAGCAGACCTGATGGCTTTTGATGTTCAGCTTTGATCTGAGCACAAGTCAGGCACTTAGCTACATGGGTGGCAATAGATTTCTTCATACCTATCCACCAATAGTTAGCTTTCAAATCATGATACATTTTGTCACCTCCCGGGTGAACTGAGTACTTGGAGTTGTGGGCTTCCTGGAGGATTACCTCTCGAAGTCCTCCCTGAATAGGAACCCAAATTCTTCCGTTCATCCTGAGAATTCCATCCTTCCCAGGTGTTAACTGTTCAATAGTTATACCTAACTTTTCATTTGGAAGATTATCCTCCAAAAAAGCATCCTTTTGTGCAGCTAATATTCTTTCATTCAGACTATTCCTCAACTCAATGCTCTTGGCATTGATCCTAATTGGTTTAATCCTTTCCTTTTGGCTTAGAGCATCTGCGACCACATTCGCTTTACCAGGATGGTAGCGAATCTCGCAATCATAATCATTTAAGGTTTCCATCCAACGGCGCTGTCTCATATTGAGCTCTTTCTGATTGAACAAATGTTGGAGACTTTTGTGATCTGAATAGATCACACATTTAGTTCCATACAAGTAATGTCTCCATAACTTTAGTGCGAATACAACGGCACCCAATTCTAAATCATGGGTGGTGTAATTCTTTTCATGCACCTTTAGTTATCGCGATGCATAGGCAATCACTTTGCCTTTTTGCATGAGTACACAACCCATTCCGGTATGTGAAGCATCACAGTATACAACAAACTCTTCAATTCCATCAGGTAAGGTTAATACCGGAGCATTGCTCAACCTTTGTTTAAGAATTTCGAAGGATTCCTGTTGCTTTGGACCCCAATCAAACTTAACCTTCTTACGGGTCAAAGAAGTTAATGGTGCGGCTATCCTTGAGAAGTTTTCGATAAATCTTCTATAATATCCTGCTAAACCTAGAAAACTTCTAATCTCAGTTGGAGTCTTTGGTGCTTCCCAATTCATTACGGCTTCTACCTTAGCGGGATCAACTTGGATTCCACGCTCGCTAACAACATGTCCAAGGAATTGGACTTTGCGAAGCCAGAACTCGCACTTGGAGAATTTTGCATACAATTTCTCCTGCCGAAGTAATCCTAGAATGCATCGAAGATGCTTCTTGTGATCAACTTGATTACGAGAGTAGATAAGTATGTCATCGATAAAGACAATGACAAATTTATCTAAATATGGCTTGCAGACTCTATTCATGAGGTCCATGAATGCTGCCGGAGCATTAGTGAGCCCGAAAAGGCATCACTAAAAACTCAAAATGTCCATATCTCGTTCTGAAAGCTGTCTTAGGCACGTCTTCAATTCTAACCTTAAGTTGATGATACCCAGATCTTAAATCAATCTTAGAGAAGAAGCTCGCTCCTTGGAGCTGATCAAATAAGTCATCGATCCTGGGTAAAGGATAACGATTCTTGATCGTTACCTTATTCAATTCCTGATAATCAATGCATAAGCGCATTGATCCGTCCTTCTTTTTCACAAACAATATTGGAGCTCCCCAAGGTGAAGAACTAGGTCGTATGAAACCTTTCTCCAATAGTTCATCCAATTGAGTTCTGAGCTCTTTCATTTCTGTAGGCGCTAGACGGTAAGGATCTCGTGCAATAGGTGCAGCTCCTGGTAGAATGTCTATCCTGAACTCTACCTGCCTCTCAGGAGGTAACCCAGGTAATTCGTCAGGAAAGACGTCAGGATACTCAGAGATGATTGGGATGTCTTCAATCCTTGGCTTCGGCTCATTCATAGTCACTTGTGCCATGTAAATGACACATCCACTTTTCATACACTGGGCTAACTTGAGAATAGACACATTGCTAGGCAACCCATAATGTGTATCTCCTTGAATGGTGACTGATTCACCAGAAAGGGTTTTGATAATAACTAGCTTTTTATCACAGGCAATCTGGGCTTGGTTATGTGATAACCAATCCATGCCCAAAACTATATCAAACCTAGCCAATTTCATTGGCAAGAGGGATAGCGGGATAGTATGATTCTTAATGGATATGGAACATCCATCAAGAAGAGTGGAAGCTGTTTCTAAGGTACCATCAGCAAGTTCTACCTCGTATTTTATGTCTAGAGTCTTAATAGGCAGATTCAATAAATTACAGAACTTTTGGTCTACAAAAGACTTATCAGCACCGAAATCAAATAAGACTCTAGCATAATTATTATTGACGAGGAAGGTACCTGTTATGACATTTTCGTCATTCACCGCTTCCCTTTCTTGCATCTGAAAAACTCTGGCATTGTTCTTCTTTGCCTCTTCAGGCTTCTTAGCATTCTTGGGGCAATTGGTTTTAATGTGGCCCTTTTCATTGCAACCATAGCAAGTTGCATCCTTAATATTTCGGCACTCAACAGACTTGTGCCCTTTCTTTTTACAGATCCCACATGGTTTGGCTTGTGAGTCCTGGTTGCACTTCCCAAAGTGCCTTTTGTTGCAAGTTTTACACCTGGGCTTGTCATTCGACTGCCCCTTCTTGGAACCAGAGTTCCCTTTTCCCTTCTTGTTTGACTGAGGAGACTTATCCTCCTCCCTTTTCCTCTTCCCCTCATCAGTCGTTTTCTTTGCCCGACACCTCACGACATCAAGAGTGAGGGACAGAGATAGGTCCACAGCAGACCTATAAGTGGCTGGCTTTGAAGCCTTAACATTCCCTTTTACTTCCGGAGCCAAACCACCAATGAAACGCGCAATGCGTTTGGGTTCAGGAGTGACTAGGTATGGTACCAGCCTAGACATCGAGTTAAAGTTAGTCACATAGGATTTGCAATCTAGATCCTTCATTACTAGGGTAAGGAAATCAGTCTCTATCCGCTCGACTTCATGTTGGGGGCAATAAATTTCCTTAACCAAATTAACAAACTTGTTCCATGACATATTGTACAAAGGAACCTTCCCCGTGGCTTGGACTAAGGCTTTCCACCAAGTAAGGGCATCGCCCTTGAAGGATTGTGATACAAACTTTACTATATCCTCCTTAGCACATCCGCTGATGTCTATTACGGTCTCCATCTCATCTAACCATTTCATGCAATCGATTGCATCTTTTTCTCCTGTAAAATCCCTCGGTTTACAGGAAACAAAGTACTTGTAGGTACAACCCTTGTTGTACCGGGGAGTCGGTTCAAGAACAACCTGCCTCTTTGGCTCACTACCCTGATTAGATGAGTGCTGGGACTCAATTTTCTTATGAGAATGGGGTTGAGAATGGGATCTCGAATGAGTTTGAGACCTAACACTACTAGGCTCTTTAAATTTAGCATCTATAGCTTGAGCAACTGCTGCGGATATCATTTCCTGCAGCTCGGCACCAGTGATATTAATTCTGGTGTTGTTGCCTTCTGTAGGATGACTGTTCGCTTCATCTGATCCAGCCATTTCTGGATACTATATCAAACATAAAGGATATATTTAATTCACATATTTGATCATCGTATTGATGAGTGGATGGTCATGGTATTATTAAACCATATGGACCATCAAAATAATACTCAAAGAGATAATCATATTATACTAAGTTCGTCTCCAAGGACATTTAAATAGCTCAGGAGCTTGTCACAGGGACGATTAAAATATAACCCACGATCCTTTGGATCAGTGGTTATTTAAGGGTCGAACAAAGTTCATCGCCTTTTTGACAAGAAGTTTATAACTAGAACTTTCATTGTCATTATTACACCTTTGCTTGTAAGCATACATCTCTAATGGATGTGGTGGTGTATACATCATATTGATGTTTACTAGCCATGATTCGTATCGATCATATAGGCTTAAAAATAATGGCTTGGAAAAATCCAAGTACATTAGGAAGATTGTGTGATTTTTCGTACCGCACAATTCAAGATTGTTAACATGTTTTCAGATGTTAACATAGAGTCATATCTTAAAAAGGTTATACCATCATAACCATTTAATACTTTGGCTAGGTTATACCTCTAAGAGTTTTTCTTAGGCAGATTAAACAAAATTCGAAATGAAGTAGTGTGATATAACAAATTATATATTTGAAAACAAAATAACTGCATTAAAATCGTTAAACGATTACAACGTCGCCCGAAAAGGGACTTTGAGAAAATAACACAACTACCCACGTAGGGGTTACTGAAAAACACTGCCCACGCAGGGGCATACTGAAACAGAAATAAGTCCGCGCAGGGACTTGATACATGAAAACAAAATAAACGTCCTCGCAGGGACTTTATTACATAACAAACAAAAACAACCCAACATCACTCAATTTCTTCTTGCCCTTGAGAAAGCTCATAAGACCCTTGACAAAACCATTGTGCTTCTTCTTGTTTTCATGAGCCACATGCTCAACCCTGTCTAACCTCTCTAAGATCTCTTGAGTTTGCTGTTGCTGAACAGGAGGAGGTTGTTGGTATGACGGGTATTGGTAATCCTGTGCCAGGTATCCCGTGGGATACACTGGAGGGTAAGAAGAAGGGTAAAGATGATGGTATTGTGCAGCTGTAAGATACGGGTCATGAGCTCCATAATCAGATGGATAACCGGATGGGTTATACCCAGATGATCCTGGGTATGTTGGGATCGGGTTGTCAAAACCCAACGGTGGCTGAAGTGGTGCGTGTGAAACCGGCGGAAGGTTAGCTTCCATCACCGTGCGTGATGATTCACCCAACTGAGGATCTTCTGGGATAGGAGGATACGAACTTGAGCCACGAGGAGATGCAAACTGTGGTCCCCCACGTACCGACATCCTAGCATTTCTCCTTCGCCTTGGCGGCTCGGGAGGTTGTTGAGGTGGATCCTCAACTGGCAAGGGTGGTGGGGTAACAGCCCTAAGCTGTGGTTCATCCAAGGGAGGTTGGATAGGGGAGTTATGGTATGATGGTGTAAAGAACCAGTCATACTGACCCATCCTCTCCTGGAAAGAGTCGGGCCCATTGTATGGTGATCCCATAAATGGGGAATCGCTAGAGATACTAATCGGGTGGCCTGGTGTTTCTGTTTGCAAATCCGGGTCTGGGTCGTCATCCATCTCCATTTCTTGAGAGAAGTGATCCTCAGGTCCCAAAGGGTTGTAGCCCAAAAAGTCATTAACATAAGCGTTGGGATTGAATTGTGAAGGTGAGTAAGTGGAATCTGATTGGTGAAAAGGATGAGATTGGTAAGAATGGTATGATTGGTTGGATTGATGAGTTCCCAACGAAAGGGGAGAATGATGGGGTTCGTTCGGAATGGGCATCCCAAAATAAGGAGGGTCTGATGGTGAGGACCCCAGCGAGACAGAATGTCTTGCTGGTTGAAAGCTATGACTCAAATCCTTGGAGTCGGAGCCGGAAAGCGAGTCAGATGGTGTACGCCTATGAGAGGGTCCGGAGCTACTAGAGGGTCCTCCACGCATGGGTCCCTTTGCCTCGTCCTCTTAGCCTTGGTGGTATTTTCCTGTCAAAACAAGTAAATATAATAAAACAATAAAAGGAAGGTTAAGAGTAAAATCCTAGGTCATTTGCCTAGACTCGAGAGTCTAAGGAATGTGCTTATTGTGTCATTGAGATTAAACACAAAAGGTTAGTGTTTAATTCACTCAATGTTGGCTCTGATACCAACCTGTCACACCCCGATATTTCCACATATTACCGGTGGGCCCGGCGGGGAGTATCGTGACGTAGTTGATATCATCATAGTCAATATACACAATAATATAGCACAGCGGAAGGCTTGGTGAATAAACTATTACAAACCATATTGTCTGAGTGTTCGAGTTTATGAATGTACAGACTGGAATGTATTAAGATCCACAGGCGGATCATAAATAAATACAAAGAAACAAAATAACAGACTGCAGGCATCTTATGGACTTGCAAGATCCTCTAAAGACACCCTATAGCTCCAGCCTATTTCGAGAGGTACCTGTCAATCAGTCTTTAAGAAAACACGTCAGTTTACACTGGTAAATACAATTAACTGACTCTTTTGAAAATGTTTAAGAAAATTGATTTAGGTGCACATGGCGTAAATATTTTATAACTTGGGACAATTATTTAATTATAATCTTGTATACAGATTTATATGTTTGTCATACAATTGGGGCCGGTTGGAAGCCGGTCGTGATTAACCGACTCACCACTTATAGAACCCACAAAGGAGTTATCCCCAACATGTGGGTTTATATTTAGCATTTGCATCTGTCAGGTGTATGCCTACACCCCGTGCATAGGTCGTGGCCATTTTCAAATAAAATGAGCCGAGGATATCCAGGACACGGTCGTTAACCCCCAATGCTTATGTTATCAAACAAGACAGATTAAAACGGGTTATGCAATTTATTAATCACAATCCGATTAAATGATTTCATACCCGACCAAGTGGTATTATTATAATACCATATCCCAAGCCCGTATAGGGAAAATAAGTTAAAGGTATTTACCTGATGCACGTAGTAAAAATCTTAAAGCTTTTCGAAGGCACCTTCTACCGGAAGCTATTTAATCTGTATAGAAGGTTTATTAACCTATTAGGATGCTAACGGGTCTTTAGTTAAGCCAAGGACTTAGACCGGCTAGCTAGAAAGAAACCTTACGGTTCTAAACGCTCGATTAAGCGGAGACCGGAATAGAATGTCGTTTAGACCCGACAAGCTTGGATACTTGTATAATATGGGTAAACCAAACACATTCTGGAAATTGAGGATTTAATGATAAGGTTTGACCCGTTTCGACTATATTATGTAAACTAGTCATATAAGCCGATCCGAACGCGTAAACGCGTAACGGGTCTCCAAATAAATTATATACAGGTCTTAATCATTATTATGCTCAAAATATGTTAATACATCAGTAAGATGTTAACACATATGCCCAAAAAGTAATTTAAACCAAACTAAGTCCTATAAGGGTATTTTGGTAATTTTAATGCCCATAAAAGAGTTTAATTGTGCAACTGAGTTTCAGGTCTGATTAAATTAGTAAAAATATGTATTTTTATAAGCTATAACAGTAGGATACTTTTATATATGTGAAAATTATCTTATATAGCCAAACTATGTCCCGTATGGGCATTTTGGTAATTTTACATAAGCTTTAAAGGTCAAAATAGACTTCTGAGTTTAAAAACTTTAGCTTACTGTATAATTATATAATTTAACCTAAAACATCAGTGGGTAATAAGTTTTATATGTCAAATATAGTTTTAACCCATACTAGGTGCTAAAAACGCTTAAAAGTCGTTTTAAAGGGGTTTTCGGGTTAAAATAGGAAATCTGAGTTTTTGATCAGTTTATAAAGTTCAAAATACTTTATTTATCGTAAGGAATCAGTAGCAAAAGGTTTGACACTAAAAAGTTATGTAAAACTCATTTTATGCATGAAAAGGGTAAAACCGACAATTACCGAAATCAAGCTATAATCCTATGTTATGCTCAGCCTAAAAATAATTAAAAATCTTTAAAAATCCCAAAATATTATTTTACATCAGTAGGTAAGAAGTTTGGTGTCAAAAATCGGGTTTAGATAGGCTTCATGCTAATTAAGCTATTTAATTACTAAAAAGTTTCTTAATTACGCTATTGAGCATAACTCAAATTCTAGACCTCCAATTGATGTCATAATATTTAGGACATGTCTAAATATCAGTAGTAAAGGTTTTAGTCCAATCATATTGTTAAAAATCTCAATTGTATGTAAAAAGGGCGTTTATGGCATTATTAAGCATAATTACGATTAAGTGCATATAATTCGAACCACTAGTCACCATGCAATATAACTCCATAGGGTTATACTACTAAGTAATGTGGTCCTAAAGGAAGCTTAAAACATGAGATAATTAAGCTTAAACGGGTCAGAACTGAAAGTCAAAGCAAAAGTCAAGCTTTTGCGACTTTCGGTTATAAACTGACCTTAGACTATTAATTGCCGAGTTAGGACTGATAAAACACGTTTTAATATTGATTACCAAGTCATTAGAATGTTAAAATATAATTTAGAACTTCTGGTTTATTAATTAGAATTAATTTTGTAATTTCTGTCCAGTTTGACTTTTTGTCAAACTACTTTGACCCGACAATTGACCAGTCAAACGAGATAATTAGGAGGTGCCCTTTTAAGGGTTAATCACCTACACTAATGTGGTCTTATAACCACTTCCAATTTGATCAGTGGTTAAGCCACATGTAATTAAAACGAAAGTCAAACTAATTTTACGATAAGTTTGACTTTAGAGTAATTAAACTAAATTAAACAACTAAACAAGTAATTAGAAGCTTACTTAAGGTCCTAGCAAACTTTTCTACACTTAATTATCCTCTTCTTACTGATGGAAGCTCCAGAACAAGCCCACAAGTGAAATGTTGCAAATGTGTGTCAAGAACACATGAACTAAGCTTTCTTATATAGTGAACTCAAAAGCTTTAGATCTTGCCAAAATAGTCTATAGGTGTTGTAAGATCATCCCAGGTGTACCTAAGATGCTAAAAACCACCTAGAGAGTCCCTGATTTTCGAATACCACTGAAATAAGGCGGTGTAACCGTTTATACAGGCAGCTGTCCTGAAAAACGCCCAGATGCATACCTTGCACACCGTAACGTTCTGGGTGTTGAGGTGCGCAAGCCTCCGCCAGAGGACAAAAGTTTGTTTTAATTCAAGCTGTGATCATGCAACACTTACATCTCCGAATCTCGTGCATTTTAATCAGAATGGGGACCATGTTTTCAGCCATTGCATGTCTAGGCATGCACTTACCATTTTGGTACCTTGTGGGAGGTTTAAGTTGACGGAAATACCAAGAATTTCACATTGGGTCCTGCTGTTCACCAACATATATTACACAATTCAACAGAAGATCTATAATATAAGATCTTTAACAGATGATGATCAACAGCTCATAAGGTCTGTTGAAGCACGCTATAACAGTGCTTAGCCTTTAACAAATCTTTAACAGTGCTTAGGGGTTAACAGATGTTAGCACGCTATAACAATGCTTAGCCTCTAACAGATGTTAATGTATCTCGGACCCCAACAGTTTTCCGACTAACCAATTGATTAAATTTTCATTCATCAATCTAACAATAATATACAACCTTACTACTTATCCAATCCATCAATAGCCAAACAAACTCTGCTGATGAACCAAAAGGTCTGTTAAGACAAAGACTGCTGAAACAAAGGTCTGCTAAAGAGAACCTCTGCTGATGAAGTAAAATGTATGATGAACCTAAGTCATGCTGTTCACCAACAGATATTACATAATTCAACAGAAGATCTATAATATAAGATCTTTAACAGATGATGATCAACAGCTCATAAGGTCTGTTGAAGCACGATATAACAGTGCTTAGCCTTTAACAGATCTTTTAACAGTGCTTAGGGGTTAACAGATGTTTGCACGCTATAACAGTGCTTAGCCTCTTAAAGATGTTAATGTATCTCAGACCCCAACAGTTTTCCGACTAACCAATTGATTAAATTTTCATTCATCAATCTAACAATAATATACTTCCCTACTACTTATTCAGTCTATCAATATCACTAAAAATGTATATAATGTATAATAACAATATTATATTATATAACAAACAAAAGGTTAACCTTACTTGATATTCAAACCATAGACATTACATATCATTTTCGTCATCGTAGCCCTTATAAACCAAACTTTTAACCACAGTTTGTTAAAACAACAGTTAACAGACATAAATAAAAACCACAAGGATTCTTCAAAAATAAGTGGTTTCTACTTATCTCTCATAAGAATTGTTTTTTCATAAGCATCTAATTGTTAACCTTAGTCAGCTTCTTCCGGGTTCTTCTCACATTAGTGGATAGCTCACCAACGTTGACAACATCAGCATCTCGAGCCATCCGCTTTCCATTGGGACTTGATCCAGAATCCTTTTCAACTTCAACGGCTGAAGAGTCGGCCGTAACAGAGACAACATCCTTGCAACAGATCACAAAACAACTATTGATCTCATTTAATAAAATAATGAACTCTTTTTAAACGTACTAAACATACTTTAAAAATAAATACTCACCCTTGAAGTTCGTTCAGCAGACACCAGGGAAGAGTCTGAAAGGTTAACGTCTTTAACGTCAGCTACCTCTTGAGTAACCTAAAGGATCATAATATATGATATCATATAAAAAAAGTACAGAATCCAGTGGTTAAAACTCAAAAGAAAAATAAATAGATTGAAAGAGTAATTTTATATGCTACCTCATCAGTATTTTCATCACCATTACCATCTCCACCAACCAACTCAGCAATTATTACTGGATCATCACATATTTTTTGCACAGTATAAACACGATAGTCATTTTTAAGATTGAACTCTGAAACATCAATCTTAAAAGCAGCCTTCTTATCAACCAATCGAAATATCTCATGACGGAATCCAGTATCACTGGCCTTAACCTGCCTCTCTCTTATGTCACTCGCCGCTAATCCAAGAAGCTTCTGAACATCTCTATCAAACATAACAAAAGAAACACTACCACTCTCATCCTGCACCCGCACTTGCACCTTGAACCTGAAATATACACAACTAACTAAGTAAACTGCAAAACTATATTCAAATATCAGTCTTAGAATGTTACTTATATAAATATAACGCTAAATAATCATCATTTCTTACTTTGTGGTGATCGATGTACATTCAGTATGACATCTGATACAAACCAAAGAAGTCGCAGGCAATCGAAGAATATCATCTGAAACATTTTCAACATTCTACAAGGATTCACTTTTACCCATCACCTTCTTGAAACACTTACGACAGCCAGTATAAAACCAACCATACTCTTCTTGCACAATCTTAATTGTCGCAACCACAACACAAGACATTTCCTGTAAAAACACAAGACACTTCCAGTAAAAACACGCAGGTGACAAACCAAACAAATAACCAAAATATATACAAAGATGTGAAACCTTTTCTATCTCGCTAATCTCATCAACATGTTTCTTCACACCTTCAGTTACAAATTCTTTATGTAATGGAAAACACTCTGAGACGATAGTATCGTTTGAGAAGTAAAACCACTCCCTTGTCCAAACTTCAGTATATGCCTTTTGAATACCCCAAATGATTAGAATTAGTATACAAATGAGATGAAACCAAGTATTTGACTTGAACATCTATATACAATAGAAATTACATTGAGAAATTACCTCATCCTTAGCTCATCAACTTCATCAATTTCTTCATTCAGAAAAATTCGTGTTGCAAACTTATCACTTTGAACATTATATTCACCTACATGAAAAAGTGTAGAGATATTTAATGTATACATGTCTTTATATTGCCAGAAATAAACAGTATAGTTATGATTTACAGAAAGTAACAAAAATACTTTTCCATTCCTTACACTTTCTATGTTGTATAACAACCATCACATGCTCATGAGGTGGGATTTTAGAAATAAAGTCCTTAATCTGCAGAGCATAATCATTCCACACAGTACACCGCAAAACCTTACCCCTACATGAAAAGAATATTCATATCAAAATAACATTGAATGAATAAAAACAGAAAATCAACCAGGAAAGCTATAACATTTATTAAAGTAGCAAATGAGCCATAAATTAACTACCATGTTCACTAAGAATAAACTGTAGACCTCATTTATTACCATGATTCAGCATTACATACAAACACTATAAATCTCATTTATTACCATTACCATGATCCCACATTAAATACAAACATTCTTCATCTTATTTATTAACATCATTAAATACGTTTAATGATCAGTACATGACTGAACATATAAACAACAACTTACTCCAAATCTTCAATCTCGAAATTCATCTTCTTAGTCTCCTTTGGAGGTCGATCAAAGATTTCAAGATCTCCACAACAAATCACAGATCCAGCAACATCTATATGATCACATTATACAAGAATATAAGTAAAACTCTCTAATATTATACAAGCAAGACATGATTACAAAAATATACACTACCAAGACTCAAAGCGTTTAACGCCTCTCCTTGAAGAATATCTTCATAAGCTCTGAAATTGAAACCATACTCAACACCTTGCCAATCTCTCACAGGAGTAACAGTCGTGCATCTATAAAAGTTGATTTTATAAGGCTGCACTACTGCTTTATATAAATCTTTATTCTCACCAACACCAAATTTCGACAGAATCACAACAGCATCTTCTTGCAGCTGTCCATCAAAAACAGGTATCAGATGACTCTTAATACCTGCTTGAATCTTAGCACCCTGAAGAACATTTAAAGAAAGTATCTTCTTAGCATACAACACTACATTTTCTAAAATAATAATAAAACGGAAAAGCAGAGATACAAATTACCTTCTCATCAATGAAGATGATCTCCATCTTGTAACCCTGATTCCATTTTTGAAGAATTCTCGCCTTCATGTTCCACATATCCTTCCCAGGATTCAAATCGTTAACAAAACTAAGATTATTACTGTCAACTGATATTGACATGCTTCTAATTCGGAATTCGGATTGTGATTAAATTTCAAATTTCAAAATCAGAGAAGATGAAAGCTGTAACACCCCGAAAATTTACGTCCTATAATGTATTGACACGTGTCATAAGTTTGAACGTGTGAAAGTATACTCTAGAGGGACTAAAGTTGACAAACATGGAAAGTATGTGAATATAAGGGTTCAAAATGTCAACAAGGGATATATATAATTTACAGTAACCCTACAGGATGCTCATAACTTTACACGAATAAATCATGGATCATGCGAAGCTAATTGTGAAAGAAAGTGAGAGATTACAAACTGCAGGGGTTAAATGTGTCAACATGTTTAAGTTATACCTCTGAGTGACCTTTTAGCAAACCCGAATCGTTGTAACGATTAATTATGCTCACTGGAATGCATGATAAAAATTTCATAGAGTTTCGTTATCGTATGAGAAAGTTATGATCAAATTCGTATGCGAGGGGTTAAAGCGTCAACGTTGAAAATTATAACTTTTCGGGTGATAACCAATTTAACCAAGGACTTAACAAAGTGGGTATAAGTCTTGAACCCCTTGTAAGTCAATTAGAAGGGCTCAAATTGCAAGAATAAAGGTGGATTGACCTTTCGAAAGATAACAACAACTGCTGATCTAAAAGCATCTGTTGATCTAAAAGCATTACGGAAAATAACAACAACTGCTGCTGCTAAGTATACGTTTGCCAAAGGAACCAGCTGCTACTTTCTCGTAGATGGGCAGTGGTTTGCCCTTTGGAATGTCGGCCAGACCTTTAACATTTGAAAATACACAAGGCAGTGGTTTGATAGAACATTAAATGTATTTTAAAGTGATTTATATATTAGGCTTTATGATGTAATAATGACATAAGAAAAGCCTTGTTGGACACCCTCTCCTACTGACACATCAGCTTTTCTTATGTAATTAGGATTTCTCCTTTTATAGAAAGTACTTGCGGTAAGACCCGGGTGCAAACACGGGTCGTTTCTTAGAAAACCATGCATAGCCCATATTGACAGAGAGTAAAAAAAATAATTAGTGCAGACTTATAAAATTGATATACACTAATGGTCAATAGGTTTATTCAACAGCAATTCCATTATGTTGATAGCAAACTACTGTTGTCTATTAACTGTTAAAAACTTCTGTTGCTTTCCAACAGACTTTCCTAAAAAATGTTATCCATTATCTCCAACAGAGCTTGCCAGATGGATAGATAGTAAACAGATATGCATGTTAGTCAACCTATGTTAAAAAGGTCAGTCAACAGAAATTACAAAGGTTAGTCAACAGATGTTAAGAGAATAATGTTATTAACAAAGAATTTAGTACTCTCATTAAAAATGAGAGCTGCAAACACGGGTCGTTTCTTAGACAAGCATGCATAACACATATTAATAGAACATATAGATATGTGCATAGATATTGTACCAAAACGTGTTATCTATTATAGCTAAAAGACAACAATAAAGATAGATTATCGGTTAATATATCAGTTACATACAATTTAACTGTTTACCCAAAAAGACAATATAAACTTTTTATAGACATACGTACTTCATAGAATTTGAATACAACTTAAAGTTCAACAAACGTTAACTACAAACACACAATCACCTGCCTCAACAACTTTCAGCAAAACTAAATCAAGGAATCAGCAGATTTTAGAAATCAGTAGATCTTTATTCTCTCATCAACATTTCCCGGATTTGCACTTTGAATTGGAGCTCAAAATCCAAGGAATCAGTATCATCTTCATCCCTATCAAGCTGAAGGTTAAAAAGATCTTGGAGGTCAACTGGATTCAGACCAAGTGCATTCTCCCTTGATATCTTTTCAACACTACCATCAGACTTGATCAAAGTCAATTCATGGGTCTGTTTATCAGACTTCCACTTTAGTATTTTTGGGTCTGATGGGTTTCTTGGGAGAAGTTTTATTTGAGAGGAGTTTGGCAATTGAGGCCTGCTTGCCAACTTCTGAAGTGTTTGAGCAACTTGAGCTTGTAATTGCAACGAAGCATCATCCAATCCATATCGTAATTGATTTCTGATAGACTCTTTTCTGTACTCAGCATACCTATTTTCATCTTCCTCATCCATTAGTTGTTGTCTTTTTCTTTGGTTCAAGGCAGCGATGGATACATCTGCTGATGAGAATAACTTTTTAGATGTAACGGTCTGCCGGCGTATAACAGTCGTTTCATCTTTGTATAGTGGCTTTTTAGGAAGGGATGGATCTGTCTTTCTTCGCTCTTCTAACCTACTGTAAGCTCGATCAATAGACTGCCTAGTCCATTTTCCAATTTGTCTAGCAGTCCCAACCTTAGCTGCTACAAGTTTTGCCTTCATTCTCTTATACTTCAACACTTCATCCACTTCAACCTTTTTGTATTGTTTCCAGTTGGGAGCAGATTTTGGCATTTGAGGATCTTTATTCATCTTTTCAATTCTATTAACTTCCTCATTAAGAGCCTCAAGGGGCCAGTCTTTGAAATCAGACCTGTAGGCTTCGTAGGGCTTGGTTTCCATGATAGTGTTCAAGAAATCATTCCTTAATGTCTTTTCTTGCTCAGCATTTGGTGACAGATTTGACATATTCTTACTCAGGTCTCTAGCAAAATCTTCCAACTTCTTGACTTCACCAAGCCAATGTTGCATGCGAGCTGATAACTTAATGTCTCCTAGCCCTTTACACTCTTCATTTGCCTTATCTTCTGCTTGCTTGCCCTTTAGCTTCAGATATTTATAAATATTCTTTGGAGTTTTGAATCCCTAAAGAGATGGGAAGGTTCTTTTGGATGGATCATCCTCTGTGTAAAATTGAGTCATTTCATCTTGAACTGCAAGCAGTTCCAGAGGGAAACTTACTGCCAATGGGTTGATCTTTGTTGATGGAGGTGGGACGAATGGTTTGGGTGAAGTTTGAATGAACGGAGTAGCTGATAACGGAATTGGTGCGGGTATATCTTTTTCTTCCTTCTCTTCTTCATGCACCATGAATTTTCTCTTTCTTGTGTAAACAGATTTTGGAGAAGGAGGAGTTAGGGAAGAAAAAGGTGCCATGACTGTAAGGGTTGATTGTGATGGAAATTGAAATTGGGTAGAATAAGTGGATTGACTAACAACTGTTGAAACAACTGGTGTCTCAACCGTTGTTGTCTTAACATATGCTGAAACATTTGTTGCATCAACAATTGTTTCAGTCGAGGTTGGCAGTGGTGATGAGGATTTTGTATTCTGCTTTTTGACAGGTGGTTTTCTAGCTGAGAGTTTTGTTTTAGGTGTATCAGAATCTGACTTCTTAGGTTCAGTAGTGGTTTTGAGTTTCGCAGCAGTGGTTGGTTTTTCTAGTGGTGATATTGGTTTAGGAAATATGACAATAGGAGATTCGTTATCTTTCTGTGATTTTCTTCTATTTGAAGTTCCAATGTTGAGCACTTCATCTTCCTCTTTTGTATGCTTCCTCTTCTGCTTTCGTTCAATCTCCTTATCTGTCTGTTTGTTAACGAAATCATCAATTCCCTTTTTCTTACCAGTATCAGATTTTCCAGGAGATTTTGCAGAAGTTTGCTTGGCAGGCTTTGGATTTTGTTTTTGTTGATTCCTTGGTGTTGATTTGCCAAAGTTTTTCATGGAATCCTTTTCCCTCTTTTCAGCATCATCTTCATCGTCTTTTTCAAACACATGTGCAGGGGTAGTACCAGTTAAGTTTGCAATGCATTCTTTTATGCCCTTGATGTCAGCCTGTGTGTCTTTGTATCTTGCTTCAACCATAACTCTAATTAGCTTCATGTGGGAATTAAGTTGAATCTCAGCCAGTTCCCTTTGAGCTGCAAGAATGGGTTGTACCGAATTCCAAAGCTCTTGGCATAACTGCTGATGAGAAGGTCGACATTTGAAAGCATCCACCAACTGCTTCAATTGATCTTTCATATCAGCAACAGTTGTTTCCAAGTTAGATATCATGTCCGTCAAATCCTGGTATTTTAATCCATCACCTAACTTAATAGGATCATCTGAATTCCCACCAGAGGTGGTTGTATCTGCTTTTGAAAGAGGAGGTATCTCCAAATTTTCATTAGCAGATGCCCATTGTTCTTGGTTCTGGGGACTTCCCTCTGCATCAGTGGTTAACTTAGTGATCTCACCTGTGGTTAACTTGAACTCACCAATGGATACCTTGATAGACGCAGCTGTGGTTGCCTTCAAGGGAGTCTGACTGATGAAACTACTGTCCAAATGTAAATCAGTGGATTTGACATTTGTAGTAGCTGCTCCACTTGAAATACCATCAAGAATTTGCTAAAATTTAAGAGGTGTAGCCTCCTCAACTATTTCTGGGTTAGGTAATTGAAAAGGTTCAGACATAGCTATTGTTGAAGTTAAACTCTCAGTAAAGTGTTCATGAGATGGATTGCTATCACTCTGAATGTCAATAGCTTGAAGCAGTGTTACAAACTTTGGTGGAATGGAAGATGAAGGGATTGCTGTCGAAAGAGACATTGCTGCGGGAGAAGGGCTTTTAAGTATACTCTCATATGAGGGTATGGCATCATATTGTGGTGTCCCTGTGAATACAACATGTTCCTTTTGTGAGAAATCATGAGGAGTTTGGTTTATGGATTGAGATCTTTCCACATGTTGTGAGGAAGTAGCAACAGTGGTTTGTAGTGACATCTGTGTTGTCACGGGGTTAACCTCTGGGATCTCATCTTCCAGAGGACCCATTTTGCTGGTTTCGGTGGGCTTTTTGGATTTTGTTTTGGTCTTTTTGAGTTTTGTTGGTGGGGGTTTCACAGCAGTGGTTGTAGTGCTGTGATCACCAAGAGCAGTGGGCTCAGCAACAGACGTTTGAGGAGCAGTTGTAGACTCGTATAAAATTTCCTCATTCCCCTCTGCTTCAGTTTTGAAAACATCTGACTCTTTAGCCATAAGGCGATTAAAAGTTTCAGATGTTAGACTATTCATTTTAATAGCTTCACCTTTTTCAAAAGCTTTTTGAGAAACATGTTTTTGCAGGTAGTAGCTTAATAGTCTAGGAAACATAAGAAAACCAACAGTTTTCCCCTTTTTAATAGCAGCAGTTTTGCCCTTTTTAATGTTTTTTTAAATTTGCAACCAAATCAACAAACAGTGCTTGGGAGTAGTTAAACTCAGTATTTGTCAAAGGTATTTCATTAAAAGAAGTAGTTTTATTTGAGAGACGGATTAAGAGAGTTTGGAACAGGAATTTCATTGGCGGTGGAAAATTACCTTTAAACATAGTTTCCTGATTCAACTCTCCATCATATCCCCTCCCCATCAAGTATGTTTGAATCTCATTTTTCGGCAAAGAGGTCTTACCTGCCAAGTCGTTTACATCAAATGTTGTTGATATGGTATTGGGGGTAATAGCAACCGATTCACCTCCGACTTTTGAAGTTATACTTACGGCCACATTGTTTTGTTCTTCAATATTCGCATTAGCCCAAAAATCGCGAAGCGTCTCTTGGAAAATGGGTGTGTCAGCGGTAAGAATGACCTTATATTTTGATAATGTAAGAACATCAATCATTGAATGATAGAGAGTATTGTTCTCGGTTTTCTCAAAAATAGCAAGGTAGTTATGCGAATTTTTCATCACCAAAGTCATGATCGGAATTCAAAGTTGCGAGAGGTTGACGAAGAAGTGTTGAAGAAGAAGGTGGAAACCGCTCTGCTGAATTTTAAACTCGAGACGAAAGTAAAACCTCTGTTTGGGGATGAAACAGGGGTTTATAAAGTGAAAAGGTGAATGCTGACGTGTCAGAAGTTAGAAAGATCTGATGGCTAACATCTGTCCACGTCACAACCTCTGCTCTGATAATGGATGACAGTTGTTGCGAAAACCACTGTTGGCCAACAACAGGTGTTAGGCAACATTAGTAACTCAGCAGTCCTTAGATTAAACATAACCTATAAGAACAGACAATACCCTTCAGCAATATTTGGAAACCACTGTTGGGAAACAACAGATCTTATACAACAATAGTAAGTCAGCAGTCCTTTCAACAGACTTTTAATATAAACGAATAAATTGATATTAAATATCAGCAGCCATTTAATGCAAAACATTTAAAAAATAAATTTTCATGGGAAAACTATAAAATTAAATATCAAGAAACTGAAAAGACAAATTTTAAACCTCTTCCATAAAAAATTTAAAAAAGAACTCTTCATTTAAAGACCAACAATAATCTACATGGCAAACAAAGGCTACTACCACTTCATCGGACACAAATGTTGTAAACAGTGGTAAATCAACAGTTGAGCAATAACAGATGTACAGAACTGTTGAGCAGTGGTAAATCAACAGTGGTAAAAAAACCTCTTCATTTAAAGACGTTGAGCAATAACAGATGTTCAGAACTTCTATTGTGTTAATCATTGACAATTCTTTGGAAACTGCTGTTGGGAATAACAGATGTTCGCACCAGTAGCAACTCAACAGTCGTTACAAAAAAACAAGAATTATGAGAACAGACAATACCTTTAAACAGTGGATGAATCTTTTGCCAAACAGATGTTTTAAAAAAGCTGTTTTCAACAGACTTTTAAAGATTTTTGTCAATTTTTTTCAAAATACCTATTTTTTAAGAATGTTCAGAACTTCTATTGGGTTAATGGTTGACAATCCTTTGGAAACTACTGTTGGGAATAACAGATGTTCGCAACAGTAGCAACTCAACAGTTGTTACAAAAAACAGGAATTATCATAACAGACAATACCTTTAAACAGTGGATGAATCTTTTGCAAAACAAATGTTTTAAAAACAGTTGTTTTCAATAAACTTTTAAAGATTTTTGTCAATTTTTTTTAAAATACCTATTTTTTAAGAATGTTCAGAACTTCTATTGGGTTAATGGTTGACAATCCTTTGCAAACCGCTGTTGGGAATAACAGATGTTGGCAACAGTAGCAACTCAACAGTCGTTACAAAAAACAGGAATTATGAGAACAGACAATACCTTTAAACAGTGGATAAATCTTTTGCCAAACAGATGTTTTAAAACAGCTGTTTTCAACAGACTTTTTAAGATTTTTGTCAATTTTTTTCAAAATACCTATTTTTTAAGAATGTTCAGAACTTCTATTGGGGTTAATGGTTGACAATCCTTTGGAAACCGCTGTTGGGAATAACAGATGTTGGCAACAGTAGCAACTCAACAGTCGTTACAAAAAACAGGAATTATCAGAACAGACAATACCTTTAAATAGTGGATGAATCTTTTGCCAAACAAATGTTTTAAAAACAGCTGTTTTCAACAGACTTTTAAAGATTTTTGTCAATTTTTTTCAAAATACCTATTTTTAAGAATGTTCATAACTTCTATTGGGTTAATGGTTGACAATCCTTTGGAAACCGCTGTTGGGAATAACAGATGTTGGCAACAGTAGCAACTCAACAGTCGTTATAAAAAACAGGAATTATGAGAACAGACAATACCTTTAAACAGTGGATAAATCTTTTGCCAAACAGATGTTTTAAAAACAGCTGTTTTCAACAGACTTTTAAAGATTTTTGTCTATTTTTTAAGAATGTTCAGAACTTCTATTGTGTTAATGGTTGAATATTCTTTCGAAACTGCTGTTGGGAATAACAGATGTTAGCAACAATAGCAACTCAACATTTACAATAGCAGGTATCAACACTAACAACTGTTGATGCTCAAATCAGTAAAAATAAAATGCTCTACAAAGATTAATAGAATTAAAATTTACATATCACATATGACGATAGATCAACAATTACATTGAGAACTGAACAACGAAATTTAATAATCTTCAGCTCTTGGACAGTAGCCCTATCCTCATATACTTGATCCTCAACTTGCTTGATAAAGCGATATTTTAGATCATAAGAACCTACAGAAGGATATGATGACATTTTTAACTTGTATATTTCTTCAACTCTGATGTAAAAGAAGGATATAATGGTAGTAAAACGTGATGAAAAGCTTCTGCACTGTTTTTGAATTCCAAAGTGCAGAAAGACATCACCAAAACACCTCTTCAGCTCTTGAACAGTAGCCCTATCCTCATATACTTGATCCTCAACTTGCTTGATAAACCGATACTTTAAATCATAAGAACCTACAGAAGGATATGATGACATTTTTAACTCTTGAATGTGGAGCCAAATTCATATATGTTATTTAACTTGTATATTTCTTCAAGTCTCATGTAAAAGAAGGATATAATAATCGTAGTAAAAAGTTAATATCAATAAACCGAAAGAACAAAAATAAAATTAAAAAAAACAGGTTCTCATAATTACCATTAACTTCTTCATTTATCATAAAGAAGTACTCCACTTTCTGCACTTCAGACTTCAAAAACAGTGCAGAAGAACTCCCCACTGCTCGCTTGGAAAAAAAAGCTGAAATATATCAACACCTTAAAATAAATATTATCAACATATATCAACAGTTTAAAAGAATCCACAAACCTAAAATAACCCACAACCGTTTGTTTGAATTTTAAACAACTCTGATTAGGCTGAAATATAAATATAGAATTAGAACACATCAGTTCAAATTTTAAGATTCAAAATCAGAGAAAAAAACATACCCTCAACGATGTTGCAACAATGATGTTGGAAAAATTTCGTGAAGTACAAAAAGCTGTAATCGCAGATGAACAGACTGAATATGCAAAGCCGAGGTCAAAGGTGAGTGTGTGAAACAGAGCTTCCATGAAACAACGATGTTGGAACAATGATATTGGAACAAAGAACTGTATATGAAGATTAACCGGCTCAATCATGAGAGCTATGCATTTGAGTAACAGAGATATGATCGCAAATATAAAGGAGAGAGATGAATTGAAATTTGAATGTGGAGCCAAATTCATATGTAGATATGAGCGAGAAAGATTTGAATGTGGAGCCAGATAATTATATCTTATTTATAGGATTAGAATATATATGGTTTGAATTTTTAATTTTGAATGTGGAGCCAGAATTTTGAATGTGAGAAGAGGTTTTTTGAATTTTCAATAAACATCAGTACTTTAAATTATGAAAGAGGGCAGACCTTTGAGTATAAGGCATTATACAAATGGCAGACTTTTGAAAAGGTGGATGTGGGCCAACTTTGAATTTTAAAGTCTTTTAATATTAGTCATTATGATGTAATAATGACATAAGAAAAGCATTGTTGGACATGCTCTCCTGCTGACATATCAGCTTTTCTTATGTCATTGAGATTTCTCCTTTTATAGAAAGTATAGATAGATAGATAGATAATAGATAATAGATTCGAGTGAAGTCAAATCAATTTGAATTTATAATATTGAGTTCAAATTAGTTTTCAACATTCTGAATTCGAATTTGTTTGAATTTGAATTCAATTAAAAAATACCAAATCCAAGCACCCTGATTCGAATAACCTGAAAACTGACCATCGGAACACCCCCAGCAGTAGTGGCATTCATTCTAGTGGTATCAATTTATGAGACGATCTGAAACGACACGAAAAAATACAGCTTTTGGGTTTGCTAAAATGACCGGTTTTATTAAATAGACCAACCCGAACATGACCTATTTTATAAATTGGATAACCCAAACGTGACTCGTTTAAAAAGTAGGTTAACATGTTAAGAGATTTAAGGGTTTCTAAAAGTGTGTATATTTAGATTATAAAGATCAAAAGTGTTAGTATATAACGTTAATATTTTGTTTGTTTAATCTTTCCTCTAACTATTACCTTATACAAGTGTATTTAAATTTTCGTTTTGAACTTTTTAATAAACTGTTCATTTCCAACATATTTATTTTATAATGTCACACCCCAACCGATGGCGGAAACATCGGGGTATGGCACTGAGCGAAAGAGATTGTCCAGAAGTTTCCATAACAATTATCATTACCAATCAATTTAAAATAACATGTCCCCTACCATGTCTGAAAAGGTAAACAAATTATTACAGACAAAATCTAGGCAAATAGTTCTATTCCGACAACTCAGATTTTCAAATAGAGCAATTGTTTATCTGCTTCTAGAGACCCCTGATTCAATTTGTACAGACCACTATTTGTTGGCCTCTAGAGCCTTATTCTAGCCTCGATTTCCTAGCAGATGTACATCCTAAGCACCTGTCACATACGTTAAAATAAAGTCAATACATAAAATGTAAAGGTGAGCACACAAGTTTGATAATTGCATATAAAGTTCGAATTCGTTTACGCATAACCAGCACGTACACATAGTGAAATGAAGCACGTTAGTTATCGACATAGATCCATCGATACCAATGACTGCGGGTTGACTGCCTGAGGCAGTTCGCAATACATGATTACCACCGTAATCCATGCAAGTGATTGTCCTTAACAACCCCTGCGAACAGGTGCTGAGTCCAAACTATAGTACTATCGTTGCTAAGGTAGGTAGACATCATTCCATGTGTAAACATAACAAACAAGCATTCATAAGCCACGTATAACATGCATTAACGGTTAGCGTTCAAATAGTATTGAGTAGTGTGTTTGTTGTGATTTGAATATTCGTAACGTATGTAACACCCAAAAGTGCATAAAGCCAAAAAGGGATCGAGTATACTCACAGCGATGAATGGGTTGAAGGGAGCGGTTAGAGAGTAAGATTAGCATGAATAAATTGATAGCATAACGATAAGTGACGCGTAAAACGATGCAAGGTGTAAGTGGCTCGGACAGCAGCTCGGTCGGATTGGTAATCCGATCGGGCGGTCCGGTCGTGCGGATAACAATCCGTTCGGATGGTCATCCAGTCAGACAGGTTGTCCGGTCGGATGACTATTCGAGTGGATTGTTTCTTCCTTGATGTGTTTGTGTATGATGGCTTGTCCGGTCAGATAGCACTCCATGCTGGTCATTTCGTTCGTCTTTCACTTGGCCGTTTTGATTGTCTGTTGCTTTTATCGAGACGTTTTGTTAATGTGCTAGCCAGCGGAACCCCATCTTAACCCAAGTGACCCGATCAAACAGGAATCACCCTAGTTCGACCAGTTAACCGGTTCAAGACGGTTGTCCTTGGTTAACCCGAAATCGG
The DNA here is from genome assembly GCA_030545235.1 of Helianthus tuberosus. Taxonomy (NCBI): domain Eukaryota; kingdom Viridiplantae; phylum Streptophyta; class Magnoliopsida; order Asterales; family Asteraceae; genus Helianthus; species Helianthus tuberosus. The sequence goes on along the minus strand of CM060415.1, from coordinate 36,600,858 downwards.
TGGTCTCGTGAGTAGAATCCAGATCTTGAACTAGCACAACACTAAGAATGAGTAGGAGACTAGAACAAGGCCCAATTCTATCGGTTTTCAGTGCATTGAGTGTAAAAGAGTTGAAAGAAAGTAAGAAACCATCTTTCAATCCTTTTTCACTATGTTTATGTTTAGATCTATGCAAGATCTTTGTGTATTTGTGTGGAAATCGATTAGATCTAAGTTGTTCTTGGTGGATTGAAGCCAAAACATGAAGTTCATAAGAACACCATGATGACGTCATCCTAGAACACCTCAAATCTAGTGATTTCACGGTTAAAAGTTAAGATTCAAAAGATAGAAAGGCGTAGGAGTGTGTGTAGATTAAGAAAGTACAAGATTTAGGACGAGATCTTACTGGAATCGAGAGAAATCGGAGAAAAGGTGAGGAGAGCGTGCTGGTCGGACAGAGAGTTTCCAAAAGTAGAAAGAATGAAAGTGACAAGGGTATTTATAGAGTTACCCAAAGAGGAAAGTGTGGGTCGGTCGGATGGCATCTCGTCCGGGTGACTTATCCGGTCGGATGACATATGGCACCAGATCAAGTGGCAGCCCGGTCGGATTGGCAATCCGGCCGGATGGCACTTGGTTCGGGTGTTCGGCGCGACGATTTTTGCTGTTTTGATTTCGATTGCGAGCGATTCGATGCGGTAGAGTTTCCTATTTAAATTACTTTTAATCCCAACTATTCATATCTCGCACTATCTCTTCTCCACTAATTATCATAGTTCGATTTCGATTGAGTTCGATTGCGTTTCGATTGATTCCCACATATACATAAATTAAACATGCACAAGTAACACATAAAGCACACACACGTATAACAATAACCTAAATGCGTAGTTCGAGTTGTGATTCGATTCGATGTCGATTTGATTAGCATAGTTTGATTATCGTTTAGTTAACTTTATCGCACTGTTACTTCCTATAGTTCACAGTCGTAAGTCGATTGATTTGCGATTAACACACTTCGATTACTGTAATTATTGACACTTACTCCACATAATACAATACATCAAAGAAATTCACTACTAGTCAAGTCGCGCGATCGGTCGTTGACTTCGACCTTGACTTTTGACTTTGACTTTCAAAAACACGGGGTGTTACAGCCTCCCCTAGTTGAGGGAATTTCGTCCCGAAATTAGTTCGAAGCCGTAACAAACAACTGTGGATGTTTTGTCTTCATGTCGCTTTCGAGTTCCCAAGTGAACTCTGCGCCTCGTTTGCCTTCCCATCGGACTTTCACAATAGGAATGCGCGAGCGTCTGAGCTGCTTGGTTTGGCGATCCATGATTTCGACAGGCTTTTCCACGAAGTGTAATGTTTCGTTCACTTGCAGATCCTCTAAAGGAACATGTAAGTCATGGTCGGCCAGGCACTTTCTGAGGTTTGAGACGTGGAAAGTCGGGTGGACGTTACTAAGTTCCTCCGGTAGTTCGAGTTTATAGGCGACTCTTTCGATCCTTTCCAGAATCTTAAAAGGTCCAACATATCGAGGCGCGAGTTTCCCTTTCTTGCCGAATCGGACCACACCCTTCCAAGGTGAAACCTTTAGGAGTACGTAGTTACCAACGTCACATTCAAGGGGCTTGCGTTGTTTATCGGCGTAACTTTTCTAATGATTCTGAGCTTTTACCAGGTTGTCTCGAATTTGGAAAATTTTGTCTGTCGTTTCTTGCAATAGCTCGGGACCGGTTAATTGCGAATGCCCGATCTCGTGCCACACAATAGGCGATCGACATCTTCTTCCGTATAAAGCCTCGAATGGTGCCATTTGAATGCTGGAATGATAACTGTTGTTATACGAGAATTCGACTAACGGCAGGTATTTATCCCAATTACCACCGAAGTCTATGACACACGAACGGAGCATGTCTTCAAGAGTACGAATCGTTCTTTCAGTCTGACCGTCGGTTTGAGGGTGGAAAGCGGTACTTAGATTAAGCGATGTACCGAGTGCCGTTTGAAACGTTTCCCACAGTCGCGAGGTAAACCGAGCATCACGATCAGAGATGATGTCGTGAGGCGTCCCATGATTACAAATGATCTCGTCGGTGTAGATTTGGGCTAATCGTTCTACCTTGTAGTCTTCCCGTATTGGCAAGAAGTGAGCTGATTTGGTCAGTCGGTCAACAACAACCCAGATGCTGTCATGACCTGATGACGTGTGCGGAAGCTTTGTTATGAAGTCCATGGCTATACTCTCCCACTTCCACATAGGGATAGGTGGTTGCTCGAGTAAGCCAGAGGGCCTTTGATGTTCAGCCTTGACTCTTGCACAAGTTAGGCATTTTCCAACGTAGAGAGTAATATCCCTTTTCATGCCAGGCCACCAGTACTTGTAGCGAAGGTCCTGGTACATTTTGTCAGCACCGGGATGAATAGAATACCGGGATTTGTGGGCTTCGTCCATCAAAATGTGTCGCAAATCGGTCCGTTTAGGGATCCAAATTCGGTCCAAAAAGTGGAATATCCCATTCGACTTATTCACAAGTTGGGCTCCATCGTGGTAGATTCTTTCCTTCTTCAGAGTGCATTCATTAAAACATGCATGCTGAGCTTCACGAATGAGGGTTTCGAGATCGTGTTGGGCTTGGACGTTATGAGTGCTGAGCAAATAGCTCCGTCTGCTGAGTTCGTCGACAACAACATTTGCTTTGCCTGGGTGATAACGAATCTCACAGTCGTAATCGTTGAGAAGTTCTACCCATCGGCGTTGACGCATATTAAGTTCCTTCTGATAAAAGATATGTTGTAGGCTCCTATGATCGGTGAAGATCGTACACTTTGTACCATAAAGGTAGTGTCGCCAAATCTTTAACGCAAAAACCACTGCGCCTAGCTCGAGATCATGGGTTGTATAGTTCTTCTCGTGGATTTTGAGCTGACGAGATGTGTAAGCTATAACCTTGTCTCGTTGCATAAGGACACAACCAAGACCAAGGTTGGAAGCATCACATTAGACAATGAAATCGTCGTTTCCGTCGGGTAGAGTGAGAACAGGAGCATTGCAAAGCATGTGCTTAAGGGTTCGAAAGGCAGACTCTTGTTTGGTTCCCCAAACAAAAGGCTTGTCTTTATGCGTGAGAGCGGTAAGCGGCACAACGATCTTTGAGAATCCTTCGACAAATCGTCGATAATAGCCCAAGAAAAGAACGGACTTCAGACGGGTTCTTAGGTGTAATCCAACTTTTAACAGCTTCAATCTTCGCATGATCGACGTGAATACCTTGACTATTAACAATGTGGCCCAGAAACTGAACCTCCTCCAACCAGAATTCACACTTGGAGAACTTGGCATAGAGTCGATTCCCCTGGAGTAGCTCGAGAACCAAACGTAGATGTTGCGCGTGTTCGGCTTTCGATTTGGAATAGATCAAGACATCGTCGATGAATACGATGATGAAACGGTCGAGGTATGGTTTACACACACGATTCATCAGATCCATGAAAACCGCGGGTGCGTTGGTTAAACCAAAGGGCATAACAACGAATTCGTAGTGGCCGTATCGAGTGCGAAACGTGCTTTTGGGTATATCCTCCTCTTGAATGCGTAGCTGGTGATAGCCTGAGCGTAAATCGATCTTCGAGAAACACGTAGCACCTTGTAGCTGATCAAACAAATCGTCGATGCGGGGTAGGGGATAGCGGTTCTTGATAGTTAACTTATTTAATTCCCGATAGTCGATGCACATCCTGAACGACCCATCCTTCTTTTTGACGAAAAGGACTGGCGCGCCCCAAGGAGAGGTGCTCGGGCGAATAAAGTCTTTCTCAAGTAATTCCTGGAGTTGGTTTGAGAGTTCACGCATTTCAGACGGTGCGAGTCGGTAAGGAGCTTTGGCAATAGGGTTGGCTCCAGGAATGAGGTCGATACGAAAGTCGATATCACGACTTGGCGGTAGTCCGGGAAGATCCTCAGGAAAAATGTTTGGAAATTCTCGGACCACTAGGACATCGTTTACACCAGGTCTTCCTTTCTTTTCCTTCTCTGCTACTACAATGTTAGCCAAGAAAGCTCTGTATTCCTTGCGGAGATACTTGCTAGCTTGGACACATGACAGGAGCTTGAGACCTTTCGAAGCAGTTTCGCCATAGACACACAGTAAATCACCATTCGCGAGTGAGAATCGAATCATCTTGTCGAAGCACATAACTTCAGCATGGTTTTCGCGAAGAAAGTCCATGCCTACTATGACATCAAAACTTCCGAGTTGCATCGGAATAAGGTCGATTGGGAAGATGTGATTGTTGAGCTCAAGGGTACAATCACGGAGAACAGAATTAACGGCGACAGTTCTTCCGGTAGCGACTTCAACATCGAACGTCGAGGAGAGTTGGGAGCGCTTACGACTAAGGAGCTTCTCGAATTCGAACGACACAAAGCAATTATCGGCTCCAGTATCAAATAAACATGAAGCATAAATACCATTCACAAGGAACGTACCATTGACCACGTTGTTGTCGGCTTGGGCTTGGCGCACGTTGAGGTTGAAAGTTCGTGCGCGTGCTGCTTGTTGATGTTGTTGCTGGGGCTCTTGTTTCACAACCCTGTTTGGGCATATGTTGGCAAAATGGTTAGGATCGCCACATGCGAAGCAGGCTCTGGCGTTGACCGCGGGTGCCGGAGGAGCTTGTTGACCCTGAGGGGTGGTGAGTAGAGCTTGATGAGCAGGATCTTGTCGAGCATGGCAATTGGTAGTAAAATGACCGTACATATTGCAATGAGCACAGAAATGGCAAGCGATGGTAGTCGGGTGGTGGTAGGTGCAAGTAGGGCAAAGCGGGTGTGGCCCAGTGTATGCACGCTTGGCAAGCGGTGCATTTGCCACAGGCGCCGCTACTTGACGTTGTTGGGCTGGTACAGCTTGAATTGGTGCAGCAGTGATCACACAGTTCTTGTTGCTGGAGCTGTTCTTTCTCTTGTTCTTCCTCTTGTTGCTCAATGTGGTGGTGGTTTCAGCAGTTGGTGCGGCGGTGGTAGCTTGATGCAGGTGCTTTGTAGTTTTATCCCAGACACCAGCCTTGACCCGCTTGTCGTTGATTTCAGCGGCCAGTAGGTAAGTCTCTTCGATCGTCTTAGTCTTAGCCGCTTGCACGAAATCGGCAACACAGTCAGGCAGGGCTCGGATATACTTCTTGATCGCCATGTCTGAGGTCTTGACTTGGTCAGGGCAGATGATGCTGAGCTGTTTGAAGCGAGCAGTGAGAGCAGCATTTTCACCTTCCTTCTGCTGGATGTGCCAGAATTCATCTTCTAACTTTTGGCGCTCAAGAGGAGGGCAAAATTCTTCCAGCATGACCTCCTTGAGTTCATCCCATGACAAACCGTAGGCTGCATCGTTTCCCCGCTTGTTTCTCTCAGCCGTCCACCAGTCTAATGCGCGGGACTAGAAGACGCCGGTAGCGTTTAGAGTGCGGAGGTCGTCGGGGCAACCACTCTGTCGCAGTGTGACCTCAATGGAATCAAACCATTGGAACAACGCTGTAGGGCCTTCCTCGCCAGTGAATTCCTTTGGCCCACAAGACTTGAATTGTTTGAAATTGAAGGGAGCTTTGGCGGTAGCTTTAGGAGCTTCGGTTCTCGACTCCTCAGATGATTTGCTGACGTTCTCGTAGACATCACTCACGGATTTTGCTACTTGTTTAGCGATGATAGCAGCAAGACGTTTCTCTCTCTTTTCTTGACGAGAAAGTGATGAGTGGCGGGATCCAGATGATATCGTCTGCAATAGACATCGTCACAGGACTCAACACAATGTATTCGAATCTCACCTCACACGTCTACTACTTACTAAAGCTTAGGAACACGCAATGTAACACGTATCACATAAACACATAGGCACCTAAGCACAGATTCACATAAACACGTAGAACACAGAATCACATACGCATGTAATCACAGAGGCACATAGGAGCATATAGAGACACGTAGAGCATTCTGACTGCCTCAGAATACAGAAACCTATCGATCATAGTTGCGAGTGTTCGAATATAGCTATCACGGTTTAGTATATCGAGTAGCGTAGTATTAGCGTATAGTATAGGATAAGGTCGTCCACAACTTAGCGATTTGTTAGCGTTCTGGGATAGACATGTGGTGCGAGTCGTGCGTGTCGATCGAAGTGAAAGCAAAAAGCGAGTAAATCTCCAAAATTTAAACACACAAACAGGTAAACACACATATAAGCACATAAAATCGACGAATCATCAGAGTCAGCAGTTGCGGGCTCAGAATCGAAACACATAAAAATCGAGAAATGGATTGTCTGCGGCTATTAGACATTGACTAACCAAAGTGGTTCGACTATTCACATGGACTTGTCGTGCACGCTTGACCTACAGGGCAGTGCCTTTGCCTCGATTCTTGGGCGTTGGGCGCGCATCCCGTTAGTCATATCGTGACTTCAGGTCGTTGGAGTCCGTCGAGGCTTTGGTGAGAGTTTTGTAAAATGAGCGGAACAAGTCTTCAAGGTTAGGGTTTCACCCCTAGCTTAACAACTTCGTCCATGTTTTGATAAAATAGAGGAGATTATTCATCAAAATACGGATTTCACTCCTGATTTGGCATAATTCTCCCCGTTTGTAGATAAAAATGCGGGTTGATTAGCAACTTCAGTCGAGAGTTTGCGGTTTTCACACCTAATCTTGACTTAGTTGCTCCTTTATAGTTGAAAAATTCGAGTGCAGTGATAGTGTAGCATAAGCGAGAGTATCGAGAAATAGCAGGCTCATACATAATCCCTAACGGATATGCACAAGTCGGTCTGTGGTTCCTAACTATAGACTAGGTCTCTAAGACATCGACCTGGACTAGGTCGTGTCTTGCCTAATTTCCTATAGTTTTGGCTCTGATACCAATCTGTCACACCCCAACCGATGGCGGAAACATCGGGGTATGGCACTGAGCGAAACAGATTGTCCAGAAGTTTCCATAACAATTATTATTAACAATTAATTTAAAATAACATGTCCCATACCATGTCTCAAAAGGTAAACAAATTATTACAGACAAAATCTAGGCAAATAGTTCTATTCCGACAACTCAGATTTTCAAATAGAGCAATTGTTTATCTGCTTCTAGAGACCCCTGATTCAATTTGTACAGACAACTATTTATTGGCCTCTAGAGCCTTATTATAGCCTCGATTTCCTAGCAGATGTGCATCCTAAGCACCTGTCACATACGTTAAAATAAAGTCAATATATAAAATGTAAAGGTGAGAACATAAGTTTGATAATTGCATATAAAGTTCGAATTCGTTTACGCATAACCAGCACGTACACATAGTGAAATGAAGCACGTTAGTTATCGACATAGATCCATCGATACCAATGATTGCGGGTTGACTGCCTGAGGCAGTTCGCAATACATGATTACCACCGTAATCCATGCAAGTGATTGTCCTTAACAACCCCTGCGAACAGGTGCTGAGTCCAAACTATAGTACTATCGTTGCTAAGGCAGGTAGACAGCATTCCATGTGTAAACATAACAAACAAGCATTCATAAGCCACGTATAACATGCATTAACGGTTAGCGTTCAAATAGTATTGAGTAGTGTGTTTGTTGTGATTTGAATATTCGTAACGTATGTAACACCCAAAAGTGCATAAAGCCAAAAAGGGATCGAGTATACTCACAGCAATGAATGGATTGAAGGGAGCGCTTAGAGAGTAAGATTAGCCTGAATAAATTGATAGCACAACGATAAGTAACGCATAAAACGATGCAAGGTGTAAGTGGCTCGGACAGCAGCTCGATCGGATTGGTAATCCGATCGGGCGGTTCGGTCGTGCGGATAACAATCCGTTCGGATGGTCATCCGGTCGGATAGGTTGTCCAGTCGGATGACTATTCGAGTGGATTGTTTCTTCCTTTGATGTGTTTGTGTATGATGGCTTGTCCTTTGAAGTTTTCGTTGTAGCATTTTGAAAACATTGAAGTATCTCTACCTTTCAAGTCGGTCGATCGGACGGTCAGTCGCGCGGACGACAATCCGCTCGGATGACTTATCCGGTCGGACGGCGACTCGAGTGGCGGGTTTACTTAGTGAGAACAATCCACAGCAGGTTGTCACTCGGTCGGACAGGTTGTCCGGTCGGGTGGCATCCTTAGTGCATTGAACATGTTGAAAATTGTTTTAAGTCCAAGTATCTCATGATACGAAGAGTAATCTGGTCGGGTTGGTAGTCCGATCGGATAGCAATGCATTCAATACTCAAACTTCAGATAATGTTGGTTAAGTGTGGGACCCAAAGTGCAAGCCGTTCGGATGACCTGGTCGCTCGGGTGGCTTATCCGTTCGGACAGTAGTCCGGTCGGATAGCACTCCATGCTGGTCGTTCCGTTCGTCTTTCACTTGGCCTTTTTGATTGTCTGTTGCTTTTATCGAGACGTTTTGACAACGTGCTAGCCAACGGAACCCCATCTTAACCCAAGTGACCCGATCAAACAGGAATCACCCTAGTTCGACCAGTTAACCGGTTCAAGACGGTTGTCCTTGGTTAACCCGAAATCGGTGGTCTCGTGAGTAGAATCCAGATCTTGAACTACCACAACACTAAGAATGAGTAGGAGACTAGAACAAGGCCCGATTCTATCGGTTTTGAGTGCATTGAGTGTAAAAGAGTTGAAAGAAAGTTAGAAACCATCTTTCAATCCCTTTTCACTATGTTTATGTTTAGATTTATGCAAGATCTTTGTGTATTCGTGTGGAAATCGATTAGATCTAAGTTGTTCTTGGTGGATTGAAGCCAAAACATGAAGTTCATAAGAACACCATGATGACGTCATCCTAGAACACCTCAAATCTAGTGATTTCACGGTTAAAAGTTAAGATTCAAAAGATAGAAAGGTGTAAGAGTGGGTGTAGATTAATAAAGTACAAGATTTAGGACGAGATCTTCCCGGAATCGAGAGAAATCGGAGAAAAGGTGAGGAGAGCGTCCTGGTCGGACAGAGAGTTTCCAAAAGTAGAAAGAATGAAAGTGACAAGGGTATTTATAGAGTTACCCAAAGAGGAAAGTGTGGGTCGGTCGGATGGCATCTCGTCCGGGTGAGTTATCCGGTCGGATGTCATCTCAGTCGGATGACATATGGCACTAGATCAAGTGGCGGCCCGGTCGGATTGGCAATCCGGCCGGATAGCACTTGGTTCGGGTGTTCGGCGCGACGATTTTTGCTGTTTCGATTTCGATTGCGAGCGATTCGATGCGGTAGAGTTTCCTATTCAAATTACTTGTAATCCCAACTATTCATATCTCGCACTATCTCTTCTCCACTAATTATCATAGTTCGATTTCGATTGAGTTCGATTGTGTTTCGATTGAGTTCGATTGTGTTTCGATTGAGTTCGATTGTGTTTCGATTGAGTTCGATTGTGTTTCGATTGATTCCCACATATACATAAATTAAACATGCACAAGTAACACATAAGGCACACACACACGTATAACAATAACCTAAATGCGTAGTTTGAGTTGCGATTCGATTCGATGTCGATTTGATTAGCATAGTTTGATTATCGTTTAGTAAACTTTATCGCATTGTTACTTCCTATAGTTCACAGTCGTAAGTCGATTGATTAGCGATTAACACACTTCGATTACTGTAATTATTGACACTTACTCCATACAATACATCAAAGAAATTCACTACTAGTCAAGTCGCGCGATCGGTCGTTGACTTCGACCTTGACTTTTGACTTTGACTTTCGAAAACACGGGGTGTTACATATAAGTTAACTACCGATTCTCCATTCATTTAATTCGCTTCTTCTAATATTATGTTAAATTTATAAACCATGTTTGAAATTGAGAACGAGTGTGAAACCAAATCGAACTGAATTTGGTTTAGTTTGGTTTGCATATTCCTAATTTAGTTTGGTTTTTGGTTTGGGATACAAAATTTTGAAAATCGAATAAACCTAAACCGAACCGATGAAGAAACAAAAGCAACTCATTAACCCACACAATTACAAAAGGTTTCATTAGAGTTGGGTTAATTAATTTGCTTATATTGTTACAAAGTCACTAGTTGTTACTCATATTCACAAACGAACATTAAATGGGTCGAACAAAACACGACACGATTTTAAATAGGCTCAACATGACACAAATACATATATGGGTTGAGTTAGGGTTAAAGAATTCAACCCGTCAACCCAAAACCAAGTAACCCGCTAACCTGCTAAACCGACACAATTTACACCCCTAATTCTTTCACAAGTGCATTGTGTAATGTACTTTTTTTACATTTGAGAAAAGTATACTTAAAACTAATCACACGTGAAGAAAAATATATACATTTACCATAAAAGTTTATAAGAACCTAGAAGATAGCAATCAAAGTGTTATTTTAAAAATAGCGATGCCTTTTTATGACTATTTACTTGCTAAGAATATATTTAGACATTTAGTGAACATGGAGGACATGTAGGTTGCAAAAATATATGCAAAAAGTTTAGTATATAAGAGATGTTGCTACATGAACACAACAATTTATCATGGTATGGGTAGATATTAACTAATACTCATTACATTTACTTTTTAGTCTTCAATAAAGAGTTTTTCTTTACTTAAATTGTCTCTCTTAATCGATAGAAATAATCTTATACTATCTCACCAATAAGGTGGTGGCCACATATTTCGTCTCACTAACTTTGATAGTGAGCATAAGTTTTCTCTTACTAATCTTGGTGGTGATCACCATTTTTTCTGTTCGCTAACTATGATAGTGAAACCTTTACATGTTTTTCTTAATATTTGGAGGGGTAAAAACTCTTGGTAGTAAGGATGAGATCGGATTTTACACATTGGACAGGTAACCAGGTATGATGAGTTGAAGATAAAGACACATTGGACATGCCTTATATTTATAAATTGGATTTTATCTTATGTTTCATGACTTTGTATATTGTATGAATTATTTGGAATTTTTATGTTATGTGACATTTTAATTTTGACATGATTAAATATTTAAATTTATAATAATTGTCATAAGCTTTGGACAATCATCTCGCTTCGACCGATAGTCCGTTGAGTGTCGGGGTGTGACATATTGCATGTTTTTGTTATTAGGTGATTGGATCTTGGGGTGACCTATGTGTGGTAGATGTGAACCTTAAAACATGGTAGTTGTAGCCATTTGGGACATGGCTTAACATGGTTGTTAAGTTAGCATTCCAGAAGCATGGGTTTCAAAGGTGTATAGGTTAGATACATGGAAGAAGGTTTACATGCACACAATTGAGCCAATCAAAGGTAGAGATCTTTAGATAACATATGTTTGCCCAACCAAACTAACATCCCCTAAACACCATTAGCCAATTGGTAGGCCAAAGAAGGCTAGGAAAAAGCCACTTGAGGAGATACAAGAGAGGATTGCAAGTCAAGGAAAGTTTACCAGAATAGGGGCTACTACAACTCTTGGCTAATGCAAATAGAAGGATCACAATCAAAGAAGTTGCAGGGGTCAAAGATCACTAGAAACTGCTAATGTCCTTTGTTTAATACCCATTTCCAGGAAGCTCAGAGCAGGTTAGGACAGGTTCATCAAAAGTTGGTGGTCAAGGTTCATCACAATATTTTGTAACTGCTTCACAAGGTGCCCAATTCCATATCAAGACTGAAAGTAATGGTAGTTAAGCTTCACAGTCATGGTTTAATCTTTTGTCATGATAATTTGAACAATGTTATTATGGTTTAGTCTTTTATTATGGTATTTTGAACAATATTACTTTGGAGTAATGCTTGATGTCATGGTACTTATGGTGTAGTGTATTGGTAGTTGTCCAACCTACTTGAACAATATGTATTTTGGTGCAATGTTATGGGAAATTTGTTTTATTGAAGCTTATATTTCAGCTTACATTTCATGTTATCAAACTAGGGTTAACTTTACAATAAAGCCCATGGTGTAGTAAAAATGTTATTTTGGTAAAAGTGTTACCATTTTAGGTTCCAACCATAAAGCTTGCACATATTTATTCAAAATTGGTTTTTGCACATATTTAGTCAACATTGGTTTTTGTAGGTTGGGACACATATGTCAAAATTGGTTTATAACATATTTAGTAAATTGTATTCTGTAAGCATAAACCTCATTTTTTTTAATGACAAAGCTTACATACCCTAAATTACACCAAATAAATCATAATCTACTTTTTGTTTGGGATTGAACCCAAGACCTCCCACTAAGAGGCAAGAGTCTCTACCAAGTGAGCTAGCCCCATAAACCTCATACCTTGTACTTTTAAGCCATAAACCTTAAAATTGCCACTTTCAAGTGAGTTAATCATTCAGGTAAGAATTGCATGAGTATTTGGTCAAAACTGCTACCTTATAATTACATTTCATTAGAATGCTAAGTACATTAACACCATAAATGACCTTTACAACATTCACAGGTCAATTGGTCAATATGTACATAACAAAGAAAATCCATCTAAATCCTAGATAAACTTCAATCTTCCAACTTAATTTGCTCTTGACCTAGCTAACTCCTCATTGTTGTTTATTGATCTTATCAAGCCATGGATTATAGTTGTTTCTCCTAAACATATTTAAAGATCGACCCAGATCACAAAGCTACACCTTGATTTTTGATGATAAAAGTCATATAAGCATATCACAAAAAATAAGGTTGAAGATCATACACAACAATAGAAGCGAAAGCCAGGGTTTGATTCAATCTATGAGGTGAGAATTGACGTTTGAGACCCACAAGAACATATCACAATGTGATTAGAGTTAGAATTCATTACTCAGTATGGTTAGGATGGTGGAGACCAATTTAAGACGAAAACATCGTATGAGCTAAATGTGGTATTATATCTGATGAAGAAGATGCTTGAAAGGACCAAAATATCCCTCACGTGACTTGTACATGGGTATCACTTAACATAAGGTGTGTTTTTCATTTGTCTCAGGGACAATTATTGTTAAAATGCTAAACCTTAAGCACTATGACTATTAAAAGGTTTCACAATGGATGAAACCTATTTTTTTTACCAAACCACATGGACTTAATTGAGGTTGTCCTTTATCATTTAGTTGATGTGACTTCAATGTGTAGACATGTTGATGTTAAAGGATGAAGTTTGAATTGATAAATTTTGTCAATGAGACTTATTGTCAGTCCACGGGCAAACTATGACATCGGTCGTGGTTCTTATATTGGTGGGGTCTTCAAAGTTTATATAGCTCTTGGCTAACATGAACATCTTACATTTAGTACTTGGCTATTGTAATCATTTTAGTTATTGGTCTCACAAAAAGAGGTTGCATTACTATATAACTTGTTCTTGTATAACTTAATATATTTTTATAATCCTAACTTAAAATTTGAATTATTATAAACAATTTTTTAACAACTTTTTTACACCTAAATATCACTTAACCTTACACTTGCAACTAGGTGAACCCACACCACTTTTATGCGTATGTGGTGGTGGTGGTGGTGGTGGGGGGGGGGGGGAGTGGAGGAGACTCGATCACTAAGGTGTTGTTTGTTTTTTCTGAAGAGCTCTACGCAGGCTCTTCTGCCTGCGCCGCGCAGACCACGCCCAGACATTGTCACGCGCAGACTGTTTGTTTTTCTGAAGACGTTTCATTAAAAAACGTCTGCACGAGCTCTTCTTGGTGCAGACTTGGCCTAGCCACTTCTAAGATCTTCTAAAATCTGCAGAGGGTTAAGCACCACCACCTACCACCACCATCACCGTTCACCACCACCGTCCATCACCCACCACCGTCCATCACCATCACCACCACCACCGTCCACCACCGTCCATCACCACCACCGCCATACACCACCCACCGTCTACCATCATCACCGTCCAACACCACCACCACCACCACCTACCGCCCCCGTCCGTACACCACCACCAGTTTATTTTAGAAGTTTGTATACGTTAAAAAACAAACAGCCTTCTTCTTACAGACTGCAGAGGTTTGATCCACCTTTTCTTCTACAGAGGTCTGCAGATATGGTCCTACCTATTAAAAAACAAACAACACGTAAGTCATGGATAATTATCATAAACAAATGACGTTAAAAGTTTTATCTCAATCATAACGTATGTACTTTTGATATGATATGATATCATTGCTGTCGGCATACGGTGTATAGACGCAAATGTGAATACGAAGGTATAGTTCTGAAAAATCATCATAATTTGAATCGTGTACAAAAGATATTACATTATATTATATTAACTAAAACATTATATCTTAATTAGCTAGATAACGATTCAATTACATTTGGTGTGCCGTTACAAAGTTAGACAATATTTTCCGTGGAATCGTTTGTCATTTTCTAACCTCGATTTTTTTAGGTTTGGTTAGTTGGAGAATGCCTAAAAATTGGAAACCGGGGAACCATGCATTTAACAAGTTATATATTATAAAATTCGTTTAACATGTTAAAAATTATTTTTTTTTTCAAATTTTTTTTCTGAGCTTTTACATATAAATACAAATACATGTAGAAATCTTTTTAATAAAAAAACAAAAACTAGAAAAATAAAAAAATAATGCGTAAAAAAAGAAAAAAAAATGTTTTTTAGCAAAATGATTTTTTATTAAAATGACTTCTACACGTTTTTATATGAAAAACTCTGTTTTTCTAAAAAAAATAACTTTTAACATGTTAAAATGATTTTTTTTATGATATATTTAATATATTAAATGCATGATTAATCGATTTTCCACTTTCTTGATGCTTTCCTTAAACTCACACCTACTAGATGTATTTTACATTTGTTAGGTGACATTTGCTTTTGATGATATGACTTATTGTTAATATGGTCATCATGCTTTTAAATAACGTGATTACAACATTAAAAAGCCCTAGAAATGACGATATGCATACTGAACAAAATTCCAAAAGTGTAATGGTCATGTTGACCATAAAATAATAAGTTAATTATATGGTGTATTAAGAAAAATAAGCTGTTATTTTTTTTTTATCTAAACTGAAATTATGAATACAGATTTTTAACAGACATATGATTTAAATCAATAAGAACATAATAACAATTTGAGGTTTTAAAGATATATAATTTCACACAACATTAAAATTTTTGGACCTAATTTCTAACTAAAATATATTTTTACTTAAAAGTAATACCATATTCTACAAAATTCATCAGCCTTTTAATTAGATACATAAAACATTAATGTATTTCATTAATAACTCATCATTTACTAAATTCATCTTAAATCAATTAATCAAACTTTCAACCAGAATTACTCCATCTTTCCTTGTATCACCTTCAAAACTATCTCAAATCCATCTCTCTTAACCATTTTTCATCATCATCTTTAATTTATGAGGTTGATTTACATTAAATACTTATTCATTTCATTTTATCCCAAATTAAAAAGAATATTAAACAGATTGATTGCACATTGAGCAACATTTAATGTAGGTTTAGGCACATTAGAACAGTACCCACTCCATTATAATTATAAATTATTATAAAGAGTAAATTACGATTTTGGCCCCTATGTTTATATCACTTTTACCTTTTTTGCATAAAAAAAATCTTTTAACATCTGAGTCCCCAGTGTTTTTTTTTTAACCCTTTTGCCCCCTAACATTAACCCTTCCATTTACTTTTAGGGGTCAAAAGAATTAGAAAAAAAAAAGACGTTGGGACCAAAAGTGTTAGAAAAAAAGACGTTGAGGGCTCAGATGTTAAAAGATTTATTTTTGGACTAAAAGGGTAAAAATGATATAACCACAAGGGCTAAAATCATAATTTTTACTCTATTATAAATATAAAATATTATTATATTATAATATTGTACAATAGTAAGACTGAGTGTAGTGGGGCGACTTCCCCTCCCAAGTCGCCCCAAGTTGCCATGAACACCGCCCCCCTTGGCGTCTTGGGTGGCGTCCCCCTCCAGCCCAACCTCTGCACGTCGCCCCTCCTCTCACACAATTCAACTTTTGGCACAAACAACCAAGAACTCCCCCCCTCTCAACCAATAAAAAACCTTGCTTTTTCAAACAAGTTGCCCCAAGTTGCCATGAACACCACTCCCCCTTTTTTGAGGACGCCCCAAATCGCCCCCCAAACGCCACGTGTCGCAAGACGCCCTCTTTTGAGGTTGCCCCACTACACTCAGTCTAAAGGAGTAAAGATACAAACCTTTGGCTCGTGAATCATCAACCAAGAAGTGCAAAATATTAATATTAAAAAATCAAAAAATACATAAAAAAGATATTAAAAAAATTATAAAAAATCAAAGATTAACTCATCATCATCATCATCTCTCTCCTCTCTGTAAAACCCATCTCTCTCTCTCTCTTGAACCATTTCACATTCATTCTTTTCTTCCCCCTTTAAATCACGAGATCCCCGTCTCTGTTCTTCCTTTTTTTCTTGTGTTTCTTCTTGTAAATCCATCGGTGATTGTCTGTTAATTGTACCCACTTCCATTTTCACCTAAAAAGATTGTGGGTTACTCATCAAGTTTCAATCTTTACACCTTAATCTTCAACAACTTTTCTCAAAATGGTATAAAGCTTGAATCTTCACACCCCTAATCTTGTTCAAGATTTCTGGGAAACTGATAAAAGTTTCAATCTTTACACAAAACCAACATTTTTTTTCAAGATTTACCAAAATGTCACACAAACCCACATCCGAATTAGGGTTTAAAACACTCTCCGATCGGTTCCAGAAATCGGTCACGTGCGACGGCGATGATACCAATAAACCCGACTTTCGTGAGCTTGATTTGGGTCTGGGTCCGGGTTCGGCTTCGCCCATTTCCCCTTTACGGGTCGGACCCACGATTAGTTCCAGTTCCAGCTCATCCGGGTCGGTTTCGGGTCGGATCGGAGTTGGGTCTGGTGGGACTATTAACCACCAACACCACTCCGGTGAGTTGACGGTTGATAGTTCACCGACATTTTCAGTTGGTGGGTCTCGGGTCGTTAAATCGGGTCATGCACATACCCATACCCGACCCGATTCGGGTACATCCTCTGCCACTTCTCCGGCGATGAATGTACTTCCGGCAGGAAACATTTGCCCTTCGGGTCGGGTTTTGAAAACGGGTATGATGTCAAACCGGAGCTCCAAACCCGAGGTTTTGAGTTTAGGATCCGGTAATTATGGTCATGGTAGCATAATGCGTGGCGGGTCGGGTACAGGTACAGGTGCAGGTACGGGTAAAACCGACACTCATGTGCCGGTGAGTTCGAACTCAAGAAGAATGTCAATGGATCCGGAAGAGTTGAAGAGGTTAGGGAATGAAGAGTACAAAAAGGGGCATTTTTTAGAGGCATTGAGGTTGTATGATAAGGCAATAGGATTATCGCCTGCGAATGCGGCCTACCATTGTAACCGTGCAGCCACATTGATGGGGTTGAAGAGGTTGAGTGAGGCAGTTAAGGAATGTGATGAGGCTATAAAACTTGATTCTGGATATGTTAGGGCTCATCATCGGTTAGGGTCTCTTCTTGTTAGGTATGTTTATTGTTTAAGATGTTATGTTGTTATGTAAAGTTTGAATTTTTATTATGTTTTTTGACTGATCATAGGTTGTTCAAGAAGTCGAAAATGGAAATTGGTACATGCCCATTTAGTTAGATCTAGTTCATGTTTGATTATTGTGTTTTGATTGTGAAATTACTAGTTTTCATTATATGTAAAGTTTGAATTTTTATTGTGTTTTTTGATCATAGGTTTTTCAAGAAATCTTGAAAATGAAAATTGAGAACTACCCATTTGGTTAGATATTGTTTATAATCAATTTTTATGTTTTGCTTGTGAAATTAGTAGTTTTCATTAGGTTAGTGGTTGCTATCAAGTGTCAATGATAGTTTGGATAATATATTGTTTTTTTTTTTTAATTTTTGTTTATTGATGTGATTACTTGTGGCCTTATGTGCATTACTATTATTAATATTATTGTGGTCATGTTGTTAAATTTTGATTATGATTGAAAGATTACAATGGCAGTTTAGGGCAGGTTGAAAATGCAAGGAGACACCTTTATTTCAAAGGGTACCAACCCGATCCGAACGAGGCCCAAAAGTTGCAGCTCGTCGAAAAACATTTGAACAAGTGCACTGATTTAAGACGGGTCCGAGACTGGGGCAATGTGTTAAAAGAATCTGATGCTGCGATCGTATCTGGAGCAGATGCTTGTGCTCAGGTAAAACATATTGTTCTCGAAATAGGTTATTGTATCATAAACATTATTGTAATGTAATGAAACTGAATGTGTATTTATATCAAACTTATAGCTATTCGCATGCAAAGCTGAAGCGTTATTGAAGCTCCATCAGTTAGACGATGCAGATTCGGTTATTTCACATTTGCCGAAATTCGAAGCAAGTAATAGCAGCCTGTCGTGTTCGCAAACGAAGTTATTCGGGATGCAATCTGAGGCGTACGTTTTGTTCGTTCGTGCTCAGATTGATTTGTCATTGGGAAGGTGATTAGTCTTAACGTTTCGATCTTCAAAAGTTTTCTCATGTAGAAATCACTTCAATTAACATTTTTGTTTGTTATATTTCAAGATTTGAGAACGCGCTTACTTCTATCGAGAAATCAGGACAAATCGATCCAAGGAGCATTGAGGTTGCCGTTTTGCTTCAAAACATAAGATCGCTGTGTAAATCTCGAGCTCGTGGAAATGAGTTGTTTAAATCAGAAAGATATACGGAAGCTTGTTCGGCTTACGGTGATGGACTTAAATCCGATCCGTCAAATCCGATTCTATACTGCAATCGGGCAGCTTGTTGGTTTAAACTCGGGCAGTTTGAAAGGTCTCTTGATGATTGTAATCAAGCTCTTCTTATTCATCCACATTATACAAAAGCACTTCTTCGACGAGCCGCCACTTTTAGCAAGGTATCTATCTACATTTGTTCTGTGTTATTTTTTTAAAGATAATTTCTTTAAATAAATTAATGTTTTTTTATGTTGCAGCTTGAAAGGTGGGCTGAATCGGTAAGAGATTACGAGGTTTTGAGGAGAGCGCTTCCAAACGATAACGATATAGCGGAATCTTTATTTCATGCTCAAGTTGCATTAAAGAAATCACGAGGTGAAGAAGTGTATAATTTGAAATTCGGTGGTGAAGTTGAATTGATTAATGATCTCGAGCAGTTCAAAGCCGCAGTCGTTACAACTGGTTTGGTCTTTGTTCTATGTTCTTTGTTCTTCACATGATACTATTATAATCGATTCTTGCTAAAGTTTTGAAGTTTTCGTTGATGTTTAATGTTTGAAATGCAGGAGCTTCGGTTGTTCTTTTCAAAACCGCATCAGATCTTCAATGCAAGCAGATATCCCCGTTTCTTGATACCTTATGCAAGCGATATCCGTCTATAAATTTTCTCAAGGTATTGTTACGTTTAGTGCGTAATTTTCATAAAGTTTTGATTTTTTATAATCAAGAACCACACACACATGACTAGGGCTGTAAACGAACAGAACATTCAACGAACAGTTTGTGACCCGTTCAGCGGGGAGTTTGTTTATGTTCGTTTATTTAATAAATGAACAAACACGAACAAAAAAATGCATTCGATAAGTTTAACAAACGAACATGAACAGAGGTTGCGTTCGTTCGTTTATGTTTGTGAAAGTTCGGTAATGAGTTCATTTTTATATCACCTTTTTAACAATTGTTTTTATTTTTTTTAATGTAAAGGTTGATATAGAAGAGAGCCCGACAATAGCGAATGTAGAGAATGTAAGAATTGTACCGACAATCAAGATTTACAAAAAAGGTAACCGAATGAAGGAGCTCGTGTGCCCGTGTAGAGAAGTGTTGGAATCGTCTGTCCGTCATTACAGCTTCTAAATCAATCCAACGGTTAGTTTTCGGTTGATGAAGGGAAGGATAAAACTGTAATTTCACCACCTCCAATCATCGATTAGGGGCGTAATGGTAATTTTCCCCTTCCAATCATGGACCTTCTGTCTCAGTACTACATAAAAACACAATAATGTTATTATCAAGAGCCAAATTTGAAAGCCAGTGCCAGTAGGAACAAACCAGAGAGGGTTAGATTAGTAATTTACATTTATTCACCACCAAAGCTCTTAAGGATTTATAGAAAGCCATTTTCAATAGATGCCCCCCCTCATTCTTTACTTATAAAAAATGTTAGCTTTTTTTAGAATTCCCATTTTACCCCCTTTATTATCATAAGTCTACCATCCTATCCTATGTTCTGTTGTGTCATCTTCCATTTCAGATATCATGATGTACCAATGTAAATTACAAATGGGCTTGTTATGGATATGGTGGATATATGCCCTTTGTGTATATATGTGAAGATGAAGATATATACAAAAAAGTACAAACATAGAAGAGAAAAAGAGTAATTTTGGAGGAAGAAATTGGATGTGTAGGCCTTAGTTGTACTGGATTAGTAGTTATATTTTGGGGGATTTTTATTTTGTTAAACCATTTCTTCAATAAAAGTTTTATCTTTTTTTTTAATATTTCGTTTCGCTATTATGTAATGGTTTGTGTATACCGGGCAGGGGCGGACCCACTATGGTTGTGAATTTAAATCTTGTGTCCTTCACTGATACTGTCCACACTCCTAGAAAATAAATCATGGGTTTGCCATTGATACCGGGTGTGAATTTCTGTTACAAGATTTATGTGTTTGCGTTTAGTTTAAATAGGTTTGGGTCAGTTTTGAGTTAAATGTACCTTTTGGTTACATCTATGGGATGGATGAGTCAAAAGGGTAAAAGAGTAAAATGAATTTGGTAAAGTTTAGGGGAATTTGGGAGGTTGGGTAAAAAGTCAAAGAGAAGGGTCATGTTGACCATTTTTATCTTGAAAAAACAAGACATGTGAAGGGCACTAAAGAATAAGGGTGTAAAATACATGTGAATGCAATGAATGGGGAAAACCACTTTAAAGAAAACCATGGCCTCCACCATTTACACCATCCATTAAATACTGACCTTTTAATTTAAGATTCTTCATGGGTGTTGGTCCCCATTTCATGTTTTTGTTTTTTGAATTTCTAGGGTTCCCATTCACATAATTAATATATTTTATATAGTTGATGGTTAATTACACGCATCAATTGGCAATTTTATACATTTTGTTAAAACTCTAGCATGTGGTTTTAAGGTTGATAGGTTGAGTTGATAGACCTCGTTTTATGTAAATATATTACTATTTTGCAAACATAGGTTTGACATTGTCATTCTATGCAATATGCAAATGAAAAAAAAATGTGCTTAATTTATACTTTGATTGTTGTAATTTAATCGTCAACTTTACTTACTATGTTATTATTACTTGTCTTAAGCTACCCGCGTTGCGGGCCAGTGGACATAAAAACGTGCTACCAACGTTGAGGAGATGGAGACGTAAAACCATGCTAAGTAGCATCGAACGAAGACCAAAACCGGGTAAAGCGTAAAAAAAACACGAATTTCAAACACAAAGTGACTTATGTGACGTAAAACATAGAAGGAATCGAATTTATAACGATACGTATTAGAAAGTGGAGGGGGTAAAAAAAACTTAAAAGACCAAATGTGACCACCAAATACGAATGAAAAAAAAAACCCTGAGGGGCCAAATGTGACTATCAAACACTATGCTAAATAGCAACGAATGACGAACAAATCCGAGAAAAACGTAAAACAAAAACTAATAAAAAAAACTAAAATTATTTAACCTTTGTGACATAAATTATAAAAACTAAAGCATTGTTACAAAATGAAAAATCACAATGCCAAAAAAAAAAGAAGACAAAAAGACAAAAAAATATACTATTCTTCCGTATGTTATTAAAATTAAAATTGGGATATTTAATAATAAGAATAATAATAATAAGAGTTAATTGCTCGGATGGTCCCTGTGGTTTCATGTTTTTTCACGTTTAGTCCCCACCTTTTGAAAATAGCATGTATGCTCCCTATGGTTTGTCATTTTGTTACTCGGATAGTCCCCCAACATTTACTCTGGGGACTATCCGAGTAACAAAATGACAAACCATAGGGAGCATACATGTTATTTCCAAACTAACTGACATTTACTCAGGGACTATCCGAGTAACAAAATGATAAACCATAGGGAGCATACCTGCTATTTTCAAAAGGTGGGGACTAAACGTGAAAAAACTTGAAACCACAGGGACCATCCGAGCAATTAACTCTAATAATAATAATAATAAGGATAAGGATAACAAAATATTTTTTATATATAATATTATAATTGAAATTAAGATATTTATAGATAATAATAATAATAATAAGAGTTAATTACATAGTTAAAAAAATGGAAAGTTAGTACTCAAGAAATGATTTTAAACCTTTAGTATCTTAGATTGTTAGTTTGTGTAAACCACATAGACAAACTATCTAATAATAATAATGATAATAATAATAATAATAAGGATAATAAATTATTTTTAAATAAAAATAAAAATATAATTGTGAAGTTGAAGGAAAAATTGTCACGTGTCATTAATTGTAGTCTTTTATTAATGAGTAAACTTCCGTTTTGCTCCCTGTGGTTTGGTCACTTTAACGGTTTTGCCCCAAACCTTTAAAAATAGTCATTTTCCTTCAATAGTTTGCTATGGTTTTTTTCATTTTGCTCCCTGCCTCTAACTTCATCCAAATTGTCTGTCTTTCCATTTTGCTCCCCGCATGGAGCAAAATGAAAAAACCATAGCAAACTATTGGAGGAAAATGACTATTTTTAAAGGTTTAGGGAAAAACCGTTAAAGTAACCAAACCACAGGAAGTAAAATGAAAGTTTACTCTTTATTAATATTTAGAAGATTAGATTATTGTTGTTTACATAAAAAAAACTTTACTTTTTTAATTATTATATAAAATTAATCTACTACACAAGCATACGTTGGAGATAAATTATAATAAGGCTGGAGGGTGTGGGGCGCCACCCTTCGCCACTTGGACGCCTATAGCGCCCCACTCCGCCATCAACCACACCCCCGGCGCCATAGCCGGGGCACCATTGAACCTCCGCCACCGCTATGGTGAGCGTCAACGCACGGAGACCGAGAGAAATTAAAGTTTTTGACCGTTGAAACGGTCAAAAATTTAAAAAAAAATGTACTTTTTATTTTATTTATAAAATCATACTATAATTATCAACTTCTACCTCTTTTTAAATCATTCCTTTCACTCTCTACCTCCATTTTTATACAACTCTCTTCATTTTTTTTAAACTTCCAACAATGTTTCCCAACAACCCAAACAACCCATGGGATCCGACCAATCCGTATTGGCAAACTTTGCAAAACAACGAGCAAGAGGACCGCTATCGCCGAGACCCGCGTACGGGGGAGGTTGGATATTATCCAATGCCACCAACTTCTCCTCATCCCACCACTCAACCGATGCCTCCTCCATATTTCGGGTATTATTCTCAACCCCCTTTTTTCCGCCAAACATGCCACCACCAAACATACCCGCCCAAGACACAAGCGAACCGGAATTCGTTCCCGAAACCCAAGTCGAATCCTCTTCTATGAAAAAAGAAGCCATAAAAAGAAGGATGAGACCGAAAAACGTGCGACAAAGAAGGTAGAATTTTGGTCGCCTAAGGAAGAGTTCGAGTTGGCAAAAGTTTGGCTCGACGTGTCGGAGGACGAGATTGTTGGTAAATAAATTTTTTTTATGCTTGTGTAAATAATTTTTTTATGCTTTTGTAAATAATATTTTTTATGCTTGTCTAAATACTATTTTTTTATGCTTTTGTAAATAATATTTTTTTAGGAGACGACCAAGACATAAAGGTATTTTGGGGTCGTATACGCGATAAGTTTTTCGCCGCAATGGGTCGTGGCGTGTATCGAACCCCCGACTCTTTTTCGGGAAAGTGGGGGGCTTTGAGGACGAAGGTTAGCAACTTCAACAGCATATACAATAACCTCGTCAATAACACTCGAAGGAGAAGTGGTGCGAGCGATGTCGATATCTTGACCGAAGCCCACACCGAGTATAGAATGCACCATAGGCATATGTTTAACCTGGTAACCGCATGGGAGCTTCTTCGCAAATCTCCAAAGTGGCACCTTGTGCCACCGTTCGACCCAACCCGCCCTAGATCCAAACGGTCCAAATCGGCATCCACCACCGAACCTTCTGGGTCAGATGCTCGTACAGTAATTAATCTAAACGAGGATGCTGACGAGTTTGAAGAACCCCAAGAGCTGCCTCGTCCAACTGGTAGGGATAAAAGTAAAGCCAAGGCAAAGGCACGTGGAAAGTCTACTAAATCAGATGGCCCGTCAAAGATTACCGAGTTCCAGCCAGATCTGAAGCAAATAATCTCCATTAGGGAAAAAGAACAAGAAATGAAAATGGATAAACAAATTGCGAGAGACATGGACTTTCTCGCAAGGGATCTGTCACATGTCTCGGAGGAGTACCGAGTCATTTTGGAGGCTCGTAAAGCACAAATTCGGGCCAAATATATGTAGTTTTTTTTAAGTATGTTGCCTTTTTTTTCTAGTATGTTATGTTTTTTTTTTCTAGAATGTAATGTTTTTTTTTTTGACTTTGTAGTTTTTTTTAATGAAATTATGTTTTTATTTTTAATTTTGTAGTTATTAAAATTGCCATTTAATTTAAAAAAATAAATATTTAAATAAATCATTACTTAATCATTACATGAGGCTCCATCCACACCCTCCAAATTAAAGTGGGGAATGATAAAGCCCCTTTGCTGACATGGCAATGACATGGATCCTATATGGCATGATAAAGCCCATTGGGGCTCCATCCACACCTCATAGCCTAAGGCTAGGGGGTGTGGTTTAAAGCCTCTAGGGGCTTTATTACGCCACGTCAAATCCACCTAAGCATCACCTCATATGGAGGGCTTTAAATTCACTCCCTTTAACTTGCATGCAATGGTTTAAAGTCTTCATTATCATTACCTAATTTTTTATTATTATTATATTTTGTATTTTTTTATTTATATGCCAATTTTATTTAAAACATAATTTCAATAAAATAAATAAAACATTACAAAGTACTTAAAAATAAAATAAAAAACTACAAAGTTACTTAAAAATAACCTACTTGAAAATAAAAATAAAAACTCCATACATTTGGCTTGGAATTTTGTCTTACGAGCCTATAAAATGACTCGGTCCTTCTCCGGCAGGTTGGAAAAGTCTTTCTCGAGAAATTTCATATATTTCTGGATTTGTTTCTCCATTCTAAGTTTATGCTCATTTTCCTTGATCGAGAGAAGCCGGTTGAGTCTATCGTCAAACTCATCCAACCTTGACGGGCCATCCGATGGTGTTGAAGAAGATGTGTCTCGTGCTCGTGCAGCTGCCTTACTTCTATCCCTACCCTTTGGTTGTAGCAGCTCTTGCGGTTCTTCAAAATTGAAATCATCGAACTCATCGTTTAGGTTAATAGTAGTACGAGCATCGGACTCGGATGGTTCGCTAGCCGTTGTTGATTTGGACCGTTGGGTCAAACGGTGGTACAAGATGCCACTTGGGAGATTTGCGAAGAAGCTCCCACGAAGATATCATCGTAAACAGATGCCGATGATACAATCTATATTCGTTGTTGGCGGCGGTCATAATGTCCACGTCGCTTGAACCGCTTCTTCTTGTATGATTGTTGACGAGACTATTATATGTGTTGTGGAAGTTGTTAATCTTGGTCCGCATTGTGGTCCACTTGCCCGAAAATGAGTCGGACGAACGATATTCACCACAACCCATTGCGGAGAAAAACTTCTCACGTACACGCCTCCAAAATACGAATCTATCTTGGTCGGTTGCTATAATTTGAAAAAATTAGTAACAACAAAATAAAAATAATTTTTTTTATAAAATTATATCTATAAAAATATATTAATAAAAAGTTACTGGAGAGAAAAATTACAAACAATCGGATCCTCCGACACGTCGAGCCATGCTTGTGACAATGCAAGTTCTTCCGTAGGCGTCCACCTCTCGATTGTCTTAGGAGCATGTACTTTGTTCTCGCCCTTCTTACGGTACCTTCTAGATTGTCCACCTTTTGAGGAAGTGAGTTAGGTTTGGGATACGTTTTGGGTTTCGGGTACGTTTTAGGTTTGGGGTAAAAACGGCGGTAGGGAATAGTATCCAAAAAACTGGGAATCGGTGGCGTGGTCGGATGAGGGGAGGTTGGGGTGGTACGTGGCATCGGATAATACCCAACCTCACCCGTTTGCGGGTCTCTTCGGTAACGTTCTTCTTGCTTGTTGTTTGCTAAATTACCCCAAAACGATTGTTGGGATCCCACGGGTTTTGATTGTTTGGAAACATTGTGTGAATATGATAATGTTTGTAAAGTTTTGAGATGGAGAATAGATGGAGAATGGATGAATATTTGAGTAAAGGAGGTAGTGTATTTATAGTGTTAAAATTAAAAATTAAAACTTATATTTTTTTTTATTAAATCGGCCGTTTGACAACGGTCATTTTGACCAAAAATCTCGAACAATGTGCATTTTGGCTTGTTACTGGGCTGGCAATGGGTGTATAGCGCCCCCTCTTTGACGGGCTTGGGATGGGTGTGGGGCGACATAGAGCGCTAACAAAGATGATGCAGCCACGGGCGGTATACATCCCCTCGCCTAATATTAATTTAGTGAATGACATCTCCTTTGATTTTTGTATTAATTGCAAATTACCTAAAATTACATTTAATGGCCATGACTCAGCAACCCGAATTTTAGTTGTAATAACAAATTTAAAAATTAATTTTTTTAATGAATGCTTGTTAACAAACTATTAATAACAAAAATTACAGCTGGTATTTTTCACTTTGATATTTATTACTACCTAATAGATGAAAACAAAAAAACATGCTATATGGTTAAAAAGTGCTTCTTTCACTTGATTGGGTGTTTGTCTTGTGACGGATAAATATGTAGAGTTGATAGTAAGATTAGAGGACTTGGTAAGTTAACCGTTATTAGAACTAACAATAAATATTAATCAAACTTTCATGTCGTCACCACCACTTCCCTCTTCCTTTCCCCGTCCCTCATGTAATGTCGTTGATGCTGTTGCCACCAAAATCATCACTGCTAACCACCTGTAGCAACAACTACCATGACCTTCCTGTAGTTTCTCCTCCTCCCTCGTCTTTGATGTGTGTGTGATCATGTGTGTTTGCGTGTCCACTGTCCACCCTATTTCTAACTGTCAGGATTTAGTTTTGGTGTTTTTCGCAATTTAGGGTTTTGAGACTCGAATTAGGGTTCGGTTAGTGTGGTATGCAAGACCCAAGAGTGAATGTTGCTGATTTGAAAACAAAAATTGAAATTAAGAAGAAAATAATTTTAAATAATATTAAAAGTTAAAACATTGTTAGCATTATTTTGAAGCTAAAAATTGTTAGCATTATTTTGAAGCTAAAAGAGAAACAAAATTATATGTTGGATATGGTCCGAATTAAATGGCTTTGACTATATAGGTCAAAGGTGGAGTACCACGTGTTTAAAGATGGACTCAATTGTCACTTGTCACTTGTCAAATAATACATGATTTAGTTCGGGTCTAGAGTAACTGTTGTACAAAATAGAAGGGGCATTTATGAAATTGAGCATACTTTAAGGGAGTAAAATTGTATATTTGGTAAACTATTAGACCATGGGGTATGGTGGGGCGGGGGTTTGGGGCATGAGTTGACACGTGGAATTCGAGCTCCCCCACCACCGAGTGACGTGTCCGTGGGGTATGGCGGGGCGTGGGTGAACCGCGTGGCTTGGCAGTTTATACAAAAAAAAAATACAAAAAATTAAAAAAATACACACAACATTAAAAAAAAGAATAAAATTTTATTAAATTCTTAAAACGATTACAAAATAAAAAATAAACCTAAAAACGATTACAAAATTAAAAATAACCTAAAAATTACAAAAAAACCTAAAAACGATTACAAAAAAAAAAAAAAACTAGAACGTTAGGTAAATTTCAAAAAGCGCGAGCTTGTCGAACGGCTTTCGCTCCTTGCCCCGAAATTCAATGTTCGCCACCGCCACCCGGTCCTCGTGGCTTAACTCACCGCTCGGAACGGCTTCGTAGTAAGCTTTGAAACGATCAAGCTTTGGCCGTAGCTCGCGCCATTTATGTTGGCACGCGTTTAAGTTGTGCCGGTCGTGTCCGACGTTATGTCGGTAGCTTGCAAAGGCTTCCGGCCAATATCGGGGTGACCGCTTGGCTTGGCCAAACGGTTACAATTTAAATTTTAAAATTTAAACACCCCGCTATGACATGGCCACCAAGCGAATAGGAGCCCGCCACATAGGATCGCTAGCCCGCCCCAGGCCCGGCTTTAAACTCCCGCCCCTTGGGCCACGCCCCAACCCAAGCCCACCCGGGGTGGTGGCTTGGGCGTTTTCAACCAACCCACGCCCCAACCCAAGCCCTCAACCCAAGCCCCAAGGGTGGGCGGGCGCACCCCTTGGAATTTTTCATCCGCACCCCTTGAAAATTTTCAACCGCCTCACTTAGAAAAAAAATTATTAACCTTATTCACTTAATTATTTAATCCAATCAAAGCCCAATCTGCAATCAATTTTTATTAACACAAGCCCAAACCCAACCTAAAGAAATTTGAACTAAATAAAATAACCCAAACCCATCCACCTATTCCATTTCCAAATCCCGCCCCCAAAAAAACTCCAAACGACTTGACGCCACTGCTCACGACCTGGTGGCTTTTTTAACGGAAAAACCTAAATTCCGGTTGGGCCGACCCATATTACATCAGAATTCCAATATAGAACTAATATGGTTTATTTATTTATTTATTTATTTATTTTGTTTTATGTGATTATTAGGAGAAAATATAAATGTGTGAGAGTTTAATCTTTTTATATTTTTTTGACATTTTTGTTGTTCTAGACTTGTAGTTAAATAATTTTGTTGTTTTATTTATAGCTTTTTTTGTTTGTTTAAATGATTAGTTACAAGTAATAAACATTTAATATTAGGGCTTGAATGTTTAAAAATATAATTGAAAGTTATGGGCTATGGTTGAACATGATTGTTTATTTTGTTTAAGTGTTTAGTTTTGTTTTATGAACTTATGGAGCAAATTATATGTGTTAGGAACAATGAGTAAGAATGTAATGAACTTATGGCGCGTTTAGTATCTTTAGATGATATTTTGGCTATATTTCAAAAATAAAAAAAAAAACCTTAAGGGCACAATTTTAAATACGATTGTAATTTGTAATAACGTTTGACGTGTTTTTAATGATTTATAAATTTTAGTTTAATGTTTTTTTGTCTTACATGATCCGACCCGACCCGCTATAAACCGATATTTTTATACAGCTAGGGGCCTAAAATCTTTGAAAATATTCTGCACCCCCAGAAAAATTTCCTGGGTCCGCCACTGATCTTAGCTACGAGTAATGAGTTGTCGGCTCATCTTTGCCTCTTTGGTGCGTTACATCCCCCAAAAGGTGAAAGGCCAAAATCATGTTGATATACATTTTACTTTTATAAAAAAATCATTAAATGTTTTACTTTTATAAAAAATCATTAAATGTTATATTGTAATGTTTATCTTGTCAACAAATAATATAAGATTAACATATTTATTTTATCACGTTACGTACTCTAATTCCATAAAATATTTGCCATATGGATAGTCTGTTGTGTATCAGCACCTATAATATTTTCTTCATGTTAAGATGTATCAAATATGTTTCATGTGTTTAGTTTACAGGGGAAGGTTCAAATAAAAATCACTAGTTATTGTGAAAACTCAAAAACTAACTAAAAAAGCCTAAAAACATACCAATTTTTTTTTTTGCATACCAATTTTCGCTATTTAAATTATACAATTTTTTTTTTCAAAAAAAAAAAAAAATTGTAGTGCACATGTGTAATAGTACACATGTGAATTATTGTGCACTACAAATTTTTATTTTTATTTTTTGAAAAAATATTTTTTAATATATAAAAACTAGTGATTTTTAATAAAAAAAAAATTTGTAAAAAAAAATTGGTGTGTTTTTTAGGCTTTTTTTAGTTAGTTTTCAAGTTTTCGCAATAAAAGTTGTTTTCATTTAAACCATCCCCTTAGTTTATATTCATTAAAAGTTGATTTTTTAATTCTACCTTTTATTTATATATATATTTTTAATTTTCATAACTCACTGTTTGTAGATAAAGTATTAGATTAAAAAACCGTGTATTAAGTGAAGTATTTTTATTACCATATGACAATTCACAAAACTAACTTAAATCTATCACAAAAACCAGCATATGCTAATAAGCAACACAAAAATACCATAATAGTTTGTATATTACACCGACGGAATACTGAAAAATGTGTAATACATAAATATATATTTTTCATGTAACTTGAATTACTTACATTTTACATATAACTTTTATTTAATGTAAATGAAAAAAATATTGGTATCACATTAACTAGATTTGCTATTCTTTTAATAACTGTTATGCGGATTTAATTAATGATTAGTTATATTATGATCTAAGTTAACAGTTTATATATGACGAATAATATATTTTCATAACTAATTGTGAATTTATTATGTCATATATGGGTCAAAAAAATATTTATTAATAATTTTAAAATATGATTAAGTTACTCTTTCCTAATTTATACAACATTTCTTTATTTATGATCATGGAGAGATTTTGACAGAAAAAAATTGTGATGTAAAATATAGTGGTGACACGTATCCAACTTTGTATTCATTTATTAGGTAGTAGAAGTAGATTTATGTCACACCCTCAATTTCTACATGCGGAGTTTTACAACGAGGCATGTGACTGACCAGCATTTAGCCATTAATCATGTTGAACCAACTATTTAAAATCATAAAACTTCATTAACCAAATGATTAGCGATAAAGTTTAATTATCCAAAACACAGTTTATGTTGTAGCGAAAAAAAAGTAAAACCCATGAATAACTTAAAAATCACAAGTTTAATAAATGTTCAAAACATAAAGTTTTAAAGAACCACCCACTCCAGCCGATTGCAACGTCCGTCCATAGTTGTACCTACTGACCTGGAAAGCATGCAACTACGTGTCAACAATAAAGCTGGCGAATTCACAAATTATAGTTTAGCAAAAGTAAAGTTCACAATGTTTTGATTTATGTATGAATCAGGTAGCAAACCCTCATCACATGACTAAACTGTGTACTAAATGCTGACGTTTCGTTTGTGCCCTCATTGATGTCTATCAACATTAATGCAAGAGTGAAGATTAGAAGTTTATGCCCGGCCTCTAGCACGGTTTGAGGTTTGTCAAACCTATTGACGCTATCAACTAATACCCTGCGTATGCCCACCCGGCAATCTAATCGGTAAAATGTAGATATTTTCGAGAGTTTTCGTTTAGTCCCAGTGTACTATTCCACCTCTAGTGGATAGCATATTTTAGTGGCTCTCACAAGGAACGCGCGTGTAGCCCCAAATAGGGCTACCATAAAAAGTGTTGTCCAAACTAGGACGCATGCTTTCGGAAAATGATTGTGAACTCACCTTAGTTTGCTTGGTAGTAAACTTGAAAGGTAATCAGGAAAGTCAATCTCTTTCTGATATATTTACCGTTTCAATTAGTTTTAATTTATGAATTCTTACATGTAGTTTAACACATAGCAACAGAATCACGTTGTTATGAAATTACTTGTTTAAGTAAGTTTGCTCATATAATCATATCATCCTATAAATGCATTCATTGTCACCTACTAATGTTCCTAGTAACATACAACATATTTTGATAACATGTAAGCACATTTAAAACATTCACAGACACTTTCAGCTCATTGCAGTTTCATGTCAGATTTTAAGAAGTTTTCCAGAATTTATTTAAAATACTAAATGAACTAAAAAAATTACGATATTTGAACACAACATATTAATTAGTCCCTGAACAGGTGAAAGGCCAAAATCATGTTTACATACATTTTACTTTTATAAAAAAAATCATTAAATGTTATATTGTGATGTTTATGTTTTCAACAAATAATATAAGATTAACATGATGAGATATGTGAATTTTGTTATGAATGCATCATAATGTGGTGACTCTCCACATATGTAACCACCATCTCTTCATGTCCTTTATATTAATGTAAGAACACTATATATAGAGTTCTTTGTATTGTATGTTGATATATCAATGAAAAAGAATTCCTATTCACTTATTCTCTATATTCTTGTTCTCTCATGTTTAGTATAGTTGTATATGGATTGCTAATAGACCATTGTTTTGCAACACGTTATCAGCACGAATTGCTGCAAGATCTTCATATCCATGATTTGAATCTTCATATCCATGATTTGGTTTTTCTTTCATCCATTCAGGTAACAATACACAAAGCTCATATTTCTACTTAGTAATTGTTTTATTATTTTAGACATCTTGAATAATGTTATCGTATCCATCCATGAAAAGTGAAATTAAGAGTAGAAACAATTGACCTACAGCCTTTCACCTTGGACTTCATGGCTCCATGTTTTGTCCTCATTTTATTGTTTTTATAACAAGAAAATTTGGATTTAGTTTTGTGGATATTTTGATGGCATGAAAGTAACTGAGGAGAAAATTACTGAAAAATAAATTATATTTGATTTGTTTTCAAAAAAAAAAAATGAATAACAACGTTTATAGCCTTTGAAGATTTTTTTTTCATGCAATTGCTTACGTTCTTCATTAGCATCAAATCAAAAATGTGTGACTTCTACTTTTTAAAATCGGACTCTTTCATGCCATTTACTACATTTTAGATTTGTAGTATTTCAGATTTCCCCCAATATCATCATTAAGTCATCATGACTCATGACCTCATTATTTTTTTATGTATATTTTTTCTTTTGGTTGTTCTTATATGGGCTCGATGAAAATCTTGCCTAGGTTAACTAGTCATAATCTATTATTCATCCATTATAAATGTATGAAAGTTTAATGTTATATATAGTATTTACATTTGCTAGTAACGGGTCAATATGATCATCAACATGCACATAAATTATTTGTTTGTATTAAGAATTATTTTGACATTTTGATTTCAACTAATAAATTGTATTTAAGATGACGAGCCTAATAAACTTTGTTTGAAAACAAGTTAATTTGCATATATCTAATTAATATTTGCCGAAGAAACCTGATTTTCTATGTATTTAATCGGCCATACACTTCACCGGTTGAAATCTCGTTGGAATTGATAATTTGATATACATGATCTAGAATTATGCTTTTGTGTTTGGTCGATTGCTTTCTAAAACCACCAAAGAAATTGAAGGGGGATTAAGAAGAAACGGGATGGTAACTAATTACTATAATTCAATTTTTAAATTAGCCATAAAGAGCTATAAAGAAATCATTTAAAGTGGCAGTTAACATTCCCTATTAGTTTATATAATTAATAAAAAGTTTGTTAGCAATTTAGATAAGTTTTACATATTTGCCACTTTATTATATTCTTTCAACACTTTTATGTATTATTTTACATCTTTGTCAACACTTTTATGACAATTGATTAGATATTTTATGGCAAAATTAAGTACTTTTCATGTGGTGTATTGATGTATTTTATGACAATTGATTAGAGATTTTATGGCAAAATTAAGTCTCTAATTATGTTAGACTTTTTACCACCCATGACTCTTGCATACTTAGTAGGCTATGTGCCTCTTTTGATGGGGCTAGTTGAGGTTATGTGATGAAAAGATTATTTATATTGGTTGAATAAAACAATTTCCATTTATCAAACCTCAAATATGCTTATAAAATAGTAATATTAATATATATATATATATATAAGGTTTGAAACAACCAGAATGAAGGTTGTGTGGCTCTAAGCCATTCCTTAAGGTAAATGCAATGATAGATTAGTGAAAGGTCGAGATCATGTACATAACAAAAGCAATTGTAATGATAACACTATGAAAGTTGTGTGGTTATAATCCATTCCCTAAAAGTGAACGTGATGATATAATGATCGTTATAAAGGTCATGATCATGGTAAATGATGAGGGAAATCTTTTTCTTATGTTTGTTCTCTTGTTCATAAGTAAACTACTCTGATGTTAGTTACTTAAATTGATAGATAATAATTCATTTGAGTTGGTGTTGATGCTCATGAATTTCACATGAATCCTAAATCAATGTTGAGAACCCGCAGTTCTCCCAAATGTATACAAAGTCCCGTTTGTTTTAATAATGTTTTTCAAGTTTAACCCAAACTTTAGTTCATCGCACTTGGCGTTTTGGCTAACATATAGCCTAGTGATGGAAAACCTTATGAATAGTACATGTTTTCCCTCTAAACAAAGGCTAAAACTATAATATTTCACGTGGTAGAGACGCTATTGATACTATTTCACGTGTTAATAGCATATTAAATGCTCAAGAAGAGCATCGATAGTTTACCCGCTGATATCGAATTTTGTAATTCATAATGCATCATATTCTAATGTATACCGAAGAAATTTATTAAGTTTTCCACTATGTTTGAATGAAAAGTCATCACATTGGAATGGTGTAAAAGAAAATGTACTAAAAATCTAAAATATATCATATAGTAAATATGGCCAAAAAGACTATATTAGAAGTTACTAGAAATGATACTAATTTTCCACAATATTCCATTAAATCAAATATGGTGAGTAACCATAAGTTACTAGAATATTTATACGTTCACCACATGGCATGACCAAATAGGTCATCAAGATAGCATCATGATATGCTAAACACTCAAACATGCTAACCGGTCCCTTAGCACCTCTAAGTAATCTAAAAACATTGCTCCCAAAATGCCTTATCATATGTCTGGTTAGTTTTTTTTTTGTGGCAAATAATTTTGTTATGCCCTTCCAAACCAATAAACTCCTACAAACAATCCCTCTTATATGGGACCATTGAAATGTACAGTTGTGTGGATTGTGGCATTCATACATGGTTACATGTGAGTTTTAGCTACCCGTATGTAGCATATGCCCAACACTATGGAACGTTGTTTTTTTATATGGTTTAACACGGTTCTTTGACAACCCAATTGTAGGGACCATTGTTAGGCACAATGTGAAATATAGTGCGAGGCATACGTAGTCAAGACGGAATTCGTCGATTGATTATATCAATTCAAAACCAACTGCTTATACTCCCCATTACAACTGGTCTCCTGAAGAGAACCAAGTTTCCATTTTTTTTTATATATTTTGTTGTGCAACCTATGTACCAATAGCACCACCATAACATATAAAATGGGATATGTACATCGTATTCCCAGTCTTAGGGGGAGACAAGAAAATGAAAGACTGGTAAAATAAAAAAAAATGCATCATATTATATATCGACCCCTGAAGTGGTCAATGCAAATCTGAAGTCCAAAAGAAAGAGCGTGTATTTGCAAATAATAACAAACGAAATACAAGATGCATTCACTAACACAAATAAGGTGACAAAGTCACATATACCAGCTTAAACTTATCTGCTCGAATGGAAGTACTCACAAAATGATTATCATATTAATAAATTGTGAGAGATAAATCGGTTCCAAAAAGATAAAACCCACAAAACACAAAAAGAGCAGAGTAACGCAGTTGGTGTAACCCCAAAAGAGGTGGCACATAAAACACCATAAGTGGTTACATACAAAACCCCAGAAGTGGTTTCATACTAAACCTTAAAGAAGGTTGTTGTCAAAACCCCAAAAGAGGCTATTGTAGTTCTAAAAGAAACTCTAGTACCAAACAAATACGAGATCGCGATAAATTATGTGCAAAATAAGTACAATATGGAACCGTAATGAAACACGTGTAAAATGATATATTTGATTATGCTATAGCAATAGAAGTAATCGATGAAAAAAAAAATACGTATATAGAAAGTGTGCAAGAGTGTACCCACACAAATAGCCAAAATGGCTACATGACTTAAGGTTGAACTAAATTTGCTCGACAAACTAAACGTTTTCGAACCAGCAGTTCGAACACCCATAGACGTCAAACCAGTAGGTTATAAATGGGTGTCTTTAAATAAAAGGAAACGTAAATAATAAGTTTTCGCGATGTAAGGCACGCATTTTAACATAAAGATTTTTCCCAACTCCCAGCAGTTGATTACGAGGAAACGTATACCCCTGTAGTGGATGCGATAATCTTTAAATGTTTAAGCGGCCTCGCAATCTCAGAATGACTTCAGATAAAACAACTTATGGATGTCATCACCGTATACATGCACGAGACAATTGCAAATGACATCTGTATGAAAACCCCCTGAAGGATTAAAAATGCTCAAGCATTATGAAACAATAACCCCATAGGTGTTATATATATGAATCTTAAAGGAAACTACTCGTATGTGGTACAGTCGACTATACTCTGAAAAGAGAGGTACAATTTTGATAAAATGAGCTACATCTATTTAACAAGATTTCACTCTTACAGTGATAATGTAAACATCATCGAGAGAGAACTCTCAAACTAAAGAGGAAAATTTTGAATGACCTTTACAAAGTGTAGTTATTCTCGACCTGTACTTCGAGTATATATGTACTATTTTTGCTCATCAATCTGACTACATCTAGAAGATGTTACATAGAAAAAGCTCATTCGTTGAGTACATGAATGATTGTCTGATCGCTTGACATAGAAAAAATATTCTTATCAACCCCAAGAAAGGGATGTTGAACTACTTAGTCAAGAAGTAGCATACTTAATTGTGATCAGAGCATTGCCGTATCTTGCAAACAAGACGACATCTGATGTTACGTTCTTGCTAGATGTATTGGTAAGATTACAGTTCTAATCTCAAATGTTGCACTCTTTTTCCCTTCGCTAAGTTTTTCCCATTGGGTTTTCTTGGTAAGGTTCTTAACCAGACAACATAACTGATCCAGTAGTATCAGTTTATCTTATAGGTCCCGAAGTACTAATTTAACATCATCATAAATCATGTTGTTAATTATGTATAATGCGTAGTGCATTATTTTTCCCTTGACTAAGTTTTTCCCATTGGGTTTTCTTAGTAAGATTTTTTTTAATGAGGCAACATATCTGATCCAAAAGTATCAGGGGGAGAAAATACGCGCTGCACTCTTTTTTCCTTAGCTATGGTTTTATCCCACTGGGTTTTCCTAGCAAAGTTTTTAACGAGACAACATCACCTAGCGTATTAAAAGAATAGTAGACTATTATATTTCATCATGTGGATAGTCAAGGGGGAGTGTTATGAATGCACCATAATGTGGTGACTCTCCACATATGTAACCACCATCTCTTCATGTCCTTTATATTAATGTAAGAACACTATATATAGAGTTCTTTGTATTGTATGTTGATATATCCATGAAAAAGAATTCCTATTCACTTATTCTCTATATTCTTGTTCTCTCATGTTTAGTATAGTTGTATATGGATTGCTAATAGACCATTGTTTTGCAACAAATTTGATATTTTGTATATATTTTATCACGTTACATGCTTTAATTCCATAAAATATTTGCCATATGGATATTCCATAAAATATTTGCCATACTACCAGCTTCTATTCACCTGTAATATTTTTTCTTCATGTTATATGTTTCATGTGTTTAGTTTATATTCGTTAAAAGTTGATTTTTTAATTCTACCTTTTATATTTATCTATATTTTTTATTTTTTAAAATTTCATAACTTATTGTTTGTATATAAAATATTAGGTTATAAACCTGTGTATTAACTGAAGTATTTTTATTACCATATGACAGGTCACACAGCTAACTTAAATATAT
Organism: Helianthus tuberosus; assembly: GCA_030545235.1. Taxonomy (NCBI): domain Eukaryota; kingdom Viridiplantae; phylum Streptophyta; class Magnoliopsida; order Asterales; family Asteraceae; genus Helianthus; species Helianthus tuberosus. The sequence goes on along the minus strand of CM060415.1, from coordinate 36,563,069 downwards.
CACAAAAAACAGCATATGCTAATAAGCAACACTAAAATACTATAATAGTTTTTGTATTACAGGGACTGAATACTGAAAAATGTGTAATACATAAATATATATTTTTCATGTAACTTGAATTACTTACACTCAACATGTAATAATGTATATAAATAATATTATATTTGTTATTGTGTATCTTTTAGATATAACTTTTATTTAAAGTAAATGAAAAAAATTATTGGTATGTGATTAACTAGATTTGTTATTCTTATTAATAATTGTTATACGGATTAAATTAATGATTAGTTATATTATTATCTAAGTTAACGGTTTATATATGACGGATAATATATTTTGATATTTTCATAACTAATGGTGAATTTATTATGTCACAAATGGGGTCAAAAAACATATTAATAATTTTAAAATATGATTGAGTTACTTTTTTCTAATTTATAAAAGAGTAAACTACAAGTTTTGTCCTTTGTGTTTGTACCAAATTGCAGGCGGTGTCCTTTACCTTTAAATTTGACAAGTTTTGTCCTTAACGTTTCAAAATGCTGAACGTTATGTCCTTTAGCCCTAACTCGGTCAGATTTTTTTGTTAAATATGGTCATGTGTCTTGCACATGAGGCTATTATGGTAATTTTACCTCTTCAGGGACTATTGAGTAAATAACTTATATCAAGGGACTAAATATGTAAAAAGATTAAAGAATAAGATATTAATTAAAAATCCACACTCTCTCTTCTCTCTCTCTTCTTCATCTCTCTCTCTCTCTCTCTCTCTCTCTGTGTTTATGTCTTAATCTAATTTCAACTTAATTTTGTCAAAACAAGGTTTCGTTTCGATTCGATCATACAATATCCAATTTGTAACTATAAACCCTAAGTTTAACAGCTGCATAAAATTAGTGCTAAAGTAAGAAGAAGTGAAACACTAAACAAACCTTGAGGATTAGATAAGCATTGAAGAAGACGTCATCAATTGAGGTAATGATGTGATCACGAAACTCGGGGCATATATAAATGAGTGTGTTGGCAGCAAGAAGTGCGGCGGTGGCCGGAGGTTTCTATTTAAGTCTCCGGTACTTGTTCGCTGCCTGTAATAACATCAACGACATCATCCCGTTCAAAATAATATTGTTAAAACACCGGAAAATATTGTTAAAACACCGGAAAATTGGTGTTCATACATTCTATTTCTCCTCACTATTTCCAATCTTCACCAAATAATATTGTTAAAACACCGGAAAATTATGTTCAGAAGCAGATTGAGAGGCTTTGTTGTCAGTAAATATGATCGGAGAGGAGGATCAAGTAATCGAAGAAAGGATGATCTGGTACCTTCCAGATGGAGACTTCAACACCCTTGTTTCTAAATGTTTTGTCCTCCTGTTTTTTGCATCTGTTCTTGGACCTTTTGTTCTAAACACGCAGTAAAAACAGCAGTGAATTGATGGAATTAGGGTTTGGGGTGCTTAAGTGAAGAAGATGAAAATAGAATCTTTTTAATTGGAGAGAGAATGTGCAGATGAGAGATGAAGAAGAGAGAGAGTAGATATGAAGAAGAGAGAGAAGAGAGAGTGTGGGTTTTTAATTAATATTTTATTCTTTTATCTTTTTACATATTTAGTCCCTTGATATAAGTTATTTACTTAATAGTCCCTGAAAAGGTAAAATGACAATAATACCCTCATTTATTGTCACACCCCAACCGATGGCGGAAACATCGGGGCGCGGCACTAGGCGAACCAGATTGCTCAAGAGATCCATAACAACTATTAAACGACAATATTTAAATGGTTAATTGTCCCATACCAATCAACAATATTCCACAAACAATTATTACAAATATAGTGTCTCAAAAGCAAAGCAAGTCCGACAACCTAGATTTCTATTAGTGGAGTTTCTAGACTGCCTATCTTGATTCATCATAGCATCCAATTTAACCTATCACATACGTTAAAATAAAGTCAATACATAGAATGTAAAGGTGAGTACACAAGTTTGAGTAACATATAGTATGGAAAAGCGTTTACGCATAACCAGCATATAACACTTAACGGGTGAAAGCAAGTAACTATCAAAACTATGTTCACACTTAATCACAAGACTACGTTGTAGAGTATGCGCGACACATGTTCAGTGAACACGTGAAGTAAAGTAAAGCGATCCCTAGCAACCCCCGTCCACGACAGGTGCTGAGTCCAAACTATAGTACTATCGTTGCTAGAGGCGGTATAGTGTAACACTGTATATCATAGTACAAGCATTCAAAGTACACGTATAGCATGCGGGAGCGGTTAGCGTTGTAAAGTGTTTGCATTGTATGTTGTTGTGTTTTGATAGAGAACGTATGGAACACCCAAAAGTGCGTTAAAAGAAAATGGGCTCGAGTATACTCACAGTATGTGTTTAACAAATAAACACATCCTTGGATTGAAGGGAGCACGTTGGAGTTAGCCTGAGCATAGAACAGTAGCGTAAGCGTTGAACAGCGTGTAAACAGAGTGTCGGAGAGTGGAGTGTTCGGATAGTGATCCGAACAGGTGAGTTCCCATTCGATCGAATGGTCATCCGAGCGGATGACCATTCGAATGAGATGTGGGTGTTTGTAAATCGTTTTGAAAATTTGGAATTTTCGTTGTAGCATAGATGCCAAGTCATCCGGACGGATGGCCATTATGTCGGATGGCTATTCGTTTGAATGGGTGTGTTTTGGAAAATTGTAAGTATTGAAAATAATAAGGGACAGATCATCAAACGGATAACTCATCCGATCGGATGGCCAGTCGAGTGGGTGTCCTGTCTGTTTGAAACTTGTAAAACTTTATAAGTAAAAGTTTTGAGTTTTAACGGAGACGGCGTGATGACGTGTCAAACAACGGAAACACACCAAGGTCCAGCTTGTTCAATCGGATGGGAATCACCCCATTCGATCGTACTCACTGTTCTTTTGATGAAGTTTCATGTTCAACCCGTAAATCGGTCATCTCTCCGGTGGAAATCCGTTTTTAGCCGGCTCTCAACTAGAGAACGAGTAGAGAATCTGAATGAGCGTGGATTCCATCGGTTTTGTGTAGAAAGTTCGAGAAAAGTTGAAAACAGTTGAAAAATGTTGAAATCTTGTTGAGATTCAAGTTAAAATGTGTGGAAATCCTTTAGATCTGAACCAATCTTGATGAGATGATGTCACACAACAGTTTGCATAAGCAACCATGTGAGAACCATCTTCAAGAGGTCCAAATCAGGTGATTTCAAGAAGAAACTAGTGATTTTGACAGAGAAGATGATGTAGAAGTGTGCAGTGATGATAGTTGTACAAGATTTGAAAAGAAATACTTACGAAATAGCCTTGAATCGAGAGAAAAGTGCTTGAGAGTGACTTGAGTGTGTGCTGGTCGGATGGAGCGGTCACATCAGCGAACAGTGGTGTACGGTGGGTATTTATAGTGTGAGATGAGGGTTAAGTCGGTGGAGTAGTGCGAGGTATCAGATGGTCTGCCGGTCGAATGACCATCCGATCGGTTGTTTATCCGGACAGCCTGGTTGTGCGAGTTAGTTTTCCAACTTTCGTTTCGCGCGTTAAGCGTTGCGTTGCGTTTGATCGAGTTGCGAGTAACCGTCGAGATAACCACATAACATTTAAACAATTAACCACACAGTTAACACATAATCACATAAATGCATAAAAGTAAATCTGCATTTCGAGTTCGCGTGTGCGTTGAGTTTGCGTTGTGATAGCGTTTAGTCTAAACAAGCAATAGAAGGCGATAAATTGCGTCTAAATAGCATACGTTGTAAATAGTGTTTTAATGCGATGATTGCGTTTTGAAATAGCGTTGTAGTATGCGTTGAAATGCGTTTGAAAACATAGTTTTAAAGTAGTTAACCCATGGCGATAATCGATATCTTGAGAATACAAGTTAATTAAGCAAGAAATGTCAGATCTAAGTAATGACCCGGATAGTCGGGTTGTTATATTTATTAGGTAGTAGAAGTAGATTTGCATTTTTTTTAATGGCAATGTTTACGAACTCGTAAATTACATCAAATAAATCCTAATCTATTCCTTGCTTAGGATTGAACCTAAGGGTGTAAATAAGCCCAGAGGCTCGAGAGCTACTCGTTATAGGCTCGTTAAAAGCTCGAACGAGCAGAGCTTTAACGAGCCCGAGACCGAGCTCAAGTCTGAAATAGAGCTCGTTTAGTTACCGAGACTGAGATCGAGCCTGAAATACAAAGCTAGTTTAGGCTCACGAGCCTAAAGGAGCCCAAACAACATTTTATTTTTTTATATAAAATAATAATAATAACAACAACAACAACAACATTGGCGAACCGAGCTTTGCCTCGTTTAAGCGATATTGAAGCGAGATTGAGCCGAACTTTTAGCTTGTTTGAGGTTGTTATCAAAATAGCCCGAGTCGAGTCGAGCCGAGCTCGAGCTTTGGGTTTTACTCACAAGTCGAGCTCGATCTCAAATAAGTAGGCTCGAACCGAGCCGAGTTCGAGCTTCATAAAAACATGATGAGCTCGAGTCCAATCCTTCTCGGGCTCGGCTCGACCCAGCTCGTTTAAACCCCTAATTAAACCCAAAACCTCCCACTAACATTATGTTCCCGAGTCTCATTTAACAGGGGGAGGGGAAGGAAAATTTTCTCCTAATCTCTCCAATCTGGAGGATGAATATATGATCATATTTTCTTCCTTTTTCCCTCATTTTCCCTCCCCTCCCCTTGTTAAATGAAACTCGGGAACATAATTTTTTCATATTTCATCTCTTTTCCCTCCCCTCCCCTGTTAAATGAGACTCGGGAACAAAGTGTAAAAGACAAGAGTATCTAGGAAGTAAGCTAGCCCTCGCATAGATTTACATATAACTGATAACAATCATATTATGCTCTCTATTAATTAAAGAACTTTTAATAATTGGCAGCCAAGTGGTTTTATTTTATTTTTTTACCTTTTTTTTATCGCGAGATATACATTCAATATAGTTAATGTTATACACCCAAATCAAATACACACAAGAGACAATCATAAAGTAAAGTCATTTTGAAATGTGATGCTTGATAAATATGGTTGTAAAAGTCCTGTCTAGGCTCCGAGTACTTCCCGAGTACTCTCTACAAGGTAGGCTGCTGAGGCACGAGTACTATTCTCCCAGCTCAATTACTCCCCGAGTAATCTCCGCCTAAGCCGAGTACTTCCCGAGTACTCCCGAATCCGACTAGGGAGCGCCTAGCGACTTTTGCAACCATGAATAAATTAAAAATAAATCAAACAATTTTCATGTAAAATATGGGAAAATTACCAAAATGTCTCTTGACCAAGTGCATTTTCAAAATTGTCACCTTCCTGCGTCTTTGGAAGGCCCTCCCAGCATCGGAAGCGTCCGCATTTCGCGTTTAAGCGTCCGCCTGTCACGTTGAAGCGTCCGTTCCCTTTCAAGCGACACGTGTTGAAGCGTCCGTTCCGTTACGAAATTGCGTCAGTCACCGACGCATGATAACCATAATTTTTTTAATGCGTCCATGTGTACGTTTCCGAGGCCTGGCCGACACTTCCAAGGCCTGGACGACGCTTCTGGGGCCTGGACGACGCTTCCGAGGCTTGACCCGACGACGCTCCCCCGATGTTGAACGACGCTTCCCGACGCTTCCGGAAAAAAAAATTGGAAACTCAAAAGCCGTTTAACTTTTACCGTTGCACACATTTACCCCACTATATAACCCGTTCACTTATCACTTATTAAACACCCGCCGTTTTCAAAAAAATTGCAAACAAAAATCAACCATTTCACTAGAAAATCCGACGCCGTCAACGACCCCACAATGGCCACCTCCTGGACTGACGTTGAAGACATTGCTCTGTGCGAAGCATGGGAGCAGGCCATGATCGATCCTCCACGTCGAGGACACGGTGGGCTCTGGGTCCGTGTTCAACAGAATTTCGCCCAACTACGTGGTCCGGACCACAACCGGACCGTTGATGCACTATCCTCCAGGTTCCGTGTCCTGAGGTTGGAATGCGAGATATTTGATCGATATTTCAAGAAAGTGGAGGCAGAAATGCCGGACCTTGGTGAGGACGATCAGAAGGAGGTGGCCCTCATCAACTACCGTCATGAAGAGAGACATGATTTCAAACATGTCTCGGAGTGGGAGGCTATTAGGATATGGTTTTAGATATAATATATTATGTGTTGTTTGGTTTTTTTTTTTTTTTGTTTTTTATTATGTTATGTTTTGATGTTTAATATAAAAAATTTTAACTAAAAAATAATATGTTTTATATCGTTTAAAATTTGCTCCGTTAACATACATATAGTTTTTTATTTATTTTTATAAAGAGCATGCACATGATCCCATGTTAGAAATGTTTATAAGTTATAAAAAAAATAAAAATTGGACAAAGATACGGAACCTGCGTCGTTGGCCGACGCTTCAGAAGTTTCACGGACGCATTGCGCCTGAGGCGGACGCTTCAACATCGGACATGTGTCGCTTGAAAGGAGACGGACGCTTCAACGTGAAAGGCGGACGCTTCAACGTGAAAGGCGGACGCTTCAACGTGAAAGGCGGACGCTTCCGAGGCTGGGAGAACCTTCCAAAGACGCCTCCAAAGACGCAGGAAGGTGACAATTTTAAAAATGCACTTGGTCAAGAGACATTTTGGTAATTTTCCCGTTAAATATTCATATATGTTAAGTCAAACAACAACCGAAGTTTAATAAAACAAACGATGAAAACAACCTAACATTACAATTACAATAAAGATACAATCATAAAGTAAACCGTAATTTTGATTTTGTGCATCGTTAAGGAATATGAAAACAACCTAATATGACATTACATCTTCTTCCTATCACATGTCGGCACTAGGCTAACTACCTTTTTTTAATATACACTAGCAACACTTTACGTTAAACATATTAATAAAGCTAAATATACCGTTTTATGTTGAGTCAATGAGTTGCGAATGTATTTAAGTTGTTCTCGCTTTAATATACCGTTTTATGTTGAGTGGACGGTGGTGGTGGGTGGTGGTGTTTAACCTTCAGCAGACCTTAGAAGATCTTAGAAGTAGCTGCTGGGCCAAGTCTGCACTAAGAAGAGCTCGAGCAGACGTTTTTTAATGAAACGTCTTCGGAAAAACTCTAAGTCAACCACCATGTATTTCGAGAAAGCATGTATTACAAACAAGCATTGTAGGCTACATTTGTTTTGTTATATTGTTAACATTGCTCGCATAAATATTACGATAATTAGAATGTTTAGACGTTCTATAATTAGCAAAATACGAGAATGTATGAACACCAATGTTATTGTCCAACATAATGTTGGCAATGTGTAAATCGTCGGAAATACATGGTGGTTGACTTAAGAGTTTTGCCTAGACAACAACCAAATGTAACTTGAGGACAACGTTTTACCACCAATCTCTACAATTTATGCTCTTTTTGTACACGTTCATATAAGGTAATTTAATTTTATTAATTGTGTTAAAAAGGTTTAACCCTAGATACTCTATTAACACTTTCGTCAAGTCAGACCGTTTATTTAACTTCGATATCTATCTCTACGGTCATGTTTGGGATTGCTTATTGAAACTCCTTATTGACTTATTAACTTTTATAAGTCAAAAAAGTGTTTTGAAAAATGACTTTTGCTCCTCTTGTAACTTTTTAAAGGTGTTAAAAGGGAGTTTTGAGAAGTTAGGAGAACGTGACTTTTGCAAACTCCTTATAACTTTTTGTAAAAGTCAGTAAGGAGCTAAAATAAGCAATCCCAAACACAACCTACAATAAGGCCGGAGGGTATGAGGGAGCTACCTCCGCTATCTCACCATCTATGGCGCCGGTGGGGCGCCACCACCCATACCCAGAAATTTAAGGAGGGGGCGCCATTGTTGTGGCTTCAACATGGTAGCGGGCATTTTCGTTTGATTGAGGTAAAGGATTGGTTAAAGGAGGGGGGCGCTATAGCTTGAAGGGGTTTTATCCCACGCCCTGCAAGTTAAGGGGAGAAGCCTTAAAGCCCATGTGTGACGTGACGTTGATAAAGCCTCTCCCACACCCTCCAACCTAAACATCAACAAATGTACGATAGCTAAAAAAATATTAAAAAAACTTACTAAAACCCTCGACCAAAAATCTTCACATCTTGATATCCCTAGGTTAAATATATTTACCAAGAACAAGAATACTTGTTAAAAATTAAAATCTTATGGACTTCGAGAAATGTCAACAACATTCGTATACAGTTTTGGGTTATAACAAACGAATAATATTAATTACTTTCGAAAAATGTGTTATACTTGATCACTATCATTTATATCTGCCAATCAATTTTCAGACTTAACCGTTTGAAATTTGGGTTTTAATAACATATTCTGCTGCTTTTTCATCATTGACAAGAATTTGAATTACCTCACACAATGAGCCAAAAACAGTCAGACATGTGACCGTTAACATGGGGCACAAATAACCTCCTCTCAATAATAAACGGGCATAACAGGAATCGAATACATGTTAGCGAACCGAACCGTACATTTCGAATGAACATGCAATTATTGATTGGTCCCCATAACTAAAGAAAAAAGTATTATATGACAAGACCTTGAAAAGTGCTTCATTGACTCTTCCATCACTAAATTCATAATAAAAATAAAGGACACATCATATATTGGGGGTGGGGTCTATTCGCACACGCCCATAGTCTATTTAAACACTCCAAAGCGCCCCGCTATGGCCAAAGCGGGGCGCTTTGGTGTAAAGTCAACAGACAAGATCTGACAGGTTCAGTCCTTGTCTGTTAACTTTACACCAAAGCGCCCCGCTTTGGCCATAGCTGGGCGCTTTGGGGTTTTTTTTTTTTTTTTTTTTTACATCAAAGCGCCCCGCTTTGGCCTAAGCTCGGCGCTTTGGTATTTTTTTTTTTTTTTTTTTTTTTTTTTTTTTTTTACATTTTGGGCGTATTATAGTCTTTCACTTTTTACTTTTTTTTTTTCATTAAGGTTAGAGGATGTTTGTGATTACTTATTTAACTTAATAATTAAAGTTGGAGTGTCTATCCAAATGTCTATTCACTCATCTCTATTTTTCAAACTAATAATTATTACTTTTGGAAGTGTGTTGGAGTGTCTATCCTGTTTGTGAATAGTTTGAATAATAAGCTTCCTAGCTAGCTAGAATAATAGCTAGAAAAATTAATATGTTTGAAATATAACTGCTAGCTATATTTGACTAATATAGTAAGATGATAGCTAGATAGTAGAGGTGAGGGTCCATGAATGACACTACAAGAAATTTTGTCTGACAAGTCGACTTTATAGATGACTGTTATATGATTTTTTTGGATTTGAAAGTGTTCTAGAAAGCATGGGAGGATGGGTCTTGGAATTTAATATTACAAAGCAAGGATGTTGCTTGTTTAAATGGTTAAAAAAAATGATTTCAAGGAAAAGCCTTGGAACTTGTTTTGCTTTCTAAGTACACAATTAAAAAAGAAAAAAAAGTTTCCTGTCATCTTTCAAGAACTACTTTACAGCTTTCAAAAAGATTAAAGATGGGATATTGACACGTGTGCAAATATTTAGGGTTTTGGTGATGAAAAGTGATCTACGGTTCATAGCCGTTTGGTGTTGTGATGATGATGATGGTTGTGACAGGGATGGGTCAAGGTCATTGGTCAATATCATATTTTTCTCTCTTGTATTGTCCCATCATTTTTTGCAATTTAATTAATTTAATTAAAAGTAATAAACTATTAAGATAAAAAGAAAAACGATAAACATAAAGGTAAGAAAGTGTTACAATTTTCAAAGAATTTTCATGTTTGGTTCACATTAGAAATTTCTAGTGGGTTTATCAATGGGTTGTAATATTGTGATAATGTACAAACCACGAAAATATTGAGTACGTTTGTGTTTGTTCAATATATGCGTTACATCACGTTAAAAACCGAATATCACCGACACGACCCAATCAGATTCAATACGCACTTGTACGACCCAAAATGACAATATACATCATAATACTACAATTAATGAAAAAATACGTCATGTACATGTACGGTAGGCGGCTGATACACATAAAACTACTCATAGGAGTACTTGTGCTTTCAAACCAAAATGATACGATATAATGGAATACGACATCACACGTAACCGATTTGATCCGGAACTTGCAGTATAGTCCATATATATTAAAAAATGATGTATAATGGAAAAAGCGTAAAATTTAGACTATTATCGACGCGTTTGTGAATTAAAAACAATTTTAAAAAATTTAAAAAAGGCCCAAAGCGCTGCGCTTTGACCTAAGAGGGGCGCTTTGCCCCCCCCCCCCCCCCCCCAAAAAAAAAAAAAAAAAAAAAAAAAAAAAAAAAACAAAGCGCCCAGCTTTGGCCATAGCGGGGCGCTTTGATGTAAAGCAACAGACAAGGTCTGACCGGTTCAGTCATTGTCTGTTGACTTTACACCAAAGCGCCCCGCTTTGGCCATAGCGGGGCGCTTTGGGGTGTGAAAATAATTTTCTCCGTGTGTGAATAGCATCTTGATAAAACCCTCGACCAAAAATCTTCACATCTTGATATCCCTAGGTTAAATATATTTACCAAGAACAAGAATACTTGTTAAAAATTAAAATCTTATGGACTTCGAGAAATGTCAACAACATTCGTATACAGTTTTGGGTTATAACAAACGAATAATATTAATTACTTTCGAAAAATGTGTTATACTTGATCACTATCATTTATATCTGCCAATCAATTTTCAGACTTAACCGTTTGAAATTTGGGTTTTAATAACATATTCTGCTGCTTTTTCATCATTGACAAGAATTTGAATTACCTCACACAATGAGCCAAAAACAGTCAGACATGTGACCGTTAACATGGGGCACAAATAACCTCTTCTCAATAATAAACGGGTATAACAGGAATCGAATACATGTTAGCGAACCGAACCGTACATTTCGAACGAAAACATGCAATTATTGATTGGTCCCCATAACTAAAGAAAAAAGTATTATATGACAAGACCTTGAAAAGTGCTTCATTGACTCTTCCATCACTAAATTCATAATAAAAATAAAGGACACATCATATATTGGGACCAAAAGGATGGCGAAAAGGAGTATAATCAGGATATGGAATATGTTGTACTAGATAATACACTTGTTATTTTTCGGTTTTGTATGTCAATCATGCGCCACTTGCATACAAACGAGTCCATTCCTTTGCTGCATTTGCATAAAAACCAAATAAAAAAAATATATTAAACCCAAAACGGTAAAACCGCATAAAAATTCAATTACCTGTTTCAACGGCTTCTGCTTCATTTGATTTCCAATGCTTTGCTATGTTCTCAGAGAGCGGGTCATCTGGGTTCGGAGCACTTAAAAGTGCTTGAATACTACAATATAGATACATAAAAAAGCTCATATGATAACATACATGTGATATGAAATGGCGTAATTATTATTTAGTAATAAAAATACAAATGATTTTACCTCAAGAGCACTGTACGGATCTGAAGAGCAGGGCTCCATTTATCTTTAAGAATATCAAGACATATTCTGCCAAGCTACATAAGAAATGAAAATAAAATAAATAGAAATAAAACATATAAATATGAGCATTAAAGTCATATACACAAACGATGAGGTGGGTACCACATTATACCTTATCGATATTCGGGTGGTATATTTTCATAAGGAACCGGACCTGTTACAACATGAATTAAATGATCTATTAATTACATAACAAATCACATGAATGGACGAAAATGACACAACAAATCTTCAGCAGCATCTGAAGAATAGTACAAATCACTGGTCTGTAACAAACATATTATTAGGACTTATTTTACTCTGATAATCGTATACAATTTAACATGACAAAAAGCTTAGGTGTATGTGGATAAAGATGACTACTGGATGATGATTCGTATGATATTGGATATTTTTATTTGAAAGCATACCAAGATTCTAATTATAATGTTAATAAATAAAATCATCAGAGTCATATCAAACTAGAATCAGGGAGGATTGATATATGAAAGTGGAATGAGGTTGTTGGGCTAAGTACTAAAACTGAACTTGGGTTTAATATGGGAACTGGACCTTATTTTGGGCTTCCTTGGCAATTGAGTAGCTCAAAGAAGAAATGTCTCTTATGTGAAGAGGAGTCTTGTTAAGAGTTGCATTATTTCGAGTAATTAGTAAAATAAGAACTTGGTCGTTTTGATAATGTAAAACAGTATTATTCATGAAAACCAACTAAAAATTCGTAAATTTTTGCCAAAAATGTACAAATAAAAACAATATAATATGACCCTGATAGTTAGCACTTAACCCTAAGAAAAAAGACTGTAAGATATTTAAACATGCCTGATTTGATCATTGATTACCATAATTAAAATGCAACAATAATAAGTGTCCATTTAACTGTTGCCTCTGAAAATATGCATATAAAGACTCCACTAATACATTGGAAAATACAAGAGAGTAGAGACTGGACCAGACTGTACTTTAACACAGTAACAGTTCTCATGATCCATGAAATAATCAAAGGGAGCATAATTTTTTTATTAAAGTTTTAAAAATGATAGCAGGTAGGGCTGTAAACGAACCGAACGGACACGAACTAGACCTTGTTCATGTTCGTTCGTTAAGGAAATAATGTGTTCATGAACACTTACCGAACGAGATTTTTTGTTCATGTTCGTTCATTAAGGATATGAGCTTGTTCACAAACACAAACGCACACAAATAAAACCGGCGAAGGCAGAGGAGGCTAGAAATAGATGGCGGAGGGAGCAGTGCTGGAACTTGAAATCCTAATAGTGCAATGGAGGTCGATGAATTCATTGATGTGAATAATAAGGAAGAAAAGGGGAATGGTACAAAAATAAGGCAGGACTAGAGTTTTCAATTTTAATTGTTAGTATAATAAAATAAATAATATATAATGTTTAGATAAACAAAAGGGACAAAATCGTTCATGAACATAAACAAACGAACATGAACGGTCGTAAATGAACAAACGTTCATTAACACATTATCGAACGTTCATTAACACATTATCAAACGTTCACGAACGCCATCGAACGAATGAGATCTTTGTTCGTGTTCGTTCATTTAACTAATAACGAAATTTCTTTTTCATGTTCGTTCATTTATTAAACGAACGCACGTAAACGAACTTCTTGCCAAACGGTTCACAAAACTGTTCGCTGAATGTTCAGTTTGTTTACAGCTCTAATAACAGGAAACAAAGCAAATCAAATGTCATTTAAGGATAATCTTTATTAACATCTATACCTTGGGGGCAGACATTGGATATTCCTCAGGCAGAAATAGCTCCAGCTTGAACACACCTCCTGTTTCAAAAGTTTAAAATATTACTACAGTGTAAAAGAATGAAACAGAACCACTATCAAGGCCCTTTTTTAAACAAAAAACGATCAAGATACAAATATTCAGCCATAAATCACAAGTAAAGAGTACAGTTAGAATAAAACATATTTTCAACTGTAAGCTCTCAGTTACTGAACTAAATCAAGAAAATAAACAGAAAGCCTGATACCATATGAACATATGTTCAAAAAGGAGGTACCCAAGATGGCAAAATTTATGACCCAAAAGTACCAATGGACCTGTTTTACGCAATTCATCCTATAATACAACACTCATTGAATATATGATTCTTGGTTTTAAAATGCGTGATGCGCTCCGATGCGTTTTGGTCCCAAAAGCCGATGCACCATGCGCAATGAGTGATGCGCACGCATCACGTATGTGAGGCATTTGTTATTTAAAAAAAATATTATATATTTATTGATAATCTTTTAACTTGTTAACTTTAAACACTACAAATTTAGAGATTAAGATAAATAAATACAAAAAAATAGCTCTAGTACCATGAAAGAAGTTCAATACAACCAAAATAAGCCTTGAGCTCTTAAGTGTACAAGTAGTCCATGCAAAAGGTACAAGTAATCTATGTAGGAACTCATTTAACAACTTCACCAGCTCATTGTACAAGCTTGTTAAGCACATTCTACAATTTTACTCTATAGTGGTCGATTTTCTGAAAAATGCGCGCATTAGGAGCGCATTATGCGATTTAGGGTGCATCATCCTTGCATCATGTAATCACAGCGCATCATGCGCATCACGCACTTTAAAACCAAGATATGATTTACACTCAATTTCAATAAGAGATCACAAAGCAGTAGCTACATCAGCAAAATCTCATATGTTTCTATAATCCTTCTTTTATTATAAAAACAACTTCCACTCCTAGTTATATATTTTGTATATCATTCTTGTTGCATAGAGTTGTAAACAATAACCCTTATATTTTTATTCACAATGTTGCTGTAACATTTAAAACGAAACATTGTTCATCGACATATGACAACTGAATGATTGTTTACCTTATTATATCGATAAAAACTTTAAACAACAACCCCATAGACATACAAAACTTAATAAACTAATAACCAAATCAACAGATAGCAAACAAAGCACCAAATATTCTAATAATCTAAACTTGCATTAACATTTAACACACCAATAATTATAATTCAATAATTCAATTCAATCTACCTTCATAAGGAGACTGCGTAGGGCCAAGAATCATCACATTAAAATACCGCATATTATCTTCTGACGGCGATGCGCTTATTCCAGGTGCTACATCACAAAAATCATATATACAAACACACAATCAGTTGATCTCAACATTCACACAAACACTATAACAACATAAAGCAACCATTACAGATACTGAATTAATTAATTTCATAACAGAAATGAATATAAAGTTGAAAATCACCTGGTTCGCTGAGCAATCGCTGCGTTTCCTGGATCAAACACGAAAGTCAAAACCCTAAGTTAGGGTTTTCGGATACAGATGAATGATTACCGGAAAAGAGGATCGTAAATGAGAAAGAGATTAACGATGATACCTTGATGATTCTTCGAGGTAGGTTGCTGTTCGCCATGGATGGAAGCTTAGGATTCACGCTACGAGGATTTTAGAGAAAGAAAGAGAAAGTTTGGGGGAAATGATGATTTCGATTGTATTTATTTGTTTATGGGGTTTTTGTTTAAGAGTTAATAGTCAAAATTGTCCCTAAGGTTTGCTCACTTTTAACACTTTAGTCTAAAACTCAAATCAGGTTAGATTTCTAAAAAAACTGATCAGTTTTTGATCACTTTTGACACTTTAGTCTAAAACTCGCCATGTTTGGGGGACTATTCAATGAACTCAAATCAGTTTTTGACACTTTCGGACTAGTTTCAATCTCTTGAACACTTCCAAAATTTTTAAATCTGAGTTCGTGAGGTTTGCATTTTATTGCCATTTTGGTCCAAAACTCAAATCAGGTTAGATTTCTAAAAAAAAAACTGATTTTTTGTCCTTTTCCTCATGGGCATTTTGGTCATTTGTCTATAAACCCTGCTCTCTATCCCTCTATAAACTCTGCCCTCCTTTCCCCTCTATTAACACCACCACTGCACCACCACCATCCCCACCGCACCACCACCACCATCCCCATCGCACCACCACCCCTGTCTCTCTCTCTAAACAACCCTCTGTCTCTCTCTCTCTCTTCTCTCACCCAGTGGAAATACAGATCAAAGAAAACCGGAAGGTTAAACCACAAACACCACTCCACAACAAATGGCTAACCCTAGCCGCCGCTGTGCAACCAGAACCTAATCGCATAAACCAGTAGCCGTGCAAACCAAAACCCAGTCGCATAACCCGCCGTCTACACAACCCATTCGAAACCTGCAAACAGCTAACCCTAGTCGTAGTGCAAACCAGAACCCTAGTCGCTCCTAACTTGAACCAGATCTAAACTCGAAACTGCCAAGGTTAACCACCATCATTCCTGTGTTCCGATGACACCTAGCGGCGGCTAGGGTTTCCAATCACGGATCTCTCTAGAATTGTTCAGATCTACCGGGGATGATTGGTGGTAATGGTGGCAGTGGCGGATTATGGTGGTTGTAAGAGTGTGTGTGTGAGAGATAGAGAGAGGGAGAGAGTTGTGGCGGCGGATTACGGTGGCGGCGGATTATGGTGGTGCTAATGGTGGTGGTGGGTGATGTTTAATGGTGAGAACTTGTGTCTATACATATATGATGATTGAGAGTGTGTGTGTGTGTATGTGTGTGTGTGCAATTAATAATTAGTTATAATAAAAGTATAATGACCAAAATGCCCCTGAGGAAAAGGACAAAAACCAGGTTTTTTTTAGAAATCTGACCTAATTTGAGATTTGGACCAAAATTGCAATAAAATGCAAACGTCAGGGACCCAAATTTAAAAATTTTGGATTTTGAACTAAAGTGAGCAAACCTCAAGGACCATTTTGGTTATTAACTCTTTATTTAATTTTAATGGTTTTGACCTCATACGTTAGTGAATTGACATATTAAACCTTATACTTTTGAGTTTATTTAGAGTTAAAAGACTGGCTGGTCCTTGTGGTTTGCAAATATTGCAGACTTGGTTCCAGTGGTTTAATAATTACACACTTGATCCTGGTGGTTGTAATTTTTACACTTGAGTGATCCTTATCAATAACCTGCGTTAAATTTCTTAGTTAAATGTGTGAGAAATGACTAAATTACCCCTAACCAATTATAAAAATAAAAAAGATATAAAGATGGGTGGCCCCCCTCATCTTCTCCCTCTATCCCTCTCTCTTTCTAAAATCGACCACCACCTGCACCTTAAACCCACCACCACCTCCACCTCCACCTCCAGTTCCACCATCAACCCACAACCAGCACTTCCACCATCACCTTCAGCCCACCACCCCAACCTCCACCGGCAACACCGCAAATAATTGGTTTGAATTAAACCAGGTTGACCAAATCCTTCAAGACCAATTCCTCCTTCAAGATCAATTCCATCAATCACTCTGTTACATTCCTGGACTGTTTCGATTTGAGTTGTATTATAAATACTCATCTAGAAACATCGTTTAGATCCTTTTCACAACACAATCTACTCTCAACTTTTTCTATTTTATAACTTGCAAGCTTTGATGAACTTGTCGAAACTCCAGTCCGAATTGATATCATCCCTCCCATCGCGAATAGGTAAAGAATTATTTGTGTTTTTAAATGTTTATCACATTCCGTATAAAAGCCCTTCATTAAATTTTTGAATATAGAGGCTAAGTCAGATTAATTTTAGGATGGTAGGACTAGGGGTTTGTGAGATTCAAGACCCTTGGAACATTCTTTCATGTCTCTGCCTTGTATACAAAAAGAAACCATGGAGAATTCATTTCCATCTTTTTATCATATTTGAACTTAATTTCTAAATTCTCTCTTTCATGGAACCATCTCTTTATGAAACCATCTCTTTCATCGAACCATTAACAGTTCTTATGGCATGTTCTTGATGATGTGTTTTAACTTTCAGAGAGATTGAAGTCTATGTGTTTATTTGATTCCATAAAGTGACTGATGGTTTGTAATATGAAGATCACTCCTTTTTTTTTTACAGGTGAACTTCTTTTGTGGTTATTCACATGTAACACCCCGAAAACGGGTTTGGTAATCAAACCCCGTTAATACTAAAAGACGGGTAAAGTACCGTTAGCGGCAAAAGTAACCCGATAAATATTAGAATTTAAATAAAAAATCTAATATTAATTAAAAGGCGGATAAGAACTTTCAAGGAATAAAAGGGATAAAAAGCCCGAGTTAACGGAACTTAAATAAGATGGGTTATGATGTGTGTAAAATGCAACATATAAATTACATCAAATGAGGCATAAAACTAACCCTTTTTAAGTACTAATGTTGGAAAAAGAGTGTTTTTTTTCTTCTTTTTGTATTTTCAGGATTAAATGAGCTCAAATTCACAAAAGAAGCAAAAAGACAGCTAAATCTAACATAAATACAAGAAAAGGAACATAAGTGGACTGCCAGACCCCTCAACGGCATCTTCCCAAGCAAAATAGAGAAGGCAGAAGACTGAACACGCCCCGTGCTCAGCCAGCACGGGGCCGTGCCCAATAAGCAGCAGAAAAGACAAACCTATAGAAGCTTCTATTGCCCACCACGGGCCGTGTCCAGTGAACACGGGGGCGTGGCGAAAGTACAGCAGGCGCATTAATTGTAATTGCGAATTACAATTAATGAAGAGAGAGTGTCAGACAGGCACGGGGGCGTGTCCAGCGGACACGGGGCCGTGCCCAGCCTTCTGTTCAGCCTATAAATAGGAGTGCTTGGTTTCATTTCAACTCATCCCTTGGCACACCACCTCTCTCACACTTCATCCACCACCCACCACCATCACAACACCATCATCCACCACCATCATCCATTGTCCATCGTAGAGTGTGTGAGTCGTCTCGGGATCCAAGATTGATCGTAAGAGTTCTTGACAATCAAGGCCATGTTTGCCTAAGTCTCTTACATCACTTGGTGAAGACAAAGTGTCTAGTATAATACTTTTTATTTCTAATCTTTTGCACTTTTTATTTGGTTTTGTATTAATGACTTTAATAACTAGTTACTTATGTTGAAGGTGATCTTTCCTTATCGTTTGTCCGTGGTGTCTTGGCATTATTTTACTGTCTATATAAAATAAAAGATTTTCACCATTCATATCTCCACGGTCTATATGGAGGTATGTTGGCTACCTGGTCGGGGGTTAAGGGAACGGTTTGGTAAAGGTCTTGCCATTGTTCAGCGTTTAGAGGTCCTGCAATGGACCTGGGTCAAATTTAGTAGGACCTCCTTCAATGCTTCACGGTATTGGATGGCGGGGGTCCAAACTCTTTGATCCCCTCATAAGTCAACTACTATTAATACTATAACCCGGCTATTTAGGACTGTATCCCTGCTGACTCAGACTACTTAGCCGAGGGTAACGTCACCGCCAAAAGCGGGGCCTACCATAATATTGCATTAATAACTTAATTCATTATCTTCCAATAATCCACCCTTTTAGGATTGTATCCTTGCTGACTCAAACTACTGGGGTGAGGGTAACGTCACATTCAAAAGAGGGGCCTACTACAATAACTAAGATAATCTCTTAATTATGTGCAAAAGTGCGGAAATAATCAAAGGTTATACTAGATACGAGTCGGAACCAAGTGATTCATCTTGTCTATCTGTTTTTATTTTATTTTTATTTTCAGCATTTTAGTTAGTTTTTATTTTTCTTAGTTTAAAACATTTTTCTAAACTTTTTATTTTGATTAGACGTTGAGGATAAACCGGTATTAAAAGCTTTTGTGTCCTTGGACGACCTCGGTATCTTACCAACGCTATACTACGCTCACGATGGGTGCACTTGCCCATATGTGTGTTTAGTGTTAGTAAAATATCGTGTTTTATAAATTTAAAACTTGGCTAAAAATAAGTGTTAAAGGGGCTTAAAATATACACCTAAAATATATAACACTTTACCGCACATCAAGTTTTTGGCGCCGTTGCCGGGGACACAAGGATTTTAAGAAAGTTAGGAATCAACGACCTAATCATTTTTTTATTTTTCTTTTTTATTTTTAGGATTTTCTTAGTTTTTCAGCTTCTGCAGAGCTCAGCACGGGCCGTGCCCGCTGAACACGCCCCCGTGCTAAATCATTGGAACTGACAATCCTGTTTTAAGTTAGACAGTAAGCTGAACATGGGGCCGTGCTCAGTCAACACGCCCCCGTGCCCAAGATTCACTTACTGAAAACAGATCCGTTAGATCCCGGCGGTTGGTAATTTCTGACATAAACATGAGTGATAGTAATTGTTTTTACTTTCGGCACTCTTGTGGTACGTGGTGTCAATTATGTGGTGGCGAACATAAAGAAGTAGAATGCTACTTTCTAAATTTTAGGCCTCACTACATGGACCCACCGACTTCTTATAACCTTAAGAGGGGCGAAAGTAAAAATAAGCCCTATCTCTCCCTCGAATGCGCCCAGCCAGATATTCTAGGGGAAATGCTCCTTGACGAGTTATTTCAACTAGAAAAGCTAATTCTAAATTGGTCAAGAGAGCTTAGGAAGGACTTTATTGATCCACCCCAAGACGATGACCATGACGAAATGTTGGAACCGCATTCCGACAACCTCATTGCTCCCAAAAATACCTTCATACCTAGCAAAGACTTGGACGATAGTCGTCCCTGTGCCGATTGTGCCGTGAAGGACTCTCCATCGACTTTGTTCGGTGCATACATAGACCTGAGCGATTCGACATACACCTTCTTTAACGAGAGCCCGGAAAAGGGTTGGACTTGTCCACCTAGAATGAAAATAGGAATTACCCTCACCGACAACCTCTTGCGTTCTCGCCTTAGTTTAGGACAATTAAGGTATCTTAGGCACTTTGGGGTTGTTCCAACCAATCAGGAGCCACCCGTTACTCGTGAGTTCCTTAAAAAAACTAGACAACTTCATAAAACAGTCCCTCGACACGGGGCCGTGTCCAGCCAACACGCCCCCGTGTCCACCAAAAGATTCCCTTCTGATCAGTACGTCAGAATACGGACAAACTGTGTCAGAACTCCACCTGCACACGGGGCCGTGTCCAATGGACACGGGGCTGTGTCCAGGATGCTGTCGTTTTCTATAAATGCAGCCAAGAATTCTGCACATTTGGACCAACTTGGGACAGAGATTTGAAGGAATCTTCTCTCAACTATCCTAGGTAAGTTTAAAAGAAGGTTCCAACAACCCATCTTGTCCTTTCCTCTTTTAGCCATTTCCTTCTTCTCCATCTTTCTCCAAGAACTACCATTAAAAGTTTGAATTCTTCCAACTTTGTGGTAAGGATTAATGAGTTTTGTTCAAGGAATCTTGGTAAAAATATGTTATGTAACATTGTTTTAAGTTATTAATGACTAAAAAGACCCCACAAGTTCAGAAAATAACTTAAAATTCCAAGTTTTCTTGCTCCAAAATTCTGCAGAAAGATGAACACGGGGCCGTGCTCAATGAACACGGGGCCGTGTCCGGTCACTGTTTCATTAAATAAACTATTTTTCAGTTTAATTTTCATAGTATGTCGAGTGAAAACAGCGAAACATCTTCTGTGCATTCATCAAACAGCCGAAGAGGAAGGAGGCCCTCCATTGAAGCTACACTTGTGCACTATGTGATAGCATTAAGGGAGGCTCTCAACGAAATGACATCAGTAGAGGAAGTCCTAATCGACCGTATTAACGATCTTACGGTGGGACTCGAAAGCAGCTTCCAAGAAATTAACCTCTTGCACCAGAGGTTAAATATTCTTGTAGCACCCCCGATGGAACCAGCCCTCCCTCAACAGGACTGGAACCTGGCACTCGGAATTAACAACCCTACCGGGTGGGAAGACTTTCCGGCGGAACCTCCCGTGGAACACCAACAAGAGATCCCGGTGGAAATCGAAACTCCTCAAACTAATGCCAATGAGCCTTCTTTTCTCCTTCCAAGGGAGGTGGAAGAGTGGCTCGCCGACATATGAGGAGAACCGCACCCAGAAGAAGGAGTTCTAAAAGGCCTTGTCTAACCAAGATTAGTTGCTTCTTGGAAATTTTGCTAATTAAAATAAAGTAGAGGCTAGAACTCCATGATTTAATAATTCTTTGTTGTCATATCTAGTTTAATCTAAATTTAGGATTATGTAAGGTCTCTCTATGAGTGCAATGAAATGATGGTTTTTAAAGTTTGGATGGTTCTTAATAAATAAAACACACTCATGGTGGTAAGGGATGAAAAGGGGAACGAGAAAAATGAGCTCATGCACAAGAACAAGGCAACCCGACAATTCTCTCCATTACAGTAAGGTTCAACACAGGCCGTGTCCAACCAACACGACCCCGTGCTGAACCCCCTGCAGAAAAATGCCCAGTTCAGGTAACTGGACACGGGCCGTGTTCACCAGACACGCCCCCGTGTCCAGGCTTCTGTTTCTTTTCTTTAATTTTTGTTACTGGCACCTGAACACGGAGCCGTGTCCAGACTACCAGTAACATAAATCTTTGCTTTTAACACCATTTTACACATCTAATCAACCTAAAAATTTATTTTTGGGACACATTGAGGACAATGTGTAATTTAAGTGTGGGGGGATGCTAAAACCTTGAATCTTGCAAGTCCTAAATACAAGCCTTACACAAAACTCTATTGGAACCGCTAATCACCCCAAATTTTTTCAAAAATTTCATTTTTTTTACTTGTCTAGGTTTAACTCGGGAAATTCAAGTTCTCAAAAAGGTTATATTTTTACGAATTTACAACCGATAGCGTAGTGATAAAAAGAACCAACATAAGAAAATTATGAAAAGGCATGACAAACTTAGTCAAATAAGGCATAAAACTAACCCTTTTTAAGTACTAATATTGGAAAAAGAGTGTTTTTGTCTTCCTTTTGTATTTTCAGGATTAAATGAGCCCAAAAACACAAAAGAAGCAAAAAGACAGCTAATTCCAACATAAATACAAGGAAAGGAACATTAGTGGACTGCCCGACCCCTCAACGGCACCTTCCAAAGCAAAATAGAGAAGTCCGAAGACTGAACACGCCCCGTGTTCAGCCAGCACGGGGCCGTGCCCAAGAAGCAGCAGAAAAGACAAACCTATAGAAGCTTCTATTGCCCACCACGGGGTCGTGCCCAGCGGACACGGGGGCGTGGCGAAAGTACAGCAGGCGCATTAATTGTAATTGCGAATTACAATTAATGAGGAGAGAGAGTGTCAGATAGGCACGGGGCCGTGCCCAGCGGACACGGGGCCGTGCCCAGCTCTCTGTTCAACCTATAAATAGGAGTGCTTGGATTCATTTCAACTCATCCCTTGGCACACCACCTCTCTCACACTTCATCCACCACCCACCACCATCACAACACCATCATCCACCACCATCATCCATTGTCCATCATAGAGTGTGTGAGTCGTCTCGGGATCCAAGATTGATCGTAAGAGTTCTTGACAATCAAGGCCATGTTTGCCTAAGTCTCTTACATCACTTGGTGAAGACAAAGTGTCTAGTATAATACTTTTTATTTCTAATCTTTTGCACTTTTTATTTGGTTTTGTATTAATGACTTTAATAACTAGTTACTTATGTTAAAGATGATCTTTCCTTATCGTTTGTCCGTGGTGTCTTGCCATTATTTTACTGTCTATATAAAATAAAGGATTTTCCCCATTCATATCTCCACGGTCTATATGGAGGTATGTTGGCTACCTGGTCGGGGGTTAAGGGAACGGTTTGGTAAAGGTCTTGCCATTGTTCAGCGTTTAGAGGTCCTGCAATGGACCTGGGTCAAATTTAGTAAGACCTCCTTCAATACTTCACGGTATTGGATGGCGGGGGTCCAAACTCTTTGATCCCCTCATAAGTTAACTACTATTAATACTATAACCCGACTATTTAGGACTGTATCCCTGCTGACTCAGACTACTTAGCCGAGGGTAACGTCACCGCCAAAAGCGGGGCCTACCATAATACTGCATTAATAACTTAATTCATTATCTTCCAATAATCCATTCTTTTAGGATTGTATCCTTGCTGACTCAAACTACTGGGGTGAGGGTAACGTCACCTTCAAAAGAGGGGCCTACTACAATAACTAAGATAATCTCTTAATTATGTGCAAAAGTGCGGAAATAATCAAAGGTTATACTAGATACGAGTCGGAACCAAGTGATTCATCTTGTCTATCTGTTTTTATTTTATTTTTATTTTTCATCAATTTTAGTTAGTTTTTATTTTTCTTAGCTTAAAACATTTTTCTAAACTTTTATTTTGATTAGACGTTGAGGATAAACCGGTACTAAAAGCTCTTGTATCCTTGGACGACCTCGGTATCTTACCAACACTATACTACGCTCAACGATGGGTGCACTTGCCCATATGTGTGTTTAGTGTTAGTGAAATATCGTGTTTTATAAATTTAAAACTTGGCTAAAATAAGTGTTAAAAAGGGCTTAAAATATACACCTAATATATATAACATTTCACCGCACATCAAGTTTTTGGCGCCGTTGCCGGGGACACAAGGATTTTAAGAAAGCTTAAAATCGACGGCCTAATCAGTTTTTCAAAATTAAAAAAAAAAACGCGCGCATTTTTTCTGCATTTTAGTTTAGATTTGCATTTACAGTAACCTGTACACGGGGCCGTGTTCACTGAACACGGGGCCGTGCCCAGCATTTTCATAAAAACACCCAGTAACAGAAGCTTGACCACGGGCCGTGCTCACTGAACACTCCCCGTGCTCAACGAAATCAGTAAATTTAATTAAAACGCCCAGATACAGATCCTGAACACGGGGCCGTGCTCACTGAACACGGGGCCGTGTCCAGCCTCTGTTTCCGTTTTTATTTTTGTTTTCTGATCTCGAGACTCGGTTGTGGTCTGCTGAGTGATTCTTATGGATCAATACTCAGGAGGTTACAACTACACCTATGATAAGGATGATTATAGGGGTAATTATTGCACTAATTGTCGTAATGCACGTTCGATTCAAAATAATCACTCATATCAACCATCCAATTCATACACCTACTATGAGGAGCCCAGGTACGAGCCATCAACTTCATACACATCCTATGAAGACCAAAGGTATGAACCTCATCCCTCATACTCATATTTTGATGAACCAAGGTATGAGCCTTCTTACTCATACTTTGAGGAACCAAGATATGAGCAACCACCTTCATATGCTTATTATGAGGAACCATGGCGTGAACAACCCACCTCATATGAGTATTATGAAGAACAAAATTACGAACCTTATCCATCATATGCTTACAATGAAGAACAATGGTGCGAACCATCGACTTCATATGAGTACTATGAGGAACAAAGGGTCGAACAACCGGATTCAAGCTTAGAAAATTCCGATTCTTTTTCTATAACCGAAGTGACCGATAGGATATTAGAACACATTAGAGTGATCGATCGATGTATAAAAGAAGCTCGCGCAAGGGAAGAGGAGTCCCGCGCAAGAGAAGAATTAAAAAAGGAAGAGATAACTGAAAATGTAAAAATGGAAGAACAAATAAGTGAAAAGCCGACACATGAGTTAAACAACGAAAAAGGTGAGTCCGACAACGTTAAAATCCAAGAAGAGTCTAATTTTGAAGAAATTAATCTCTTGACACCTTCTTTCGAAAATCATTGTTTAGTACCCACTCATGCTAAGTTTTTAAAAGAGTTAAACACTAACACTAAAATTGACGAAATGGTAAGTGTTAAGTTAACTAATGATCAAACTTCACTAATAAAAGAAGACCCATTTGAAATTAACATCACACCGGTTCCATGTTTCTTTCAAAATTCGTTTATTAGTAATGTCACAATCGATAAAGATCTTTGTGTTAACATAATGCCTAACTACATTTTCGAAAAATTAAGTATTAGTGAGTTTTCTCCACTTCGAATACCCATTTTTCTATCCAATCGGAAAGTAATAAAATCAATCGGTATAGTTGAAGATGTCTTGGTTCAAACAAATCAAATGGTAATCCCAACCGACTTTGTCATCCTCGATGACGCTCCTCTAGTGTTGGGACGACCATTTGTAAAAACTCACGAAGCTTTGAAAAATCGGAAGTTCAATAATCTACCTCTTCAATTAGGGGCATTTAAAAGAAGTGTCGATCTCGAACGATCAATGAAATATCCATTCGGCAATAATGACCCCCTAATTGAAGATGAACCACCCGATACAAGTGAAGAGATTGACCACTTTGTTGAAGAAGAGGTCGCCATAGAACAAACTTTAAAGTTCTTGATCGAAATGAGCAACCAAATAAGGAGTCTCCTAAAGACCCACCACTTGAGCTCAAAGAACTTCCAAAAGGTTTGGAATATGCTTTTTTAGACAAAGATGGTAAGTTACCTGTAATTATTTCATCTAAATTAGATAACTTAGAAAAAGAAAAATTAATTAATCTTTTGAAAAAACACAAAAATGCAATAGCTTGGAAACTTGTTGACATAAAAGGAATTAGTCCTTCTATGTGCACACACAAATTTTTGATGAATGATGACTACAAATCGGTCATACAACCACAACGTCGAGTAAATCCAAATGTTCAAGAAGTGGTTAAAAACGAAGTCATCAAGCTACTTGACGCCGGACTTATCTATCCTATCTCCGATAGTCCTTGGGTGAGTCCCGTCCAAGTAGTTCCAAAGAAAGGAGGTATGACGGTAATAACTAACGAAAAAAATGAACTAATACCAACGAGAACCGTCACAGGATGGAGGGTTTGTATAGATTATAGACGATTAAATGAAGCAACAAGAAAGGATCACTTTCCTTTACCCTTCATTGATCAAATGTTAGAAAGATTATCCGGTCATAAATTTTACTGTTTCTTGGATGGTTTTTCAGGTTACTTTCAAATCCCGATAGCACCCGAAGACCAAGAGAAGACAACTTTCACTTGTCCCTATGGAACGTTTGCTTATCGACGCATGCCGTTTGGTCTATGTAATGCCCCTGCAACATTCCAACGTTGCATGGTAGCTATTTTCCATGACATGATAGAAAAGACAATGGAAGTCTTCATGGACGACTTCTCTATCTTTGGGGATTCATATGACCAATGCCTCGATAACCTTGAACGAATGCTATCCCGATGTGAGGAAACTAACCTCGCCCTTAATTGGGGAAAATGCCATTTCATGGTAACGGAGGGAATAGTACTCGGTCACAAAATCTCAAGCGAAGGAATGGAGGTGGATCGAGCCAAAATAGATACCATTTCTAGATTACCACCTCCATCCTCCGTAAGAGCTATCAGAAGTTTCCTAGGGCATGCCGGATTTTATAGGCGATTTATCAAAGACTTTTCAAAAATCTCAAGGCCTCTAACAAAATTGCTTGAAAAAGATGCTCCATTCATCTTTGACAAGGATTGCAATCAAGCATTTCTTACCCTAAAGGAAATGCTAGTCAATGCACCTATCATGATAGCGCCTGATTGGAAATTTCCTTTCGAAATCATGTGTGATGCTAGTGACTTTGCAGTTGGAGCTGTCTTGGGACAGAGAAAAGAAAAGCATTTCCACCCAATCTATTATGCTAGTAAAACACTTAATGATGCACAAGAAAATTACACAACAACTGAAAAAGAGTTACTAGCTGTGGTATTTGCTTTTGATAAATTTCGTTCTTATCTTGTTCTGTCTAAAACTATAGTCTATACAGACCATGCAGCCATTCGATATCTCTTCAAGAAGCAAGACGCAAAACCACGTTTGATTAGGTGGATTCTACTCCTCCAAGAATTTGACATTGAAATCAAGGACAAAAGAGGAGCAGAAAATACCGCAGCAGATCATCTTTCACGCTTAGAGGACCCAGCTTTAGAGGCAACCAGGGACGAGCAAATCAACGAAAAATTTCCAATTGAGTCCCTGGAAATGGTGGAATACAAGGAAGAACCATGGTACGCCGACTATGCTAACTACCTAGCTAGCAGTATAGTCGCAAAAGGATGGCCACATCATCAAAGAAAAAAATTCTTTGCCAATGTGAAACACTACTTTTGGGAAGATCCATATCTTTTCAAAATGTGTGCCGACCAACTCGTCAGACGATGCGTACATGGTGGTGAAGCACGAAGAATTCTCCGCCATTGTCATGAAGGTCCATACGGAGGACATCATGGTGCTGCCAGTACAGCACGAAAGGTATTCGATTCAGGATTTTATTGGCCAACCATTTACAAAGACGCCCAAAGTCTTGTAAAGACATGTGATGCTTGCCAAAGAACAGGTAATATTTCTTCCAAAAACGAAATGCCACAAAATGGCATTCTTGTTTGTGAAATATTTGATGTGTGGGGACTCGACTTTATGGGACCTTTCCCACCATCGAAAGGAAACAAATATATACTTGTGGCAGTAGATTACTTGTCTAAATGGGCTGAGGCCGAGGCACTTCCAACAAATGATGGAAGAGTCGTGGTAAGATTTCTGAAAAAATTATTCTCTCGTTTTGGCACACCTAAAGCTTTAATAAGTGATAGAGGTACCCATTTTTGCAACCATCAACTTGAAAAACTTTTAACAAGATATGGGGTCTATCACCGGGTTTCAACAGCATATCACCCTCAAACAAACGGACAAGCCGAAGTGACTAACAGAGGTTTAAATCGAATACTCGAAAAAACCGTAGGGTTAAATAAAAAGGAATGGGCAGATAAATTAGACGATGCTTTATGGGCTTTTCGAACTGCTTATAAAACAACAATAGGTACAACCCCATATAAGCTAGTCTATGGAAAAAGTTGTCATTTGCCAGTAGAAATTGCACACAAAGCCTACTGGGCAATCAAAAATGTAAACTTAGATCTAGAATTTGCTGGTAAAAATCGATTTTGTCAAATAAATGAATTAGACGAGCTTAGGAATTATGCATACTCAAACTCTGAAATTTATAAGGAAAGAATGAAAAATTTGCATGACAAACATATTAAACCTAATGAATTTCGGGTAGGAGATTTAGTTCTTTTGTTTAATTCACGACTTCGATTGTTTCCTGGTAAATTAAAGTCTAGGTGGTCAGGACCTTTTTCCGTCACCCACATTTTTCCACACGGTGCAGTAGAAATTAAATCTCGAAATGGGCCACCATTTAAAGTCAATGGCCAACGGCTGAAACTCTATCAAGGATTTATTGAGGATGAGGAAGAAGAGATCTCGCTTCAAACAGTGGAAGAATAAAAACATCATGCCTGGTAAGTTACGAACGATTGAGACGACAAAATAAAGCGGTAAGTTTTCTAACCATAGCTTTTGGGAAAAGGGGGCACTCACACGCGCACAAAAAAAAAAAAAACTCGCTCGGCACGAGGCCGTGTCCGCTGGACACGGGGCCGTGTTCGCGCTGCAGACGGGATAAAACCCCTTTTTCAAAACAGTTTCTTCATTCCACACGCCCCGTTTCCCCACAAAAGCTCTGGTTCCAGGCGATTTTTCGCGAAATTTCGACGTCTCCTATCGATCTAACAACGTCAAGGTATGATTCTATCACTCTTAGTAGTTAGATTAGTTACTTGCATGTAGTTAAAACACCAAAAATTTGGGGAAAAATATAGGGTTCTTGAAGTTCATCCGGATCAAACCTCAAATTTTTGTTTAGATCTGTTTGCATTTAGTTAGATTAGCGTTAAGGAAAGTAAATACACTTAGACTGTTCAAAGATTCACCCGATTTCTTACAAAAACCCCAAACCCTTGTTCTTGAACCGAAAAAGATAAAATTGATGGGGTAAACGGGATATTTTGGGAAAAACGGTGTTTAGGGTTTCATTTTCGGGGGAAACCGCACCTATTGGACCAAAAATTTTCAAGTTTTCGAAACCGGGTCGAAAAATGAAGTTTTTGAGTAACAGACCTCTGGACACGGGGCCGTGTCCGCTGGACACGGGGTCGTGTCCAGCCACTGTTTGCAGTTTTTTTAAAAATCTGATTGTCTCGTACTAATTTTTTGGTGTATTCTTTCAGATGGAAAAGTTCACTAGGTTCAATGCAAGGGAGCTTGATGCAAGAGCAAGGTATGAGATTCTTCAAACAAGACCCGAAGAGTACCCCATGAGAGCTTGCACGGACCTGTTAACCTTGGTAAACCAGCTGGACCGATTCAACAACATCGTTACGGGACCACTAGCTGTTGCATTAAACACTCGGCTTCGGTCGGTGCATCAATGCACCATGGAGTTCTACAGTACTTTTACATTCACTTCAAGGTGTGACCCTTTCGACAATGAAGGGGTTGCATTTAGGTGTGGCGGGACAATGTACTCGATCTCCATGGCACAGTTTGGAGCCATAATAGGACTATACCAAGAGGAGGAATCGGGAAACGAAGAAAATACCGGAGGATTACGAGACTTGGATGAAAATGAACGACAAGCTGCATGGGCTCAAATCGGTGAAGGAATCTACAACCCTAGTAGCACCAAGAGTACGAAGCTAAGGGATCCGCTCTATCGCTACATTCACAGGCTTCTCTCCTACTCTCTAAACCAACGTCACGACAGTAGCGGCGTTGTAGGGTTGAAAGATTTGGTTGTCCTTCACTGTATCCACAACCAGAAGCCCCTCGATGTTCCATATCTCCTGTTACGAAACATGCATCCCAACGCCTATCTTCTTCGGAGGATGGGTGTACCGTCTTTTCAAGCATTACACACGAATTCCAAGGTCCTTTGAAAGAAGCCCATGGTCGGGACGAGTTGATTACCACATTTTCTGAGCCATGAACTTACTTTATGAGGCAGAAGACGGAACGGTGAGTTTCCAAAGGACGCAAGGTTATGCATGGAACCCACAGGAGGCCCTAGTTCTTCACGCACCACCTCCCCACTACCAATATCAACCCCACGGTGATCCGGGTCAATCCTCCTCATAAGGAGGCGGTTTTCCTAATTTTCAAAGCTTACATGATCTTATGCAGGAAAACCTCATGTGTACCAGGAACGCCTACAACCTAGCCAACAACACATACCACCGGGTCGGAGCTATTGAACGCAACATCAACGATATACAAGATGATATCAGAAGCATCCGGGAGTATATGGCGGGGCATGGGGATGGAGGTGATGATAGCGATGAGGACATGGAGTAGGAGCAGGAGGAAGCGGTTGATGGATGACTCCCCAGGTTAACCCTATGCAATCTTGAACAATTGATGGCCTGCGTGCCAAGTGTTAGACAATTTACTTTTCCTAACTATTTTCTGCATTTTACTTTTCTTTTTCTTTTACTTTATGCTTGGAACAATTAACTATGGTAATTTAGGATGTTTGTGTTGCTTGGTGTGGTATTAAGTGATGAAACAGGTACAAACCGAGGCTTGGAATGCTAAGCCTCAGCACTTATAGGGCCAGGATGGAAAAACTGGAGGAAGAAACCTGTTTTTCAGGCTTTCAGACTGTCCACACGGGGACGTGTCCAGCCAACACGCCCCCGTGCTCACCTCCCAGACCTGCTGTTTGGCTACTGACCTGCAGATTTTTGTCAGACACGTGGCCGTGTCCAGTGGACACGGGGCCGTGTTCACCTTCTGTAAGTTGTCATTACTGGCAGTTCGCCACGGGGTCGTGTCCAGTGGACACGGGGCCGTGTCCAGACTACCAGTGACATAAACCTTTGCTTTTTAAACACTATTTTACACATCTAATCAACTTAAAAATTTATTTTTGGGACACATTGAGGACAATGTGTAATTTAAGTGTGGGGGGGGGGGGGATGCTAAAACCTTGAATTTTGCAAGTCCTAAATACAAGCCTTACACAAAACTCTATTGGAACTGCTAATCACCCCAAATTTTTTCAAAAATTTCATTTTTTACTTGTCTAGGTTTAACTCGGGAAATTCAAGTTCTCAAAAAGGTTATATTTTTACAAATTTACAACCGATAGCGTAGTGATAAAAAGAACCAACATAAGAACATTATGAAAAGGCATAGCAAACTTAGTTAAAATTTGATTATATATACTTGATCACATAAAAACCCATTCCCACAAAAGTGAGTTTTGAGCCTTTATTGAGCACAATTACATATCATTAAAACTAAATGCTCATTTTTCGTTTCTTGTGTGAATAGCCGCTTGGTTCTTACGACTCTAGAACTTGCCATGACGATACATTCCCGGTCCTTATCAACTTAAACCCGAGTAAGTAAATGATGGAGGCATTAGAACTAACCCCTTTTTATTTCTACACCATTATTTTTCTTTTTCTTTTACCACCTACCCAAAAATCCCCCTAGTTAGCCCCTTTGAGCCTAAACCTTTTCATTTCATCACCCAAACCAAAAACCCTTTTACCCACCAAAACCTTTTTATTTTTAACCCTTTGTTTTAGTAACAAGTTCGGTTTTTCGTATAAAAAAAATGTGTGTTGTTGATGAAGCAAAAAGAAAAACAAACAAGTTCACCAAAAATAACTTTGTTTGAATAAACGCTTCATCAAAATAAAAAGTTGCAAAAATAGAAAATCTTACGAAAACCGACACCTGTTACGCTTTTCGCCCTTTCTTCTACTTTTCTACTAACCACTAACCCAACCACCTACCTTTAACCCAAGCCTAACCCTTAACCTACAAAGTCCTCTTGATATTTACAAAGGTATAAAAGTTAAAAAGGAGGAGGATTGATTGCTTGGCAAGCTTATGGTAGGAATAAGTTCCACGCCGCTCTCGAGTGATTCACTAAAAATACACCTTCGGCCGAGTGTGAGTGATTTCTCCCGTAAGGTATGTGAACTTGTATATAAATGGAATTTTAAAAAAGGCATGTTATGCCCAAATAAGTAATTTCTCCTATGAAACGTTCTAAATAAATCATTACGAATAGGATTGTAAATAAATAAAGATAAAACCCAAAAAGACCTTGGATTCCCGACACTCTACGACAAGCCCAAAACCTTCTCTTCTACCTATTCCATTTGGGAGTGTAAGCCACATATTAAAGAGTTTTGCTTGAGGACAAGCAAAAGTTCAAGTGTGGGGGTATTTGATGTGTGTAAAATGCAACATATAAATTACATCAAATAAGGCATAAAACTAACCCTTTTTAAGTACTAATATTGGAAAAAGAGTGTTTTTGTCTTCCTTTTGTATTTTCAGGATTAAATGAGCTCAAAAACACAAAAGAAGCAAAAAGACAGCTAATTCCAACATAAATACAAGGAAAGGAACATTAGTGGACTGCCCGACCCCTCAACGGC
Organism: Helianthus tuberosus; assembly: GCA_030545235.1. Taxonomy (NCBI): domain Eukaryota; kingdom Viridiplantae; phylum Streptophyta; class Magnoliopsida; order Asterales; family Asteraceae; genus Helianthus; species Helianthus tuberosus. The sequence continues at coordinate 36,530,348 of CM060415.1, read as the reverse complement.
ACCTTCCAAAGCAAAATAGAGAAGTCAGAAGACTGAACACGCCCCGTGCTCAGCCAGCACGGGGCCGTGCCCAAGAAGCAGCAGAAAAGACAAACCTATAGAAGCTTCTATTGCCCACCACGGGGCCGTGCCCAGTGGACACGTGGGCGTGGCGAAAGTACAGCAGGCGCATTAATTGTAATTGCGAATTACAATTAATGAGGAGAGAGAGTGTCAGATAGGCATGGGGCCGTGCCCAGCGGACACGGGGCCGTGCCCAGCTCTCTGTTCAGCCTATAAATAGGAGTGCTTGGATTCATTTCAACTCATCCCTTGGCACACCACCTCTCTCACACTTCATCCACCACCCACCACCATCACAACACCATCATCCACCACCATCATCCATCATAGAGTGTGTGAGTCGTCTCGGGATCCAAGATTGATCGTAAGAGTTCTTGACAATCAAGGCCATGTTTGCCTAAGTCTCTTACATCACTTGATGAATACAAAGTGTCTAGTATAATACTTTTTATTTCTAATCTTTTGCACTTTTTATTTGGTTTTGTATTAATGACTTTAATAACTAGTTACTTATGTTGAAGGTGATCTTTCCTTATCGTTTGTCCGTGGTGTCTTGGCATTATTTTACTGTCTATATAAAATAAAGGATTTTCACCATTCATATCTCCACGGTCTATATGGAGGTATGTTGGCTACCTGGTCGGGGGTTAAGGGAACGGTTTGGTAAAGGTCTTGCCATTGTTCAGCGTTTAGAGGTCCTGCAATGGACCTGGGTCAAATTTAGTAAGACCTCCTTCAATACTTCACGGTATTGGATGGCGGGGGTCCAAACTCTTTGATCCCCTCATAAGTTAACTACTATTAATACTATAACCCGGCTATTTAGGACTGTATCCCTGCTGACTCAGACTACTTAGCCGAGGGTAACGTCACCACCAAAAGCGGGGGCTACCATAATACTGCATTAATAACTTAATTCATTATCTTCCAATAATCCACCCTTTTAGGATTGTATCCTTGCTGACTCAAACTACTGGGGTGAGGGTAACGTCACCTTCAAAAGAGGGGCCTACTACAATAACTAAGATAATCTCTTAATTATGTGCAAAAGTGCGGAAATAATCAAAGGTTATACTAGATACGAGTCGGAACCAAGTGATTCATCTTGTCTATCTGTTTTTATTTTACAGCAATTTTAGTTAGTTTTTATTTTTCTTAGCTTAAAACATTTTTCTAAACTTTTATTTTGATTAGACGTTGAGGATAAACCGGTACTAAAAGCTCTTGTGTCCTTGGACGACCTCGGTATCTTACCAACACTATACTACGCTCAACGATGGGTGCACTTGCCCATATGTGTGTTTAATGTTAGTGAAATATCGTGTTTTATGAATTTAAAACTTGGCTAAAATAAGTGTTAAAAAGGGCTTAAAATATACACCTAATATATATAACACTTCACCGCACATCACAATTACATATCATTAAACTAAATGCTCATTTTTCGTTTCTTGTGTGAATAGCCGCTTTGTTCTTACGACTCTAGAACTTGCCATGACGATACATTCCCGGTCCTTATCAACTTAAACCCGAGTAGGTAAATGATGGAGGCATTAGGACTAACCATTTTTTATTTCTACACCATTTTTTTTTTCTTTTACCGCCTACCCAAAAATCCCCCTAGTTAGCCCCTTTGAGCCTAAACCTTTTCATTTCATTTCCCAAACCAAACACCCTTTTACCCACCGAAACCTTTTTTATTTTTAACCCTTTGTTTTAGTAACAAGTTCGTTTTTTTTTTCGTATGATCGTTAAAAAAAATGTGTTGATAATGAAGCAAAAGATAAACAAACAAGTTCATCAAAAATAACTTTGTTTGAATAATAGCTTCATCAAAATAAAAGTTAAAAAATATATATATATATATATATATATATATAGAAAGTCCTACGAAAACCGACGCTTGTTACGCTTTTCACCCTTTTTTTCTACTAACCACTATCCACTATCCCAACCACCTACCTTTAACCCAAGCCTAACCCTTAACCCACAAAGTCCTCTTGATATTTACAAAAGGTATAAAAGTTAAAAAAGGAGGAGGATTGATTGCTTGGAAAGCTTATGGTAGGAATAAGTTCCATGCCGCTCTCGAGTGATTCACTAAAAATACACCTTCGGCCGAGTGTGAGTGATTTCTCCCGTGAGGTATGTGAACTTGTATATAAATGGAATTTTAAAAAGGCATGTTATGCCCAAATAAGTAATTTCTCCTATGACACGTTCTAAACAAATCATTACGAATAGGATTGTAAATAGATAAAAATAAAACCCAAAAGGATCTTGGATTCTCAACACTCTATGACAAGCCCAAAACCTTCTCTTCTACCCATTCCATTTGGGAGTGTAAGCCACATATTAAAGAGTTTCGCTTGAGGACAAGCAAAAGTTCAAGTGTGGGGGTATTTGATGTGTGTAAAATGCAACATATAAATTACATCAAATGAGGCATAAAAATAACCCTTTTTAAGTACTAATGTTGGAAAAAGAGTGTTTTTTTCTTCCTTTTGTATTTTCAGGATTAAATGAGCTCAAATTCACAAAAGAAGCAAAAAGACAGCTAAATCTAACATAAATACAAGAAAAGGAACATAAGTGGACTGCCCGACCCCTCAACGGCATCTTCCCAAGCAAAATAGAGAAGGCAGAAGACTGAACACTCCCCGTGCTCAGCCAGCACGGGGCCGTGCCCAATAAGCAGCAGAAAAGACAAACCTATAGAAGCTTCTATTGCCCACCACGGGCCGTGTCCAGTGAACACGGGGGCGTGGCGAAAGTACAGCAGGCGCATTAATTGTAATTGCGAATTACAATTAATGAAGAGAGAGTGTGTCAGACAGGCACGGGGGCGTGTCCAGCGGACACGGGGCCGTGCCCAGCCTTCTGTTCAGCCTATAAATAGGAGTGCTTGGTTTCATTTCAACTCATCCCTTGGCACACCACCTCTCTCACACTTCATCCACCACCCACCACCATCACAACACCATCATCCACCACCATCATCCATTGTCCATCGTAGAGTGTGTGAGTCGTCTCGGGATCCAAGATTGATCGTAAGAGTTCTTGACAATCAAGGCCATGTTTTCCTAAGTCTCTTACATCACTTGGTGAAGACAAAGTGTCTAGTATAATACTTTTTATTTCTAATCTTTTGCACTTTTTATTTGGTTTTGTATTAATGACTTTAATAACTAGTTACTTATGTTGAAGGTGATCTTTCCTTATCGTTTGTCCGTGGTGTCTTGGCATTATTTTACTGTCTATATAAAATAAAAGATTTTCACCATTCATATCTCCACGGTCTATATGGAGGTATGTTGGCTACCTGGTCGGGGGTTAAGGGAACGGTTTGGTAAAGGTCTTGCCATTGTTCAGCGTTTAGAGGTCCTGCAATGGACCTGGGTCAAATTTAGTAAGACCTCCTTCAATACTTCACGGTATTGGATGGCGGGGGTCCAAACTCTTTGATCCCCTCATAAGTTAACTACTATTAATACTATAACCCGGCTATTTAGGACTGTATCCCTGCTGACTCAGACTACTTAGTCGAGGGTAACGTCACCGCCAAAAGCGGGGCCTACCATAATACTGCATTAATAACTTAATTCATTATCTTCCAATAATCCACCCTTTTAGGATTGTATCCTTGCTGAGTCAAACTACCGGGGTGAGGCTAACGCCACCTTCAAAAGAGGGGCCTACTACAATAACTAAGATAATCTCTTAATTATGTGCAAAAGTGCGGAAATAATCAAAGGTTATACTAGATACGAGTCAGAACCAAGTGATTCATCTTGTCTATCTGTTTTTATTTTATTTTTATTTTTCAGCAATTTTAGTTAGTTTTTATTTTTCTTAGCTTAAAACATTTTTCTAAACTTTTATTTTGATTAGACGTTGAGGATAAACCGGTACTAAAAGCTCTTGTGTCCTTGGACGACCTCGGTATCTTACCAACACTATACTACGCTCAACGATGGGTGCACTTGCCCATATGTGTGTTTAATGTTAGTGAAATATCGTGTTTTATGAATTTAAAACTTGGCTAAAATAAGTGTTAAAAAGGGCTTAAAATATACACCTAATATATATAACACTTCACCGCACATCACAATTACATATCATTAAACTAAATGCTCATTTTTCGTTTCTTGTGTGAATAGCCGCTTGGTTCTTACGACTCTAGAACTTGCCATGACGATACATTCCCGGTCCTTATCAACTTAAACCCGAGTAGGTAAATGATGGAGGCATTAGGACTAACCCTTTTTTATTTCTACACCATTTTTTTTCTTTTACCGCCTACCCAAAAATCCCCCTAGTTAGCCCCTTTGAGCCTAAACCTTTTCATTTCATTTCCCAAACCAAACACCCTTTTACCCACCAAAACCTTTTTTATTTTTAACCCTTTGTTTTAGTAACAAGTTCGGTTTTTTTTCGTATGATCGTTAAAAAAAATGTGTTGATAATGAAGCAAAAGATAAACAAACAAGTTCATCAAAAATAACTTTGTTTGAATAATAGCTTCATCAAAATAAAAGTTAAAATATATATATATATATATATATATATATATATAGAAAGTCCTACGAAAACCGACGCTTGTTACGCTTTTCACCATTTTTTTTCTACTAACCACTATCCACTATCCCAACCACCTACCTTTAACCCAAGCCTAACCCTTAACCCACAAAGTCCTCTTGATATTTACAAAAGGTATAAAAGTTAAAAAAGGAGGAGGATTGATTGCTTGGCAAGCTTATGGTAGGAATAAGTTCCATGCCGCTCTCGAGTGATTCACTAAAAATACACCTTCGGCCGAGTGTGAGTGATTTCTCCCGTGAGGTATGTGAACTTGTATATAAATGGAATTTTAAAAAGGCATGTTATGCCCAAATAAGTAATTTCTCCTATGAAACGTTCTAAACAAATCATTACGAATAGGATTGTAAATAGATAAAAATAAAACCCAAAAGGATCTTGGATTCTCAACACTCTATGACAAGCCCAAAACCTTCTCTTCTACCCATTCCATTTGGGAGTGTAAGCCACATATTAAAGAGTTTCGCTTGAGGACAAGCAAAAGTTCAAGTGTGGGGGTATTTGATGTGTGTAAAATGCAACATATAAATTACATCAAATGAGGCATAAAAATAACCCTTTTTAAGTACTAATGTTGGAAAAAGAGTGTTTTTTTCTTCCTTTTGTATTTTCAGGATTAAATGAGCTCAAATTCACAAAAGAAGCAAAAAGACAGCTAAATCTAACATAAATACAAGAAAAGGAACATAAGTGGACTGCCCGACCCCTCAACGGCATCTTCCCAAGCAAAATAGAGAAGGCAGAAGACTGAACACTCCCCGTGCTCAGCCAGCACGGGGCCGTGCCCAATAAGCAGCAGAAAAGACAAACCTATAGAAGCTTCTATTGCCCACCACGGGCCGTGTCCAGTGAACACGGGGGCGTGGCGAAAGTACAGCAGGCGCATTAATTGTAATTGCGAATTACAATTAATGAAGAGAGAGAGTATTAGACAGGCACGGGGGCGTGTCCAGCGGACAAGGGGCCATGCCCAGCCTTCTGTTCAGCCTATAAATAGGAGTGCTTGGTTTCATTTCAACTCATCCCTTGGCACACCACCTCTCTCACACTTCATCCACCACCCACCACCATCACAACACCATCATCCACCACCATCATCCATTGTCCATCGTAGAGTGTGTGAGTCGTCTCGGGATCCAAGATTGATCGTAAGAGTTCTTGACAATCAAGGCCATGTTTGCCTAAGTCTCTTACATCACTTGGTGAAGACAAAGTGTCTAGTATAATACTTTTTATTTCTAATCTTTTGCACTTTTTATTTGGTTTTGTATTAATGACTTTAATAACTAGTTACTTATGTTGAAGGTGATCTTTCCTTATCGTTTGTCCGTGGTGTCTTGGCATTATTTTACTGTCTATATAAAATAAAAGATTTTCACCATTCATATCTCCACGGTCTATATGGAGGTATGTTGGCTATCTGGTCGGGGGTTAAGGGAACGGTTTGGTAAAGGTCTTGCCATTGTTCAGCGTTTAGAGGTCATGCAATGGACCTGGGTCAAATTTAGTAGGACCTCCTTCAATGCTTCACGGTATTGGATGGCGGGGGTCCAAACTCTTTGATCCCCTCATAAGTCAACTAGTATTAATAATATAACCCGGCTATTTAGGACTGTATCCCTGCTGACTCAGACTATTTAGCCGAGGGTAACGTCACCGCCAAAAGCGGGGCCTACCATAATATTGCATTAATAACTTAATTCATTATCTTCCAATAATCCACCCTTTTAGGATTGTATCCTTGCTGACTCAAACTACTGGGGTGAGGGTAACGTCACCTTCAAAAGAGGGGCCTGCTACAATAACTAAGATAATCTCTTAATTATGTGCAAAAGTGCGGAAATAATCAAAGGTTATACTAGATACGAGTCGGAACCAAGTGATTCATCTTGTCTATCTGTTTTTATTTTATTTTTATTTTAAGCATTTTAGTTAGTTTTTATTTTTCTTAGTTTAAAACATTTTTCTAAAATTTTTATTTTGATTAGACGTTGAGGATAAACCGATATTAAAAGTTCTTGTGTCCTTGGACGACCTCGGTATCTTACCAACGCTATACTACGCTCACGATGGGTGCACTTGCCCATATGTGTGTTTAGTGTTAGTAAAATATCGTGTTTTATAAATTTAAAACTTGGCTAAAAATAAGTGTTAAAGTGGCTTAAAATATACACCTAAAATATATAACACTTTACCGCACATCAGTTATAACTCTCGGAATCCAGAAAGTTAACTACGAATAATAATAACCCAGTTAGAAGAGAAGTCTTGTAGTGACATACTAGTGGGTTAAAACTTTATAACTAGGAAAATATAAAACTTTATATTAAAATTATAAAGTTTTAAATAAACAAGGACAAACTAACTAGGACAAAATAACCCAGTTAGTTATAAGGCTTATGTTAACTCAAAAGTGAGTTAAAAGCACCTAAATATGAACTAAAAGAAATTAGAGGGGCTAAAAGTGTCTAATTGGAAACTAATTATAATAAAATCAATTTATTAAAAACAAAACACATATTGTGTTTTGTCTGGAAATCGATCAAGAAGCAGGGGCGATCCCAAGCAACCCAAAACCCTAGTTCATGTCAAAACCTCCAATTTGAAGGATCAAATCAAGTCCAAAACGAAAATCGAGCATAGATTAGTGATCCCCATTGCAAGGAGATCATAAGGTATGTAAAATTTGATAAAAATTCTCTACTTGAAATTCTCATGAATTTAGGTAATTCGAAATCTGTGGATGCATGTGTGATATGTAGATGAAATAGGAACATTTGAATGCCTAGGAGTAAACCCTAGACAAGTATAGATTGAAATCATGCTTAGCTCAAGTAAATTCAGATTTTGTTTTGACTAAATTCGTGTATGTGATGCTTTTAGGGGTTTTGATTGCTAAGAATAAGTGTTATAATGTCATAAACATGTTCAAATTGAAAGCTGAATTCAAACAGCTTCTGATCAGAATTTACAGCCGATTTTTATTGGCTGTAACCTGGACAAAACGTGACAAAAACATGTGTTTCTTGAGTCTAAAATGTAATTCCAGGAAATATCTTTAAAACCCCACCAGAATCGCATTTTTTCGACGAAAATTGAGCATTTTATGAATTTTTCCGTATCGAAGGTTCAAGCTGCGTTTTCTGGAAGAATTTGCAGCCCATTACGAATGTCATAACTCAATTTAGGAATTGAGTTATGATCTCAAATTTTTACTGTAGAAAGTTTTAAGCGATTAAAAGAATCGCCAATTGGAATTTCGTCAATCGGATAAACGAGGAATTTTAAATGAATTTTTCCGTAAGCTGCAGTAAGAAGTGACGAATCTGATTGCAGCTTAGTAAATGAATTTTTACGAATTTTTGGTAAAGAGTTAAATCTTGAAATTTAAACACAAGGTCTAATCCTCCGAGAGGTACGCCACACAAAAAACAGCCCATTTTCAGTGATATGAAATGCATAAATGAAATCGCGGTCTACTTGGTTATGTGTAAAATTTGATTTCATTAAGAATTCGGATGAAATATTCCTAAGTGAGTTCAATGAACCAAATGTGCATTTGAATATGTTGATAAGTCAATTGACTTTTAAAAAGTCAAACCGACCAATGATTAGATCGAATGATAATTTTGATATGGTCGAATGATAAATTCGACATAAAACCCGTAGGATGGAATAGTCATAAACGATTATGACTAATCTAACCGTCTTACGAATTGTGTTGATGATAGTTTGACTCTAGACAAGCTAGATGAGGACTTGGGAAAAGAAGCGGGTCAAACGGACCGTGTACGCGGAAAAAGGACATAACTGAATGCAAGGTAAGTGAAACTTACACTTCTTGGTAGAATACGTATAAATTCTATAAGTTATGAATACGAGAAGATTAATATTCGAAATACGGGTTCCGACGCGTAATGATACGGGTCGGAACAAATATAAATGATAGAAACCATGGTTTATGAGAAAGAGGGTAAAAAAATGGAAATATAGTCAAGCGTCGACTAATGTAAATTTAACTTAAAAAGGATCTTGAGTTAAAATCCGAAATGGGTCGGATGTGAGAGTGAGAAATTGAAAACCATGTTTTAATAACCTATGCAAATGTTGGTCATACAGTCCAAACGGGTCAAATGGTGGTGAAAACACCATTTGACAATATCGGTTAATGATTGTTGTCAAGTCATATGTTAACAGGAGCAATTAGCAATTTGGTAGATTGCGACGCCATAGAATATCAGTTAGTTAAAGCAAGGTATAAAATGGGTCTATATATTGACTCGAGCCAGGTACGCGTATATATAGATTTATAGTTAAAAGGACAATGTTGGTCAAATACATTAGCAAAGGGCCTTTGTTGTAAAAGGAGGGACTAAATTAACCAAAACTCCCTTGTTGGGTAAATCGGGAAAACGACCCTTAGAGGCCGTTTAGAGACTTGTATTGAAATTATGTAACCCTTAGATGCATGTAAGAGTTGTAGGCGTAAACTTCATTGTTCAAATGCCTAAAAACGGTCATTTGCTTGAAACGACTAGTTGATGGGTAAAATTTGGGAAGAAGGGGTTCATTATGTTAAATCCACCACAAAATAGTTGTGGTGGATTATATGTAGTTATTTAGATATGGAATTTTGTAGTGTCGAAAGAAAAGAGCAAGTTTTAGACTAAATTGCTTAAATTCCCTAAACGGGTCAAAAGCAGTTTATGCACATAGCCTACGAACTAGTCGCGCAATTTATAAAAAAAAATATTATGAACCCGGGCTAAAGATTTCGGGTTAAAATACACTAGCGTATGTATTTTGGTTGTTTAAGACATCAAAGTTGGAAATAAATATTTTGTTTGATTATTCGTTGCTTAGAACTTGTTTAGACTTATATTTAAGTTATCAAAACTAACTTTTATGTTGGTTTTGATCATAGGTGGATATCAAGAATACCCGGATGAAGATCAAGCGGCGAGAAAGAACCGGACACATGAAAAAGAAGCATCTGCACGGTGTGTCGTCGTAACTTTCAAACGATGACTAAACTACATTATGTTGTATTACTTTTAAATTGTAAAAGTTTTAATTAAATAGAAAATTTAAATGCACTTGTAATCATTGTTACAAGTTTGTTTTTTTGTAATCTATACGAGAACCTTTAAAATAATAGCAAGGATGTTACAAGTTGGTAATCAGAGCTCATGGTTAAAGAATAAAGTGTGTTCGGTTCGAGGCTTGATCGCAAACCCGGTAAGTACATGTATGTTAATAGTTTAGTAGGATTAAAGTGTTGTGAACAACACATAGGGTATCGTGTAATACACGTTACACCAACGAAAATGATTAGTATAGTTAACGAAATCACGTGCAGTAAAAAACCTTGTATTACAAATACGTGCATTTATTAATGTTGAAATTACTAACTTTTGTAAATGTTTAGTTGAAGGATACTCGCATCTGAAGATGACGAGAGTTGAACGAATTGTGGATATGACGGTGGAACGGTCCGAGGTATGACAAGCAGAGCATACTCATCAAGGACCTAAATCGCGTGACGATCGCGAACAAAGTCAAAGGCAAGGAAAGCCCATTAAGGGCAAGCATTATCAGGTACACACTTTTAAATTTAATTGCACAAGTAGTAATATGCAACAAACACGTAGGGGATAACGGTTGCATATATCTGATAAAACCTGAATAGGATATCTATTCAGGATAATGTTTCTAAGAGAAGTTTAATAGAAACATGCGTTATTCACGATCATGAATATCAAAACTATAATAGAAATAGTTCATATGAAAACTTGGACGGGGGGTAATTATCCAAGTGGAAAAAAAAACTCTCAATATAATGCTATTGAGAAAAGTAGCGATCACATTAACAAATGTGATTATATAATAGTTCGATAGAAAAGAAAAACATGTTATATGTTCAAATGTAAAACTAGTAAAACTAATGATTGTTGTTTTGCAATTAAATAAAGTTTTACTAAATGAAATCAGAGATATGAAATAAATAGATGCATTACTTACATAGGGTGTGATGTGAAAGCTATAAAAAGGTCATGTGTATCATGTGTTGATCGCTTACTCTGGCCAAGTAAGTAGTGGCATATGATACCATGAACTTCTTGTAGCGGACACATTTATGTCCGATGTAGTAAGGGCGGGGTGAATGGGACTAACTTAAAAGGTACCAAAATAAATCAAATAAGCAAGATGTTTGATAATAAACGTAGACGCAAGTCGGATGACAGAAGCGTATTACGTTAGAATGAAGTGCCCGAGAGAAAGGACAAGGATTAAAGTAAATGAAAATACAGATCAACTAATGAGAATGCTAGGGCATAAAGATAAAGTTTGACTGTCATAAGTGATGAAATTCACACAGACAAGTCAAAGGGGTAGAATAAATGAATAAAAGACTTGACTAAATAAAAGCAATGGATTTCGCTAAGATGATCAAATAAATTAAGATGATGTCTAAAACCATATAAGAATGGTTACTTGATGATAACTTCGGTAAAGATACCCGATAGATGGGTAAGATTTTGAAAGCATGCGTAAACCAAGAGACGGGTACGCAAAATAGAAAGTCAAAGGACTCGGATTAAGAGTCATGACTAAAAGACGATGAGAATTTGCAAACATAAATTTTGATAACTACGTTCAACTATTCTAAAGTTGAACGGGTCAAATAAAGAATGAGGTTTGACGTTCATGAGTAATTAAATCTCACACGAATAAGTCAAACGGGATAAATAAAGTATAACGCTTGGTAGTGCAAGTAAGCGCAACCGAATAATGGAAGCGCGAAATAATAAAGAACCCGGGTAACGGGTCGTAAAGAAGTATAATTATGAACCGGGGAAACGGTGAGCGTAGAACAAACCAACGTGTAAATGACGTAAAGAGTCATAAAGTCGGAAGATTAGTCCAAGAGTAAACGAACGAAGCTTTAGACTACGGTCAAGGCCAACTAAAGTTCAAAAGCGTAAAATAAACGATTCCAAACATAATAAAAGATGCTTTGGCGCTATATATGTATATATACATTTGAATAAAGACATGGATAAAAGACGATCTACGGGATCATCATAACCTACGGGATTATAAATAGTGTTAAAGTCTACGGGACCAAAAAGACCTTTGGGTCACAAACAGAAAGAAACGAATTGTTGGGGTTCTCACCTTAAAAAGGTGAAAATCTAAAGAAAAAGCTTACGAGGCTAAGTAAAAGAACTTGCGGGTCACTTGGATAAAGCGTGGAAAACTGGTTACAATTCTCCATGTAAAATAATAACGGTCAGGAATAAAACTTAGACATAAATTCCTAGACATGAGGAAAAGACATAAGACAGAGAAAACGTAAACTAAAAATTTAGTTTTTAGTCAAAAGCAATGTTTTAACAAACATAAGTAGTATAAGGCGGTTTAGAAAATCTTAAACACACATAAGGCCAGAGATGGCAAAATAATATACCCGGGTGACGGGGTATGAAGTGATGGCGACTAATTAGTCTAGCCGGTAAAACTTTTCAAAGTCAAGAAAATGTTATGACAAATACAAAGAGGTTGTTAATATAAGACAAGCGCGGAATAAACTTGTTAACAGATTGATGAGACTAAGTGGTCAAGTGACAACTCGGTCGATAAGGATAATGCATATAAGCTAAAAATAACGGCCCGCGAGGCCTTACACATGAAAGACGTACACGTTAATATAAATGAAAACGTTAGATCAAAAAGAACGAGTGAATGTCTTGAAAACGAAACTAAGTTCGTTTAATCTAAATTAAAAGAAATACGTAAATAAGGTTTCGGGGACGAAACCTCTTTAAGGGGGGTAGACTTGTAACACCCCGAAAACGGGTTTGGAAATCAAACCCTGTTAATACTAAAAGACGGGTAAAGTACCGTTAGCGGCAAAAGTAACCCGATAAATATTAGAATTTAAATAAAAAAATCTAATATTAATTAAAAGGCGGATAAGAACTTTCAAGGAATAAAAGGGATAAAAGGCCCGAGTTAACGTAACTTAAATAAGATGGGTTATAACTCCCGGAATCCAGAAAGTTAACTAGGAATAATAATAACCTAGTTAGAAGAGAAGTCTTGTAGTGACATACTAGTGGGTTAAAACTTTATAACTAGGAAAATATAAAACTTTATATTAAAATTATAAAGTTTTAAATAAACAAGGACAAACTAACTAGGACAAAATAACCCAGTTAGTTATAAGACTTATGTTAACTCAAAAGTGAGTTAAAAGCACCTAAATATGAACTAAAAGAAATTAGAGGGGCTAAAAGTGTCTAATTGGAAACTAATTATAATAAAATCAATTTATTAAAAACAAAACACAATATTGTGTTTTGTCTGGAAATCGATCAAGAAGCAGGGGCGATCCCAAGCAACCCAAAACCCTAGTTCATGTCAAAACCTCTAATTTGAAGGATCAAATCAAGTTCAAAACGAAAATCGAGCATAGATTAGTGATCCCCATTGCAAGGAGATCACAAGGTATGTAAAATTTGATAAAAATTCTCTACTTGAAATTCTCATGAATTTAGGGAATTCGAAATCTGTGGATGCATGTGTGATATGTAGATGAAATAGGAACATTTGAATGCCTAGGAGTAAACCCTAGACAAGTATAGATTGAAATCATGCTTAGCTCAAGTAAATTCAGATTTTGTTTTGACTAAATTCGTGTATGTGATGCTTTTAGGGGTTTTGATTGCTAAGAATAAGTGTTATAATGTCATAAACATGTTCAAATTGAAAGCTGAATTCAAACAGCTTCTGATCAGAATTTACAGCCGAATTTTATTGGCTGTAACCTAGACAAAACGTGACAAAAACATGTGTTTCTTGAGTCTAAAATGTAATTCCAGGAAATATCTTTAAAACCCCACTGGAATCGCATTTTTTCGACGAAAATTGAGCGTTTTATGAATTTTTCCGTATCGAAGGTTCAAGCTGCGTTTTCTGGCAGAATTTGCAGCCCATTACGAATGTCATAACTCAATTTAGGAATTGAGTTATGATCTCGAATTTTTACTGTAGAAAGTTTTAAGCGATTAAAAGAATCGCCAATTGGAATTTCGTCAATCGGATAAACGAGGAATTTTAAATGAATTTTTCCGTAAGCTGCAGTCAGAAGTGACGAATCTGATTGCAGCTTAGTAAATGAATTTTTACGAATTTTTGGTAAAGAGTTAGATCTTGAAATTTTAACACAAGGTCTAATCCTCCGAGAGGTACGCCACACAAAAAAATCATAATTTTTGAAGACTTGTAAACAGGTTAAACAAGTCACCAAAAACAACCAATTTTCAGTGATATGAAATGCATAAATGAAATCGCGGTCTACTTGGTTGTGTGTAAAATTTGATTTCATTAAGAATTCGGATGAAATATTCCTAAGTGAGTTCAATGAACCAAATGTGCATTTGAATATGTTGATAAGTCAATTGACTTTTAAAAAGTCAAACCGACCAATGATTAGATCGAATGATAATTTTGATATGGTCGAATGATAAATTCGACATAAAACCCGTATGATGGAATAGTCGTAAACGATTATGACTAATCTAACCGTCTTACGAATTGTGATGATGATAGTTTAACTCTAGACAAGCTAGATGAGGACTTGGGAAAAGAAGCGGGTCAAACGGATCGTGTACGCGGAAAAAGGACATAACCGGATGCAAGGTAAGTGAAACTTACACTTCTTGGTAGAATACGTATAAATTCTATAAGTTATGAATACGAGAAGATTAATATTCGAAATACGGGTTCTGACACGTAATGATACGGGTCGGAACAAATATAAATGATAGAAACCAGGTTTATGAGAAAGAGGGTAAAAAAAATGGAAATATAGTCAAGCGTTGACTAATGTAAATTTAACTTAAAAAGGATCTTGAGTTAAAATCCGAAATGGGTCGGATGTGAGAGTGAGAAATTGAAAACCATGTTTTAATAACCTATGCAAATGTTGGTCATACAGTCCAAACGGGTCAAATGGTGGTGAAAACACCATTTGACAATATCGGCTAATGATTGTTGTCAAGTCATATGTTAACAGGAGCAATTAGCAATTTGGTAGATTGCGACGCCATAGAATATCAGTTAGTTAAAGCAAGGTATAAAATGGGTCTATATATTGACTCGAGCCAGGTACGCGTATATATAGATTTATAGTTAAAAGGACAATGTTGGTCAAATACATTAGCAAAGGGCCTTTGTTGTAAAAGGAGGGACTAAATTAACCAAAACGCCCTTGTTGGGTAAATCGGGCAAACGACCCTTAGAGGCCGTTTAGAGACTTGTATTGAAATTATGTAACCCTTAGATGCATGTAAGAGTTGTAGGCGTAAACTTCATTGTTCAAATGCCTAAAAACGGTCATTTGCTTGAAACGACTAGTTGAAGGGTAAAATTTGGGAAGAAGGGGTTCATTATGTTAAATCCACCACAAAATAGTTGTGGTGGATTATATGTAGTTATTTAGATATGGAATTTTGTAGTGTCGAAAGAAAAGGGCAAGTTTTAGACTAAATTGCTTAAATTCCCTAAACGGGTCAAAAACAGTTTATGCACATAGCCTACGAACTAGTCGCGCAATTTATAAAAAAAAATATTATGAACCCGAGCTAAAGATTTCGGGTTAAAATACACTAGCGTATGTATTTTGGTTGTTTAAGACATCAAAGTTGGAAATAAATATTTTGTTTGATTATTCGTTGCTTAGAACTTGTTTAGACTTATATTTAAGTTATCAAAACTAACTTTTATGTTGGTTTTGATCATAGGTGGATATCAAGAGTACCCGGATGAAGATCAAGCGGCGAGAAAGAACCGAACACATGAAAAAGAAGCTTCCGCACGGTGTGTCGTCGTAACTTTCAAACGATGACTAAACTACATTATGTTGTATTACTTTTAAATTGTAAAAGTTTTAATTAAATAGAAAATTTAAATGCACTTGTAATCATTGTTACAAGTTTGTTTTTTTGTAATCTATACGTTTTCATCTCTAACCTTCAGTTGGTGATAGCCTGACCTTAAGTCAATCTTAGAGAAGAAACTTGCCCCTTGCAGTTGATCGAACAGATCGTCGATTCTGGGCAAAGGATACCTATTCTTGATAGTGACCTTATTAAGCTCACGGTAGTCGATGCACAGACGCATCGATCCATCCTTTTTCTTGACAAATAAAACTGGTGCTCCCCAAGGAGACGAACTAGGTTTGATGAAACCTTTGGCTAGTAAATCATCTAACTGCGTTCTCAATTTCTTCATCTCTGTTGGTGCCAATCTATAAGGCGCCCTTGCAACTGGTGCTGATCCAGGAATAATGTCAATTCTGAATTCTACTTGCCTATCTGGTGGCAAACCCGGTAGTTCTTCAGGAAAAACTTCGGAGTATTCAGAAATGACGGGAATATCCCCAATCTTGGGCTTCGGCTCATCAATAATCACTTGTGCCATGTAGATGACACAACCCTTCTTCAAACACTTAGAGTCTTTGAGCATAGACATTTTCTCAGGCAGCCCATACCGGCTATCTCCATGAATAGTAAGTGATTCACCAGACTGAGTCTTGATCACCACTTGCTTCTTATTGCAAATAATCTGGGCCTGGTTATGAGATAACCAGTCCATACCCAAAACTATATCGAAACCAGCTAGTTTCAAAGAAAGTAGGGACAAAGGAAAAGAGTGGTTCTTAATGGATATGAAACACCCATCTAATAAGGTTGAGGCGGTTTCTAAAGTGCCATCTGCTAGTTCCACCTCATACTTCACACTTAAAGTCTTAACAGGTAATTTCAATAATTCACAAAACTTATTATCTACGAACGACTTATCAGCGTCTGAATCAAATAATACTCTCGCATAAACATCATTTACGAGGAAGGTACCTGTTATCACATTGTCGTCCTTGACGGCTTCCTTAGCATCCATCCTGAAGACCCTAGCATTGGTCTTCTTAGTCACTTCAGGCTTTTTGGCGTATTTTGGGCAATTGGTCTTGATGTGCCCCTTTTCATTGCAACCGTAGCAGGTCGCATCCTTCATCTTTTTGCAATCCAAGGTCTTGTGTTCCTTGGACTTGCACAACCCACATGCAAAAGTTTTTGATTGTGAATTCGAATTCAATTCATACCTGCACTTCCCAAAGTGCTGTCTCTTGCAGATTTTACATTTGGGTTTTTTCACCCGACTGCTGACCATCCTTCCTAAATCCTGACCCCTTCTTGTGGTCATTGTTTCCCTTATGCTTCTTGTCTGAACGTCGTGAGTTGTCATCCTCACGCTTTCTCTTTTCGGTATCAGCGTTCCTCTGCGATTTATGCCTGAGCGCATCCAAGGTAAGAGACAATGATATGTCCGCTGCAGACCGAAAAGTAGCTGGTCTGGAGGCCTTCACACTTGCCTTGATCTCCGGGGCCAAACCCCCAATGAATCGAGCTATCCGTTTGGGTTCCGGAGTTACCAAATATGGAACCAACCTTGACAAGGTGTTGAAACTGGTAAGGTAGGCCTGACAGTCTAAGTTTCTCATGACCAGCGACAAGAAGTCAGCTTCAATCTTCTCAACCTCATGTTGAGGGCAGTAGTTTTCCTTGATCAGCGACATGAACTCTTCCCAGGTCATATTGTACAACGGGATTTTCCCCGTAGCTTGGATCAAAGATCTCCACCAAGCTAATGCTTCTCCCTTAAAAGACTGAGACACGAATTTCACAATATCTCTATTATCGCAACCACTGATATCTACAACCGTATCCATCTCGTCCAACCAAGTCATGCAATCTACTGCTCCTTTTTCCCCAGTGAAATCCCTGGGTTTGCACGAAACGAAGTACTTATAGGAGCAACCCTTATTATGGGGTTCTTGATTCTGTACGACTCTTTGGGATGGAGCACTCCTCTGGTTTGATGAGTGGTGAGAATTACTGTTGTGGGCAGTGTGGGTCCTGGAGGGTGTTCTAGAGTGTGGTGCAGATTGGGTCCTTGCACGGGTACCACTAGATTCATGGAGCTGTCTATCCATAGCTCGATTTACGGCATTATCTATCATTGCCTGTAATTCTGCACCCGCTACATTTACTCGGGCATTATCATGCTCTCTCCCTGGGTGACTATTGATCTCGTTTGAGTCGGCCATATAGCTGGAACTGTTACATATCGACAATAATTTATTGGTGAGTTTATTACAAAATTGTCTTTTATGGCAATTTTATTAACCGTGGTAAACATAGACCATATTTGGTTAATTTATTACTCACATTTATTTAGGATTTCTAATATAATTTATCCTAATTATTAAAACAATAACAGTTTTATTAGCACATAAGGCCTAGTCACAGGGACAATTTAAATCGTAAGCTATGATTTCAGAGAATCAAGGCTTTTAAAGTTTGAACATAGTTCATTACCTTTATCAGACAGGGTCACAGACTATTACTGTCTTTTGTCTCATATGAAAATGAGGAGGGCCCGCAGGCATTCTATTACCAATGGATGGTAAAAAGAACTGATCATATTTATTGATGATTTAACCCATGATTCAGAGATCATTTAGTTGGGTTAGGAATCTTTGAAAAGACCCCTATATAATAATAACACGTGTGATTTTAATGAATCAGGTCTGCCAGGAGTGTTAACATGTTTTCAGATGTTAACAAGGATTTGAATCTTTTTAACGGGTTTTACCATCTTGGCCAGGTCTTAAAATGACATGCAGGCTAGGTTATACCTTTAAGATCCTTAATTAAAATTTAAAATAGGCAGATAGATTTTTAAAAGGAATGATTCCGATTTATTTATTTCATATATAATTTAATTATGCATAACATAGCAAGAATGAAATTTATAAACTTACATTCCATTAAAACTTAATAAGTAGTACACCTTTGCCTTAAACGGGACTTTTTACAGAAACACTTGCCCACGCAGGAGCTATACAGATAATACATGTCCTTATAGGGACTGTTTACAAAAACAAATGTCCACGCAGGGACTAATAGAGACAAGTCCTCGTAGGGACTAAGTACAAAGATTGATGTCCACGCAGGGACTACAAACACACTTAAATAAATGTTCACGAAGGGACTTGATTTAAACAAGGAAATACAATAATACATATTGGGATTTAACGATCCCGTTTCTTCTTTCCTTTCAGCAAACTTGCCAAGCCACTCATGAATCCCTGATTCATCCTACGCTCTCTCTCGACGTCTCGCTCAACCCTGCCCAGTCTTTGACGGAGATCCTCCTGTTCTGGTGGGGAAAACCGTGGTGGCTGATGCTGAAGTGGTGGCTGAGCAGGTACTTGATACCCACGAGCTGGATGTCCCATTCCCCAAGGGGTTCCATATGGTCCCTCAGGATTTTGGGCAAGGTAGTTTGCTGCCACTTGGTATGGGTCGGCCTCGGCATAGTTATAGTTATGGTATGCTGGCGGTCCGTATGGGTTGTAAGCTGCCGGAGCAGTATAAGCAGGGATAGGATTGCCAAAACCCGGTGATGGCGGTGCAATAGGTGCCGAATTCACCTCTGAAACTGGAACTAAAGGTCCACCCATCTGTGGTTCTTCATATAGAGGCGGGTAGTGGCTGCCACTAGAGTGTTTAGGGGTACTGAAATGAAACTCCCCTCCTCGTGCTGACATCCGTGCGCCAGTCCTCCTACGTCTTGGTGGTTCTGGAGGCTCTAGATGAACTGGCGGCGATGGTGGCGGTGGCGTGACTGCCACGAAACGTGGATCCCCAGAGGGATCTTGCTGCTGCTGCTGCGGCTGCTGGTGAGGCGAAGAATGGTAAGATGGTGTAAAGTACCACTCACATCGGTCGAACCGTGCCTGGTGACTATCCGGACCTTGGTAGGGTGATCCGTGAAAAGATGAACCATCAGAGATCACAAAAGGATGGTTCGGGGTTCCGGTTGAAGCCTCGACGGGATCTGTTTCCTCGTCCATATCCATCGCTTGATCACCAGAAAAGTGATCCTCCGGTCCTAGTGGGTTAAAGCCCACTGGTTCTGGTAGGTATTCTGCCGGGTTAAACCGGCTCTGAAAGACATGAGTAGGGTCGCCGAAGGAATTGTGCGATAAGGATCGCTGTAGCGGTATGTATGAAGGTTGCGGGTTGTTGGGCTCATTCTCGGACTGAGGCCCAAAGGAGTGATGATATGGAGGCGTTGAGCTATGCGACGTAGATTGTCTGGTAGGCTCCTCATAGATCCTCCAAGGTTCTCGCGGTTCGACACTCCTTGTAGAAGAAGGAGTTCTCCGTTGCGATGCCTCGTGGTCGTTAGGGGTGCTGATTGGCCCTTTTCCTCGATCTCCTCGCCTGAATCTTTGCGGCATTGCTAAACCTGTTAATATAAACAAGGTAACAACAAGGAAAAAAAATGAAGGACAAAAATTAAAATTAAAATATAAACATTTTGGATTATTCCTAAGTTCTTTGTCTAGACTCGAAGATTTAGGAATGTGCAATTGTGTAACTGAGATTAAACACAAAAGGCTAGTGTTTAATTCACTCAGCGTTGGCTCTGATACCAACCTGTCACACCCCGAATTTCCACGTATTACCGGTGGGCCCGGTAGGGGAGTATCGTGACGTGGTTGGTAACATAATAGTCAAACAACACAATATTTAAATGCACAGCGGAAGCAAAGTATAGATTCATTTCAACCAAACAATATTGTAATATTAAGTATCACAAGTAGTCGAATATAAGTCCACAGGTAGATCAAAATAAAAGGAAACAGTGTTCAACAGTCTATGACATCCAAGCTTGCGAGACTTATTGTGGATGTAGGAGAAAAGCCAGCCTATTACGCGTAGTACCTGCACTTAACCTTTTTGAGAAAATACGTCAGTTTACACTGGTAAATGCAATCAACCGACTCATTTTGAAAAGAGTTTAAGAAAAAGCATTTAAGGGGCAAGGCACAAATAATATTTTATAACTTGGGATAATTATTAGAATATAATACTTGTAAAGGATTTACATGTTTCTTATGCGTTCAGTAGCCCGGATCGAGCCGGCTTAAAGATCAATAGACACACCACATTATGTATATGAGACACCGACGGGCGTACGCCTACGCCCCGTGCTTAGGTCGTGGCCATTTCGTAAAATGATGCCAGGGATATCCGAGACATGGTCATTAACCCCCCAAAGGCTTTAAGCAAACAAAACAATTTAAACGAGACATCTCAATACTTTAACCATCATACAATTAAAGATTCAATGCCCGACCAAGCGATATTTTATATACCGTACCCCAAGCCCGTATAGGGAAAATAAGTTAAAAGTATTTACCTGAGCAAGTATAAATCACAATCAGCGAGTGCAAGTATCTTTTACTGGTTCTCCTAATCTGGAACGAAGGTTTATAATAACCTATTAGAATCCTAACGGGTCTTTAGTTAAGCTTAAGCTTAGACCGGTTAATTTTAAAGATACGGTTCGTACGCACGATTAAGCGAAGACCGGATAGAATGTGATTTAGACCCGAAAAGTTTGAAGACTTTCTTAGTATGGGTATATTATACACATTCTGGATTTTGAGATAAAACCGATAAGGTTTGACCCGTTTCGGCTAATGTATGTAAACTAGTTACATAAACCGAACCGAACGCGCACGAAGCGTAACGGGTAACCATAAGAGTCCTAAACAGGTTTCCTAGGTTAACATGCCTTAAATATGTTGTGATATCAGTAGGATACCTTCCATTATGCCCAAAACGAGTTTAATCTCATATTAAGCCCCGTAGGGGTATTTTGGTCATTTTAAAGATTATAAAAGGGATTTACTAAGCTTCTGTGATCCGGGTCTGATTTTATCAGTAAAACAACTTAACTTAATAGATTATAATAGTTGGTATTAAGTCTTATGTGGTAAAATGGTTTTAAACCCAAACTATGCGTTTAATACGCGTATAAAGCCGTTTTAAGCGACGTACGGGTTAAAATAGGATTCTGAGTTTTCTGATCAGTTAAACAGGTTCAAAACACTTCATTTATTATTTATAATCAGTAGCAATTGGATTGGTATCAAAAGGATTTATACAACTCATTTTATGGCCTAAAAGGGTATATTTGGTATTTACCGAATCAAGGCACTAATCCTAGCTTATGATCAGTTTAAAAATAATTAAAAATCTTCAAAAATCCCAAAATATTATATTACATCAGTGGGTAAAAGGTTTGGTGTCAAAAATTGGGTTTAGATAGGCTTTACGCTAATGACGCCATTTAATTACTAAGAAGTGTTCTAATTACGTCATTAAGCATAATTCCTAATCTAGACCTCCAACTGATGTGAAAATTTAGGGACATGTTTTATAATCAGTAACAAAGATTATTGTACTTTTACATTTCCAAAATTCGCGTTGTATGGTCATAAGGGCATTATGGTCCATATTTAAGCACTTAACGGAAACGTCGGACAATTAAGGATTTAAGTGGTATAAACGCAGAGGGTTATACAAACATGTAACTAGGTCCTAATGGAACTTTAAGGCATGTCTAAACCTATCAAAACCGGGTCAGAACCGAAGTCAAAGCAGAAAGTACTATGCGCCTTTCGGTTCCGAATCGATCTTAAACAGAAAGTTGTCGAATCAAACAAGCTTAGACAACTCCGTACACTTATTACCAAGTTATATGAATGCTAAAATAGGTTACACGCCTTCTATATCGCTAATTACGTGTTTAATGATTCTGTTGACTTTTTCGTAAGAAGTTTGACCCGTCATATGATCTAGCTAAATCGGGAATCAGAGGGTACCCTTTTAAGGGCTTATTACCCACTTAATTACCTACTTATAACAACTTTTATTTCGACAAAACACTGGACCTTTTGTGTTTTATCGTTGAGTCAAACCGTAATTACGACCGTTTGACTTTTAAGCTAAATACTAAGCTAAACTCAATTAAAGAAAGTTAAGCAAACTTACAAGTGTCTAATGAACGATTTATGATGCTTGGGATCTGCTTTTATGCTCCAGAAATGATAAAGAAATGCAAATGATATGAATGATCAATGTTTGACAAAGTGTGGGTCTTATATAGTGTCTTCAATCTCATAGATTGTTGACATGCAAGGCTACTAATTGATCACGGATGCATACAAGTGTCCTCTATAGCCTCAAAACCAGTTTAGGAAGCCCATGGTATCAAGGAAGGGCAATTGGAGTCGGTTAAGGGACTGAACAGGCAGCTGTCTGTTTATTCTGCATCTGGCAGTCTGACGCGGCCCGCCTAAGATATTGTCAATTCTTACGCGGGCCGCATGGGCCTTGTGTTCAGGTTTCAAACTTTTCAAATATTGCACTTTTAGTCCCCGGTCCTCCTAAACGTCGCTTTCACTTCTATTCTTGCATTATGAGGCTTTTAAATTGACCTTTAGGGGCTTTAAAACTTATACCCACTTTGTGAAGTCCTTGGCCACTTTGTGTTTACCCGAAAAGTCATAAATTTCCATGTTGACGCTTCTAACCCCTCGCACACGAATTTTATCATAACTTTCTCATACGAAAACGAAACTTGGTGAAATTTTTATGCTGCATTCTAGTGAGCATAATTAATCGTTACAAGGCTTCGGGTTTGCTAAAAGGTCACTCAGAGGTATATCTTAAACATGTTGACACAATTAACCCCTGTAGTTTGTAATCTCTTACTTTCTTTCACAATTCGCTTCGTATGATCCATGATCCATTCGTTTAAGGTTATAAACATCATGTAGGGTTATTGCAAAGTATATTTATTCATTGTTGACATTTTGAACCCTTATATTTACATAGTTTCATTGTTTGTCAACTTTAGTCCTTTAAGAACGTTCTTTCACACGTTCAAACCTATGACACGTGTCAACACATTATAGGACATAAATTTTCGAGGTGTTACATCCTCACCCCCTTAAAAGAAATCTCAACCTCGAGATTTACTGAAACAGATAAGGGTATTTTTCTTTCATTGTGGACTCAACCTCCCACGTATATTCGGGGCCTCTACGGGCATCCCATTTGACCTTTACAATCCGTACATGCTTCCTTCGAAGCTTTTTAACCTGTCGATCCTCGATCGACAATGGTTTTTCCACAAATTTCAAGCTCTCATCTATATGCACATCCGTATGTGGTATAACCAGTGATTCATCAGCGAAACACTTCTTCAGATTGCAGATGTGAAATACATTGTGAATTCCACTGAGCTCTTCTGGTAAGTTTAGCTTATAGGCAACTGACCCGACACGTTCGATAACTTCGAAAGGTCCTATGTATCTCGGGCTTAGCTTGCCTTTCTTACCAAATCACATCACCCCCTTCTAGGGTGATACTTTAAGCAGTACCTTGTCACCTACATTGAAGTGAAAAGCTTTACGCTTTGGATCTGCGTAGCTCTTCTGCCTATCACGGGCAGCTTTGAGACGGTCACGAATCTGGACAACCTTGTCCGTCGTTTCAAAGACTATCTCTGGTCCCGATAATTGGACGTCTCCAACTTCTGCCCAACAAATGGGCGATCTACACTTTCTACCGTATAATGCCTCAAAAGGCGCAGCCTTTATGCTGGTATGGTAGCTATTGTTGTAGGAGAATTCGACTAATGGTAGGTGCTTATCCCAGCTACCACCCAAGTCAATTGCACATGCACGAAGCATGTCTTCCAACGTTTGAATAGTACACTCACTCTGACCGTCTGTCTGAGGATGGTAAGCCGTACTAAAGTTCAAACGTGTGCCCAAAGATTGTTGAAAGCTTTTCCAAAAATGTGACGTGTATCTAGTATCTCGGTCAGAGATAATAGACACAGGTATGCCATGCAAGGCTACAATCTTATCAACGTATAACTGGGCCAACATGTCGGAGCTATAAGTCTCCTTGATGGGTAAGAAATGAGCTGACTTAGTCAGTCTATCAACGATCACCCATATAGTATCATTGCCTTTCCTTGTCTTTGGCAGCTTGGTGATGAAATCCATCATCACCATCTCCCACTTCCATGTGGGAAGTTCAGGCTGTTATAGCAAACCTGACGGCCTTTGATGTTCTGCTTTGACTTACGCACACGTCAAACATTTAGCTACATAGGTAGCTACAGACTTCTTCAAGCCTATCCACCAATAGTTTGTCCTTAGGTCCTGGTACATCTTATCTGCTCCAGGATGAACAGAGTATTTGGAACTATGGGCTTCCTGGAAGATAACATCTCGAAGTCCTCCATAAATTGGAACCCATATTCGTCCATTCAATCTTAATATCCCGTCCTTGCTAAGTGTTAACTGCTCCTCAGTTACCCCTAGCTTTTCGTTAGGATAGTTAGCTTCCAACACAGCTTCCTTCTGTGCAGCTAACAACCTTTCAATCAAATTGTTCTTTATTTCCATGCGCTTGGCATTGATTCGGATGGGTTTCACCTTCTCCTTTCGACTCAAGGCATCGGCGACTATATTCGCCTTGCCGGGATGGTATCTTGTTTCACAATCGTAATCATTCAGAGTTTCCATCCAACGGCGTTGCCTCATGTTCAAGTCCTTCTGATTGAACAGATGTTGAAGGCTCTTGTGATCAGAATAGATCACACATCTGATTCCATATAAGTAGTGCCTCCACAGTTTTAGTGCGAATACAACGGCACCCAACTCCAAGTCATGGGTGGTGTAATTCTTTTCGTGCACTTTTAACTGGCATGAAGCATAGGCAATGACTTTGCCTTTTTGCATAAGCACACATCCCATCCCGGTGTGTGATGCATCACAGTAAACTACAAACTCCTCGATGCCATCAGGCAATGTCAGTACTGGAGCATTGCTCAACTTTTGTTTCAGAATATCGAAGGATTCCTGCTGCTTAGGATCCCAGTCAAACTTAATCTTCTTACGTGTCAGCGAAGTCAGGGGTGCAGCAATCCTCGAGAAGTTTTCAATGAATCGCCTATAGTATCCTGCCAACCCTAGGAAGCTATGTATTTCTGTAGGCGTCTTTGGCTCATGCCAATTCATGACAGCTTCAACTTTAGCGGGATCTACTTGGATACCACGCTCACTAACAACATGTCCAAGAAATTGGACTTCTCGAAGCCAGAATTCACACTTCGAGAACTTGGCATAGAACTTTTCTTTATGAAGTAGTTCCAGAAAGCAGTGAAGATGCTTCTCATGGTCAGCTTGGTTTTTCGAGTAGATGAGGATATCATCGATGAAAACGATGACGAATTTATCTAAGTGCGGCTTGCAAACGCGATTCATGAGATCCATGAACGCGGCCGGTGCATTAGTGAGCCCAAAAGGCATCACTAGGAACTCGTAATGACCATAACGAGTCCTAAATGCAGTCTTGTGTACGTCTTCATCTCTAACCTTCAGTTGGTGATAGCCTAACCTTAAGTCAATCTTAGAGAAGAAACTTGCCCCTTGCAGTTGATCGAACAGATCGTCGATTCTGGGCAAAGGATACCTATTCTTGATAGTGACCTTATTAAGCTCACGGTAGTCGATGCACAGACGCATCGATCCATCCTTTTTCTTGACAAATAAAACTGGTGCTCCCCAAGGAGACGAACTAGGTTTGATGAAACCTTTGGCTAGTAAATCATCTAACTGCGTTCTCAATTCCTTCATCTCTGTTGGTGCCAATCTATAAGGCGCCCTTGCAACTGGTGCTGATCCAGGAATAATGTCAATTCTGAATTCTACTTGCCTATCTGGTGGCAAACCCGGTAGTTCTTCAGGAAAAACTTCGGAGTATTCAGAAATGATGGGAATATCCCCAATCTTGGGCTTCGGCTCATCAATAATCACTTGTGCCATGTAGATGACACAACCCTTCCTCAAACACTTAGAGTCTTTGAGCATAGACATTTTCTCAGGCAGCCCATACCGGCTATCTCCCTGAATAGTAAGTGATTCACCAGACTGAGTCTTGATCACCACTTGCTTCTTATTGCAAATAATCTAGGCCTGGTTATGAGATAACCAGTCCATACCCAAAACTATATCGAAACCAGCTAGTTTCAAAGAAAGTAGGGACAAAGGAAAAGAGTGGTTCTTAATGGATATGAAACACCCATCTAATAAGGTTGAGGCGGTTTCTAAAGTGCCATATGCTAGTTCCACCTCATACTTCACACTTAAAGTCTTAACAGGTAATTTCAATAATTCACAAAACTTATTATCTACGAACGACTTATCAGCGCCTGAATCAAATAATACTCTCGCATAAACATCATTTACGAGGAAGGTACCTGTTATCACATTGTCGTCCTTGACGGCTTCCTTAGCATCCATCCTGAAGACCCTAGCATTGGTCTTCTTAGTCACTTCAGGCTTTTTGGCGTATTTTGGGCAATTGGTCTTGATGTGCCCCTTTTCATTGCAACCGTAGCAGGTCGCATCCTTCATCTTTTTGCAATCCAAGGTCTTGTGTTCCTTGGACTTGCACAACCCACATGCAAAAGTTTTTGATTGTGAATTCGAATTCAATTCATACCTGCACTTCCCAAAGTGCTGTCTCTTGCAGATTTTACATCTGGGTTTTTCACCCGACTGCTGACCATCCTTCCTAAATCCTGACCCCTTCTTGTGGTCATTGTTTCCCTTATGCTTCTTGTCTGAACATCGTGAGTTGTCATCCTCACGCTTCCTCTTTTCGGTATCAGCGTTCCTCTGTGATTTCTGCCTGACCGCATCCAAGGTAAGAGACAATGATATGTCCGCTGCAGACCGAAAAGTAGCTGGTCTGGAGGCCTTCACACTTGCCTTGATCTCCGGGGCCAAACCCCCAATGAATCGAGGTATCCGTTTGGGTTCCGGAGTTACCAAATATGGAACCAACCTTGACAAGGTGTTGAAACTGGTAAGGTAGGCCTGACAGTCTAAGTTTCTCATGACCAGCGACAAGAAGTCAGCTTCAATCTTCTCAACCTCATGTTGAGGGCAGTAGTTTTCCTTGATCAGCGACATGAACTCTTCCCAGGTCATATTGTACAACGGGATTTTCCCCGTAGCTTGGATCAAAGATCTCCACCAAGCTAATGCTTCTTCCTTAAAAGACTGAGACACGAATTTCACAATATCTCTATTATTGCAACCACTGATATCCACAACTGTATCCATCTCGTCCAACCAAGTCATGCAATCTACTGCTCCTTTTTCCCCAGTGAAATCCCTGGGTTTGCACGAAACGAAGTACTTATAGGAGCAACCCTTATTACGGGGTTCTTGATTCTGTACGACTCTTTGGGATGGAGCACTCCTCTGGTTTGATGAGTGGTGAGAATTACTGTTGTGGGCAGTGTGGGTCCTGGAGGGTGTTCTAGAGTGTGGTGCAGATTGGGTCCTTGCACGGGTACCACTAGATTCATGGAGCTGTCTATCCATAGCTCGATTTACGGCATTATCTATCATTGCCTGTAATTCTGCACCCGCTACATTTACTCGGGCATTATCATGCTCTCTCCCTAGGTGACTATTGATCTCGTTTGAGTCGGCCATGTAGCTGGAACTGTTACATATCGACAATAATTTATTGGTGAGTTTATTCTAAAATTATCTTTTATGGCAATTTTATTAACCGTGGTAAACATAGACCATATCTGGTTAATTTATTACTCACATTTATTTAGGATTTCTAATATAATTTATCCTAATTATTAAAACAATAACAGTTTTATTAGCACATAAGGCCTAGTCACAGGGACAATTTAAATCGTAAGCTATGATTTCAGAGAATCAAGGCTTTTAAAGTTTGAACATAGTTCATTACCTTTATCAGACAGGGTCACAGACTATTACTGTCTTTTGTCTCATATGAAAATGAGGAGGGCCCGCAGGCATTCTATTACCAATGGATGGTAAAAAGAACTGATCATATTTATTGATGATTTAACCCATGATCCAGAGATCATTTAGTTGTGTTAGGAATCTTTGAAAAGACCCCTATATAATAATAACACGTGTGATTTTAACGAATTAGGTCTGCCAGGAGTGTTAACATGTTTTCAGATGTTAACAAGGATTTGAATCTTTTTAACGGGTTTTACCATCTTGGCCAGGTCTTAAAATGACATGCAGGCTAGGTTATACCTTTAAGATCCTTAATTAAAATTTAAAATAGGCAGATAGATTTTTAAAAGGAATGATTCCGATTTATTTATTTCATATATAATTTAATTATGCATAACATAGCAAGAATGAAATTTATAAACTTACATTCCATTAAAACTTAATAAGTAGTACACCTTTGCCTTAAACGGGACTTTTTACAGAAACACTTGCCCACGTAGGAGCTATACAGATAATACATGTCCTTATAGGGACTGTTTACAAAAACAAATGTCCACGCAGGGACTAATAGAGACAAGTCCTCGTAGGGACTAAGTACAAAGATTGATGTCCACGCAGGGACTACAAACACACTTAAATAAATGTCCACGAAGGGACTTGATTTAAACAAGGAAATACAATAATACATATTGGGATTTAACGATCCCGTTTCTTCTTTCCTTTCAGCAAACTTGCCAAGCCACTCATGAATCCCTGATTCATCCTACGCTCTCTCTCGAGGTCTCGCTCAACCCTGCCCAGTCTTTGACGGAGATCCTCCTGTTCTGGTGGAGAAAACCGTGGTGGCTAATGCTGAAGTGGTGGCTGAGCAGGTACTTGATACCCACGAGCTGGATGTCCCATTCCCCAAGGGGTTCCATATGGTCCCTCAGGATTTTGGGCAAGGTAGTTTGCTGCCACTTGGTATGGGTCGGCCTCGGCATAGTTATAGTTATGGTATGCTGGCAGTCCGTATGGGTTGTAAGCTTCCGGAGCAGTATAAGCAGGGATAGGGTTGCCAAAACCCGGTGATGGCGGTGCAATAGGTGCCGAATTCACCTCTGAAACTGGAACTGAAGGTCCACCCATCTGTGGTTCTTCATATAGAGGCGGGTAGTGGCTGCCACTAGAGTGTTGAGGGGTACTGAAATGAAACTCCCCTCCTCGTGCTGACATCCGTGCGCCAGTCCTCCTACGTCTTGGTGGTTCTGGAGGCTCTATATGAACTGGCGGCGGTGGTGGCGGTGGCGTGACTGCCACGAAACGTGGATCCCCAGAGGGATCTTGCTGCTGCTGTTGCGGCTGCTGATGAGGCGAAGAATGGTAAGATGGTGTAAAGTACCACTCACATCAGTCGAACCGTGCCTGGTGACTATCCGGACCTTGGTAGGGTGATCCGTGAAAAGATGAACCATCAGAGATCACAAAAGGATGGTTCGGGGTTCCGGTTGAAGCCTCGACGGGATCTGTTTCCTCGTCCATATCCATCGCTTGATCACCAGAAAAGTGATCCTCCGGTCCTAGTGGGTTAAAGCCCACTGGTTCTGGTAGGTATTCTGCCGGGTTAAACCGGCCCTGAAAGACATGAGTAGGGTCGCCGAAGGAATTGTGCGATAAGGATCGCTGTAGCGGTATGTATGAAGGTTGCGGGTTGTTGGGCTCATTCTCGGACTGAGGCCCAAAGGAGTGATGACATGGAGGCGTTGAGCTATGCGACGTAGATTGTCTGGTAGGCTCCTCATAGATCCTCCAAGGTTCTCGCGGTTCGACACTCCTTGTAGAAGAAGGAGTTCGCCGTTGCGAAGGCCCTGCCTCGTGGTCGTTAGGGGCGCTGATTGGCCCTTTTCCTCGATCTCCTCGCCTGAATCTTTGCGGCATTGCTAAACCTGTTAATATAAACAAGGTAACAACAAGGAAAAAAAATGAAGGACAAAAATTAAAATTAAAATATAAACATTTTGGATTATTCCTAAGTTCTTTGTCTAGTCTCGAAGATTTAGGAATGTGCAATTGTGTAACTGAGATTAAACACAAAAGGCTAGTGTTTAATTCACTCAGCGTTGGCTCTGATACCAACCTGTCACACCCCGAATTTCCACGTATTACCGGTGGGCCCGGTAGGGGAGTATCGTGACGTGGTTGGTAACATAATAGTCAAACAACACAATATTTAAATGCACAGCGGAAGCAAAGTATAGATTCATTTCAACCAAACAATATTGTAATATTAAGTATCACAAGTAGTCGAATATAAGTCCACAGGTGGATCAAAATAAAAGGAAACAGTGTTCAACAGTCTATGACATCCAAGCTTGCGAGACTTATTGTGGATGTAGGAGAAAAGCCAGCCTATTACGCGTAGTACCTGCACTTAACCTTTTTGAGAAAATACGTCAGTTTACACTGGTAAATGCAATCAACCGACTCATTTTGAAAAGAGTTTAAAAAAAAGCATTTAAGGGGCAAGGCACAAATAATATTTTATAACTTGGGATAATTATTAGAATATAATACTTGTAAAGGATTTACATGTTTCTTATGCGTTCAGTAGCCCGGATCGAGCCGGGTTAAAGATCAATAGACACACCACATTATGTATATGAGACATCGACGGGCGTACGCCTACGCCCCGTGCTTAGGTCGTGGCCATTTCGTAAAATGATGCCAGGGATATCCGAGACATGGTCATTAACCCCCCAAAGGCTTTAAGCAAACAAAACAATTTAAACGAGACATCTCAATACTTTAACCATCATACAATTAAAGATTCAATGCCCGACCAAGCGATATTTTATATACCGTACCCCAAGCCCGTATAGGGAAAATAAGTTAAAAGTATTTACCTGAGCAAGTATAAATCACAATCAGTGAGTGCAAGTATCTTTTACTGGTTCTCCTAATCTGGAACGAAGGTTTATAATAACCTATTAGAATCCTAACGGGTCTTTAGTTAAGCTTAAGCTTAGACCGGTTAATTTTAAAGATACGGTTCGTACGCACGATTAAGCGAATACCGGATAGAATGTGATTTAGACCCGACAAGTTTGAAGACTTGCTTAGTATGGGTATATTATACACATTCTGGATTTTGAGATAAAACCGATAAGGTTTGACCCGTTTCGGCTAATGTATGTAAACTAGTTACATAAACCGAACCGAACGCGCACGAAGCGTAACGGGTAACCATAAGAGTCCTAAACAGGTTTCCTAGGTTAACACGCCTTAAATATGTTGTGATATCAGTAGGATACCTTCCATTATGCCCAAAACGAGTTTAATCTCATATTAAGCCCCGTAGGGGTATTTTGGTCATTTTAAAGATTATAAAAGGGATTTACTAAGCTTCTGTGATCCGGGTCTGATTTTATCAGTAAAACAACTTAACTTAATAGATTATAATAGTTGGTATTAAGTCTTATGTGGTAAAATGGTTTTAAACCCAAACTATGCGTTTAATACGCGTATAAAGCCGTTTTAAGCGACGTACGGGTTAAAATAGGATTCTGAGTTTTCTGATCAGTTAAACAGGTTCAAAACACTTCACTTATTATTTAAAATCAGTAGCAATTGGATTGGTATCAAAAGGATTTATACAACTCATTTTATGGCCTAAAAGGGTATATTTGGTATTTACCGAATCAAGGCACTAATCCTAGCTTATGATCAGTTTAAAAATAATTAAAAATCTTCAAAATTCCCAAAATATTATATTACATCAGTGGGTAAAAGGTTTGGTGTCAAAAATTGGGTTTAGATAGGCTTTACGCTAATGACGCCATTTAATTACTAAGAAGTGTTCTAATTACGTCATTAAGCATAATTCCTAATCTAGACCTCCAACTGATGTGAAAATTTAGGGACATGTTTTATAATCAGTAACAAAGATTATTGTACTTTTACATTTCCAAAATTCTCGTTGTATGGTCATAAGGGCATTATGGTCCATATTTAAGCACTTAACGGAAACGTCGGACAATTAAGGATTTAAGTGGTATAAACGCAGAGGGTTATACAAACATGTAACTAGGTCCTAATGGAACTTTAAGGCATGTCTAAACCTATCAAAACCGGGTCAGAACCGAAGTCAAAGCAGAAAGTCAAACTATGCGCCTTTCGGTTCCGAATCGATCTTAAACAGAAAGTTGTCGAATCAAACAAGCTTAGACAACTCCGTACACTTATTACCAAGTTATATGAATGCTAAAACAGGTTAAACGCCTTCTATATCGCTAATTACGCGTTTAATGATTCTGTTGACTTTTTCGTAAGAAGTTTGACCCGTCATATGATCTAGTTAAATCGGGAATCAGAGGGTACCCTTTTAAGGGCTTATTACCCACTTAATTACCTACTTATAACAACTTTTATTTCGACAAAACACTGGACCTTTTGTGTTTTATTGTTGAGTCAAACCGTAATTACGACGGTTTGAGTTTTAAGCTAAATGCTAAGCTAAACTCAATTAAAGAAAGTTAAGCAAACTTACAAGTGTCTAATGAACGATTTATGATGCTTGGGATCTGCTTTTATGCTCCAGAAATGATCAAGAAATGCAGATGATATGAATGATCAATGTTTGACAAAGTGTGGGTCTTATATAGTGTCTTCAATCTCATAGATTGTTGACATGCAAGGCTACTAATTGATCACAGATGCATACAAGTGTCCTCTATAGCCTCAAAACCAGTTTAGGAAGCCCATGGTATCAAGGAAGGGCAATTGGAGTCGGTTAAGGGACTGAACAGGCAGTTGTCTGTTTATTCTGCATCTGGCAGTCTGACGCGGCCCGCCTAAGATATTGTCAATTCTTACGTGGGCCGCATGGGCCTTGTGTTCAGGTTTCAAACTTTTCAAATATTGCACTTTTAGTCCCCGGTCCTCCTAAACGTCGCTTTCACTTCTATTCTTGCATTATGAGGCTTTTAAATTGACCTTTAGGGGCTTTAAAACTTATACCCACTTTGTGAAGTCCTTGGCCACTTTGTGTTTACCCGAAAAGTCATAAATTTCCATGTTGACACTTCTAACCCCTCGCACACGAATTTTATCATAACTTTCTCATACGATAACGAAACTTGCTGAAATTTTTATG
The DNA here is from genome assembly GCA_030545235.1 of Helianthus tuberosus. NCBI lineage: Eukaryota > Viridiplantae > Streptophyta > Magnoliopsida > Asterales > Asteraceae > Helianthus > Helianthus tuberosus. The sequence goes on along the minus strand of CM060415.1, from coordinate 36,496,749 downwards.
GTGCATTCTAGTGAGCATAATTAATCGTTACAAGGCTTCGGGTTTGCTAAAAGGTCACTCAGAGGTATATCTTAAACATGTTGACACAATTAACCCCTGTAATTTGTAATCTCTCAATTTCTTTTACAATTCGCTTCGTATGATCCATGATCCATTCGTTTAAGGTTATAAACATCATGTAGGGTTATTGCAAAGTATATTTATTCATTGTTGACATTTTGAACCCTTATATTTACATAGTTTCATTGTTTGTCAACTTTAGTCCTTCAAGAACATTCTTTCACACGTTCAAACCTATGACACGTGTCAACACATTATAGGACGTAAATTTTCGAGGTGTTACAATGATCTGTATGTTTTTTACTATGGCTTATTTTATTTTTTACAGCTTAAAATTTATTTATGTTGGTTTTTGTATTGTTTCTATTAAAGTGTGTTTTATGCTTGTTAAATCAGTTGTTTTATAAATGTGTTTTATGCTCATTAAAATAGTTTTGGGTTTTCTATCTCGGCACCTCAAATGTGTTTTAAGATTCAAATCTGTATATGGTTTTTTTTTGTTTTGTGTTTGGTAGACCCTTTTAGTTTATGTCAATGAGGTGTATGCATTTTTTGTCATGTTTTGTAGATGCTCCCAATTACGTGGCGTTGAACAAGTTTCTCCTAACTCGGGAACAAAGAGATATATTCCAGATTCACCATCTTCGTTGACTCCAGTAGTTGGCATGTTATTTGACACAGTTGATGCTGCGTATAACTTTTACAAAGCATATGCAGAAGCTGGAGGTTGGACAGTTAGGAAGGACACACAACATGAAAATCATGGTATGTATTTTTTTTGTTCAAAAGAGGGTCACAATGAGTTTCGATCGGTCGATACTTTAGCCGAACAGCCTTCTGATAGGTGGGTACGTAGGGTACCATCCAAAAGGACCGGATGCCAAGCGATGATCAGAATAAAGCTGAACGATGCCAAGAAGTATGAGCTATATCATTTCACAGAGGCGCACAATCATGATTTTGTGCACGAAGAAGATTTACATCTTCTCAAGGAAAACACGGTCTTAATTATGCGCACAAAGAGCTGATAAATAAGATGTCAAATCTTAACATTGGTCCTATTCGTGCATTTAACATTATGAAGGAAGTGTATGGTGGGTTCGACAAAGTCGGTGTGACCAAAGTTGATTTCAAAAATTTCAAGAAAGAATTAAATCTGTTCATCGGAGAGTTTGATGCTGAAATGTTTGTCAAGCGACTAATGAGGAAAAATGAGTTTTTACCGAACTTTTCTTGCGAATATGAAACGACGGACGAAGGTGTGTTGAAGTGCATTTTTTGGGCTGACGAGGATATGAAGAGGAATTATTATATGTTTGAAGACGTTATATCATTTGATGCTACCTACAAGCGGAACAAGTAACGATGAGATTAATTTTTTATATATTCATTGTGTTTTACACCCTACTGTGTTATAAATACATTATGATATTTTGTCATTCGCTGATTGTTTGTTTGTAGGTATAACATGATGTTTGTCCCTTTCACTGGGATTGATAATCATAATAGGAACGTCACACTTGGTGTTGCAATTCTTGGTTCTGAAACGGCAGAGACGTATAGTTGGTTACTTAAGGCGATCAAGGACGCATATGGGTACGCGCCTCCCGTAATCATTACTGACCAAGACCCTACGATGAAAAGGGCTATAGTGGATGTTTGGCATGAGTCGAGGCATTGGTTATGTATGTGGCACATCATGGATAAACTCACTACAAAGGTCTGTTTTTTTATGACAATGTTTTTTTTACATGTGTATTTTTACTGTGTTTTAATTTTTGTTTTTTAACATACACGCTAAAATGTTGCTTTAGGTCGGGGCTGCCTTATCTTCAAATGCCAATTTCAGGAAAAGATTGTCTGCAGTTGTTTGGACTGATTCTCTATTGCCCGAAGCGTTTGAGACTGAATTGGCAGCTATTTTAAATGATTTCGGTTTAACCGACCATGAATGGCTGACGTATATATACGGGCTCCGTGAATCATGGATTCCAGCTTACTATCGCGAAGAAGAAATGTTTGGACTTATGCGGACATCATCTAGATCCGAAAGCGAGAATCACTTTTTTGGCAAGATTAGCAATCCAAAGTGCACGTTGGTTGAATTTCTTAGCCACTCCGACACAGATATCGAAGCGCAAAGACATGAGCATCGAAAAAATGATCACGACACTCGATACACCAAGCCTGCGCCATGGAGTGATTTTGTTCTCGAGAAGCAAGCAGTTCAGATATATACCAGAACTATATTTTTTTGTTGTTCAACTTGAGATTCAACATGCTATTCATCGTTGTACTAGTGTCAGATTAGATCATGTCGGTGATTTCATTAAGTTTTTTATAAAGGATCTCGATCAGCCATGTTCTGCGTTCTTTGAGGTGATATTATGTTTTAGGTTATTTATACATTATTCTGTCTTTTTTAAGTATCCATCTGATTTATGCACTGTGTTTTATGGATATTCAATGTTACAGGTTATGATACGCGAGGAGGATGTTACTGTTAAGTGTAACTGCAATAGGTTTGAGCAGTTTGGATTGTTGTGCTGACGGGTGGTCCGTTGAACAACCCTTAAATGGTTTAAAAAGATTAAAATTCCATGCTTTACTTGGTTAATTGCTTGAACTTAGTGACTACGAGTGTTCGTGTGTTTTGCAGGTAAATCGCTTAATTCGGTTAAATTGGAACCGTAGGCTACGGTAGATATAAAAAGGCAGCAAGCACATGTGAAGAAACAGGCATCACATCATGTGGTTTTAGGGTTTTGACAACATAATTATCATCCTAAAATCAACGTATCATCATCATCTCGTGAGTTGGGTCTTGGAGTTGGTGAGAAAATACAAGACATCATGTGGGCTTGACTTTCATGAAAGAATCAAATCATCAGCAATATCAATCATCATCACACAACATAAACCTCAACAATAATATTATCAAGTAACATGTGGGCCGCCAGCATGAGGCCACGTAGGGGACTTGGTGAATTATTTGGATTGGGCCGCCACACAATTAATCATCATCATCAAAAGTGGGCGGCTGGGGCTTTTCTTTGATTGGGCCGCTAACAAGAACCAACAACACATCATCACTTATCATCTCTTGGGCGGCTTCACGTGATTTCTTTGGAGAAGCAAAATACATGTGGGGGCATTATTAGAAGATCATTCTACAACATCATCATTGTTTGGTTGACTTTGGAGGAGGTGATTGGACTGCATGTGTGGAGCATCGAATTCAGCACACAAGACACGCATCACTTAAAGAGGCTGTTACATATTCTCTTTGATTGGGCCACGCATGATCATTGGGCCGCCACAAACATCATCCGCACATGGGCTTGACTTTGAAGATCATAAATGGGGCGGCACATGAGAAGTGGGCGGCACATAAGTCACGAAGACTTTTGTGTGGACGTGAGATTGGCACATGTGAAGAAGGAGGTAGGTCAATAGCATAATCATTATCTTATGGCAGGCATCAAGTCAAGCATACATTGAAATTGTCACCGTAAATTACGGTTCCACCGTAATTTACGGTGGACATGATTTGGCATTCTTTCCTTCACCGTAAATCAGACAATCCTTACCGTAACAAATATTAAGTCCACCGTAAATTACGGTGGAGCCGTAATTTACGGTGGTGGTTGCGATCAGATGTGTAACCGCCATCTTTAAGTCAGTTTAATGGTGCCTTTTCATTTTTTCTAAGGAGGGGCGATTTTTGGCTCTCCTTTTGTGTTCTTGAGTGATCAAAACATGAAGACTTGGTTTTTGATTCCAATAAACAAAGGTTTGATTGTGATGATGATTCACCATACTATGAGCGGCTAGGTTTGCTTGGTGATCATCCCGAATGTAAGGTTTACTTGTGACAATTATGTTTTGTTCTTGAATTTCTGGAATATTAAACTGTGCATGTGTTGTTAGTTTATTATGGTGCTTGATTGGGTGTTTGTAAATTGTTAATTAGTGTGCTAATCTTGTTCGAAACTATACGTTCTTGGTGCCGTTGGCAATCGAGATATCATAGGTAGAATTAGGATTGGATATTGATTAATTGGTCATCGGGTAACAACCTCGGGTTCTAGGAATCCGAGTACTTAGTTCCCTTTCATCACAAATAATTGATCTTGCATGAGCTATGTCTATGTAGTTCTTTCCAGTTGAACATAAACCTTGATTCTCACTTAAAACCTGAAACTCGGGATGATTACTACCCTCTTATCCTGTTACAAAACTTACTTTTGATTTGTATTCTAATTTAGTAATTCTAGATAATTAAAAACATTCAACCCAAACATTGAAAATTACATTTCTTGCAATTTAGATTAATCTAGTTAGTTAGGCATACGTTGAGATAGCACATATTCCACATATTCCCTGAGTTCGATACCCTCTTACCGCTATCTATATAGTTGTTTTTGGGATTAAATTTGCGTGACCACGACAATCACGTCATGTGCAGTCACATTTTTTGTGTGTTACGGATTCTTGATGTAAGGGAGTTTCTGAAACAATATATATTGAGGTGATGGACGCGTGAAGCTGTTCCAAATAGTTCCCCCGGGTCCATTCTTACGGATGGTGGAGATCCAGATCGTAGTGAGGAGGTTAACCGTTGTGTTCATGAGATTAATCACGCAACTGAGTATGTTGTGAACATGTTGATTTCAAAATTTGATCAGTTGTGTAATTTTCGTGATCATATCAAGCAGTTTATGTCAGTCGCTGATGAAGCTCAGATAAATGCACCTCCCAAGACATGACGTAATCGATTTGCTGAACTGCTGAGAGTTGCTCCAGAGAGCACGGCCACTATCCGTGTTCCAGTTGGTACCAGGTTCAAGGGTTGTGGTTCTCATAAACGCCTCAAATCTCAAAAGGAGCGAGCCATAAGTTAGTCTGGAAGTAAACGTCGTCAATGTTCATTATGTAAAAAATATGGTCATAACAGAGTAATGTGTTGGAAATACACTGTGGTTGTGCCTGAGGCAGGCGCTTCGTGGAATGCTGAAGGTAATGATGCTACAATTGGTGAAGGTGACGCTGCTACAGTTGTTGAAGGTGATGGTCCTGGATCAAACGATGCTGATGATGTGTTTTACACATCTGGAAATGATACGGATATGGATGATGAAGACATGGCAGAGTAGGACCTTTTTTATCAAAAAATTATGTGTTTTGCTGAACTTTTCATTTTTGTGTTTTAATTTTCTTGTGTGTTTGTTTTGGATTTTTGTTTGTTGATTTTAAAACTTGTTGGGTTGGACATTTATGTTCTTGTTACTTTGTGTTTTAGTGTTAACTTTGTTTTTTAAATAGCCTCTGGTGTTTTATCAGATGCATGCATTGTTCGTGGTTTGTTGGGTTGAAGGATGTTGTAATGTGTTTTACTTATCACACATTATAATACCACCCTTTTTATGTAATTGTCATGTCATGTAAACATGGTGTTATACTCTTCAGGAATCATGTTGTCTTTTAATGTCTATTACATATTTTTACATATCCATTGTACTAGTTAGTTTTGGTATACAGTTTAACTTTTAAAGCTATTAAAATGTGTTTTAACTTGGTTTACATTTTAGAGACTTGATGAAAAAGATAGGTTGGTTTACATTTTAGAGACTTGATGAAAAAGATAGGTTGGTTTCCAGATCACATTTATGTTCTTGTTACTTTGTGTTTTAGTCGTAACTTTGTTTTTTTTAAATAGCCTCCTGTGTTATATCTGATGCATGCATTGTTCGTGGTTTGTTGGGGTGAAGGATGTGGTAATGTGTTATATCTGATGCATGCATTGTTCGTGGTTTATGTAATTGTCATTCCATGTACACTTGGTATTACACTCTTCAGGAATCATGTTGTGTTTTAATGTCTATTACATATTTTACATATCCATTGTACTAGTTAGGTTTGTTATACATTTTACCATTTAAAGCCATTTAAAATGTGTTTTAAATTTGTTTACAGTTTAGAGATTTCATGTAAAAGATAGGCTGGTTTCCAGATCACATTATTTCATAATGTATATCTGGTGTGTTTTAACAGGTCAAACATTAATACAAACTGTATTTCTTTGGTGGATCCAAACAAACTAACATTATCGACATAAATTCACATTGTTTAAGAGGTACATACTGTTCTAGATGACATTTTTATCGACAGGAAAATCAAAAAACATAACCGAACATATTTTAAGATATACAATTCAAAACAGAACACCACCAACGAAATGTTAAAATTGTTTTTGAAACACATCCCATATTTCTTCAAGAAACCACCACCAACGAAGTCGTATTATTTTTTTTAAACCCCCCACCCTTCACCGCCACAACTAACCGCACCTTGTATAGGTGATGCTTCTTTTGTGTCTGATTCATCCAGCCTAATTGGTTTGTCAGGTTTGTTTCCGGTTTTTTTAAAGCCATTTTCCTTTTAATCTCTCACTCTTTCTCCGTTTGACTGAAAAACAGTTGTTTTAAGCATTCATGGAAATCTCTTCTTAATTTCACCAACTTTATAAAACACAATTCACAAACCTACATTACCCTTATAAATCACAGTTCATTAGGCTTTCAAAAGTTAACAAATCAAGCATAATTGTAAAACCGATCTAAATAAACATACCTAAAAAATTTGTAAAACACACAGGTACAAGTTCATGAAACACAGTAAAACACATTTGTGGGAAAACCCAGTAACAAACAATTTTTTTAAAACACAAACCCAAATTACTCCTCTATAAACCCTACATAAACTCACCGTAAAACACATTATCAAAACACACTTAACCTTATCCGTTTCAGGTGTACCCAACCAATACACTATGATAGTAAACACACCAACATCAACACATTACCAAACACAAGCACTAAAAACACATTAATCGACAATAAACTGTAATCCTACAAACCATTTGTTTTTTAAAACACACACCTACGGTTCTGGCGACTTTGCCTCTGCTTCCGGTAACTGTGTTGTTTCCATCCATCTTGTTCAAAGTCCCTTGTTTTTTGAATCTCTTTCCTGCAACCATCAAATACTTCAATGTAAAACATGAATGAATCCTAATCGCCTAGTAAAACACGGAACACAATGACCGCTTGATCTTACGTATATAGAACAAGGAAAATCTCTTATCTTCATCCATGATTTTAGGTATATTTGGTATGATTTTGTGGGTTTTCGTTGTGGGTTTAGAGAGAGAAAGAGAGATAGGGAAATTCGCGTGTAATAAGGAGATGTGATATCCCTGACGGTTATTTTGATTGATTTAAAACATGGTTATTGACAAAATTGCCCCTACTCATTTAAAACAATCAATTAATTAAAGTTAAATATTACAAGTTTGCCATTGATTTAATCTCAACCCTTAAACACACCAATCGGATGGTCCAGATCGCTTCCTAGACTTTCTAGGAAAAACACACTTTTCGTAGGATCGTTACTCTAATATTTAAAACCACTATATATATATGTGTGTGTGTGTGTGTATGTGTGTGTATTTATATATTTTTAAAAAGAACATTATATGTGTTTATTTTTATTATCATTGATGGTTGAGATTAAAAGTAATTAAAACACATATTTAATTCTTTTTGTCTTATTATCCTTTTTGAAACAAGAGTAGCATTTCACTTTATACAAAACACATCTCATGTAACCAATAGTTATTTTATATTCTTTTGACATTCACAAACTTGATTCTACATTCAAGTCAAACCCAATCTATTTTGATCCAATAAATGCAATGATTTACTCGAACAACAATTCACGCATGTCATTGTACACGTTTTAGTCAATATTTCACGACAATCTCATACATATCATTCGTTTTTACATACTCAAAACTTCTTGATCATTTTATATGATTAAATTCGTTGTGTTTCAATTTTTACTATATACGTAATCATTATCATTCATGCTTATACTTATATTCATACTCGTATTCATACATCATACCTATACGTGAGCATAACCCGGATGGTTCGCTTACGTGGGTCGCATACATACTTAAACCTAATCATACTCATATACTTGATTTTCATACACTATCACACGCACACATACTCATTTTCAAAGTTACTAGATACCCTGACTCATACACAACTAGTACAAACTATGTGGATCATGCGACGACCAGTATAATCGCGGGTGCACATGGGATTATAGTGGTAGGCGCATGAAAATTGTAAGACCCTTATCCAAATATTGAATACTTCATATTTAAAAGTTGGCATATTTATACAAAAATGCCATTTTACAAAAACATTATCGTAACGATGTTCACATAAGGTTTAAAACATTCAAAATATACTTATAAAGTGTTTACATGAGTCATAACTAATAAAAGAAACTAAGATAACGCGGAAGCTTCATTTTGATGTGTGTTCGGTTCTTTCTCGAGCTTGACCGTTATCCAAAAGTTTATAGTGACCACCTATAATCAAAACCGTCATAAACGTTAGTTATGAGAGTTTTAAAAAATGTCTAAACAAGTTCGTAAGGCAAAACAAGCAAAGAAAACAACTTTTGCCAGTTCCGGTACCCGTCGCGGGTCGTGATAGGATGTAGCTCAGCCTTCGCGGGGCGCGAAGGCCCATGGCAGGGCACGATGGTAATTGGTGTCACCCATCGCGGGGTGTGACAGCCCTATTTTCATAGAAAGTTCACTGCTGGGAGCTGCATTCTCCCAGCACAACCATTTATCACTTGAAAGCTCATAACTTTCACAATTTTTATCCGATTTGCATGAAACTTGTTTCTAAACGACCATAAAACATTTTCCTACGTATTTAAAACCTCAGGTTTCCAACAATCTTGATTTATAAGTTATCAGCTTATAAATTCTTTATAGAATTATTCGACCCGTTACATTTAACACTATTTTTCGTATCTTATGGCTAGGATTTGTCCTTTACCATTTTACCCATTCCCCGGAGCTTATTAAAACTAGCGTATTTCGCTCCCACTACATGGTTTGCATACGCGTTAATGTCCACTTGACAAATTTAATTCAAGCATAAGTTTTTCATCAATAACTTAAAGAAATTCTAATTCTCTAAGTTTCAACCCAATCTAAGGTTCATAAATCAAATTTAGCGTGTTTCCGTTACTCGGCTTACGCATCAAGTGTATGGTTTGTTTGCGTGACATTCAATCACTTACAAACCACTAATTTACTATCTTCTTTATTTTGACCCGTTTGGTTGTTTAAGTGAAATCTATCACTTCATTAACATACCAAACGCCTCCAAATTCGCTATATCTATACATTACACATATCAATGACCAAACTTGTCTATAGGAATGTAACGAAACAACAAGTCATGTACCTTATAGCTTATCCTTCAAACACACATCAGTTCCAACTTGACCACTTGACGCTTCACCCGATTTGCCTATAGAGTTCAATCAACTTCATCGTTTAGAACTCATATTATCACATATCACACGCAATTTGTCAAATTAATCAATTATGTGATTCATTCATATTTTTATCATTTCAAGACTCACTTAGGCATTATATCGAGCATCTTGTAGACGAGATTTTTATGTAACCATTGTTAAGTTCATGATCATCTATTAACCATGTTTTTGCATCATATTCAAGCCTTTATATCTAGTCTACATAAACAACATCTTGAACTTGCATCATAACATCAAATTTTCACAAATTTACCACCATAACTCAAGTGTTCATCATATCACCATAAAACCCATCTAGCACATACATGATTAGTTATTCAATCACTAGTTTATGGCACTAAATCACCAAATTCTCATCTAGGGTTTGTTCCTAGACTTGTACTCATCTCAATTTCGCTATATCATTTAACATTCACACTAGATTTTCATCTATGAATGTTTATCACAAACTCATAATATCACCAAACATCAAAATTCAACATACCTTGTGATCTCCTAACTTGGGTGATCACGAAATTAGTTAAAGCACTGATTTTTAGCTTGATTCCTCTTTGATTTTGATGATTTTTGTGAATTTTAGGGTTTGAGGGAACCCCTTTCTTGCTCCCCTAAAGAAATCGACCAAACACACACACCAGTGTGTGTGTTCTGGTTTTTATTTTACTTTTATTAAAACATTTTTCTAACTTGCCCCTTTTAGTCCATTTAGTTAAGAATTTATCAAAAGAGGCTAGATTTCTTAAATCTTTAATATTTAACAACAATAATTAACTAGGTTAAATATTCCTAGTTATATTTCGCAAGTTTATAATTCAACATAACTATATATATATATTTATATATATATAGTGGGTTTACCCGCGCGTTGCGGCGGGATCTAATGTGTACAAAACGCAAAAATGCATATTTAATAGTACAACCAAGTAGTTAACGTTGTGTTTCGAATAAGCCCTTCTAAAATAAATACTTAGATGTTTGTGAAGTGGGAAATGAGTTATTGGCAAACTACTTTCAGCCGACGCCAAATACATTCCTACAAGGCATCTAAAGAAAAATAATAATATGCTCAATTTCATCCTCAATAAAAGTTCAAAATGTGCAAGAAACGACAGATACAGTGTTAAAAATGAGCATTAAGTCATCAACCCAAGTTTGCTTTGGGGTCAGAGAACTTTTTGTTTAGTAAGTATTAAGAACCCATTGATTTATTGAATGGAAAATTATAATTTTTTTTTGAATGGTGAACTTTCATTAAACCACAATGGTAGCGGCGCATCTTGTTGATCGTTCATCTATCTCGATGTAAATTCATAACATAAAACTTAAAACTTGTACAAAAAGAGAGAAAAACCAAAGAAACTTTCATCATAAATCTTACAAACAAGAAACTCTAAAATGATTACATTATAATTTACATTAGGCTCATTACACAAATGAAAATCTACATCATCTTTCCCAATCCAACTCTGGTATTTCGAGTGATTCTTCACCCATAAGAAGGCCATGGATTTGAGGTCCTGCATCGTTGTTGCCGTTTAATTTGCTGGAAAAAACAGCCTTATTATGGGTGTTCCATATTTGCCAGCATGAGAGTTGCTTGGACCGCCAAAAACAAAAATCAAAGTTAAAACAGAAACAAAATTTAGAAAATATACATTGATTTTTAAAGTGCAGGCTTAGCCGGAATCTTCCCCAAAAACGTAGGCTTAGCTGATACTTTTCACCAAAATGCTAGGTTACGGACTTACGATAGAGATGACAGAGTAAGTCGAGATAACAGTTCTCGTTTCACGTTACAAAGTCGAACCAAAATTGAAAATGATAAATAGTCCAAACATATGGAGTAATCGAGATTGATTATTATATATTTATATACAGAGAGACCATGGAATTAAACTAAACCTGGTGTCTTATTCTTCCACATCCAGTCCTGAGGTCCCTGCATCCCCTGTAGTGAAGGAGGAAAAAAAGATGTAATTAACAAAAAAAAGCCAATAAAAGTTGTAGGTAAACAATATTCAAGAATCTGTGGTGTTTAATACCCGCTGATAGCGTGTAGAATCATTCATCGAGCCACCAGCCACAGGCATTTGCGCAAAGCCATAGCCCTGCAACACAATTAGTTATGATAAACGACCGGATTGGAAGGCGAAAAAGAGATGGGTTATACTGATACCTGCATATTCTCACTTGAACCCAATGGGTCACTTGGTCGTCTTTTATAATGGTAGCTTTCTTGACATGATTATATAATGGAGCATTTTAACAAATTTAATGCTTATTTAACAAGAAAACAACAATTATAATATTGATTAAAAATTACTACAGTCTTGATTAGCAAAGCTTATAATTGTTATTATTATCATTTCTTCTTTGTGACAGATTATTTTCTATTTATATTACATCACTTTCCATCCATCAAATTATGTTTTTTTAATAAACCAATATTTTTTATATAATTTAGATGTTAGTTAACTTTGTATAATGGTTGTTGGAGGTACAGAAAGCTAGCGGAGATGTGGTACAAAAGGAGTTCAGAACAATGCAAACAGAAGTTTGAAAAACATGCAGGAGTTTCTATAGTACTATAGAGTGCAACAAGAGTAGCAACAGGTACTTGATCAGTGAAGAACTTGATGACCATCTCTGCAATAATTCTGGCCAAAACACTCATCATCATGTCACCATTGAATCTCATGAAAATGTCAATCACCAAGAACAACCACAACTATAGGAAAAAGAAGTACAAAATCTTAAGGCCCAGGGGCAAAAAGGTCATTTCGAAAAGGACCCAATTGAGATAATGTCACAACCAACAGATCAAGACGATGCACAAGTGACAAAGAGCAAGAAGAGAAAGAGAAAGCATAAAAAATTCAAGATGGTCAAAGGGTTGTGTGTTGACTTGGTGAACAAGATGATGGCTCAACAAGAAGAATATTGATGGCATCATTACAAAACGCAACGCAACGCAACGGTTGTGCCGGTCCGAATTACAGACATGAATGCGCAGTTAAAGCGAATGCATCTGTTGAATGGCGATGAGAGGAGAGGGACAAGAACGGAAGAAAAGGGTAAAAAATAGGAATTTCATTCTAGATGGTTAATTATAGCATCTTAATTAGGGCTATAGCATCTTAATTAGGGCGAAGGGAAGTTGAAAAGAATAACGTGGAACTGCAACTAATGGGGAAGCTTAAACTTGTTTGTACGTGAAAAATTTATATAAATCATGGTCTATAAATCAGTAAATCACACGATTAATATCATAATACAAAGATACATCAAGATATGAGGATAAATTTCTCTTACTTAAATGCCGGCGACAAATGGTTCCAGGTTGGGTTTCTGATTCTGACTGGTCACTGATGTAGAAACACTCAAGCCTTTCTTGCATTGATACAAATCCAAAACCGCATCAATCTTGAATGTGTGACCAATCCCCTTTCAAATATCACGTACTTCCTTGACCAAATAGGCTGAAACGGCTTAGAAGTATTTATATCAAAATCTCTTGGATCCTGCTCAACTTCAACCTGAAATATGAGTACGAATTTTTTTAACTAAAGAATTGGGATGAAACAATTAGAAACAGTTTTCCAACCTCGTCACTAAAAACACATGTAAACATTTGGAAACCCATAATGATTTCGCAGCCTTAGAGACTGCTATCGTTAAATAATCAAATACGCTGGTTTGAACTTTAGGTTTAAAAATAACACAACAACAATTGTATGCCTATCATCTTTAACTAAAGCAAAGCAAAGCATATGAGCAATTAAAACAAATGAGTTTCGACAAGATGAGCAAAACTGAAAGAAACATAAAAAGACATTTTAAACACTAAAATATACTTTACATCAATCAAGTAGACATGATAATCAAGAGCAATATAATATTCTCTTTTTATTCACTATGGAGAAGTTTTTTCCCAAACAGTAAGATGTGTTTGAACAAATTGGACTTGCTTGAATAGAGCAAAAACTAAAGCAAAATACCTAAGATCTGAAATGGGAAGAGTACCTGTTTGTTTCCACTCATTGTAGGATTTGACTACTAGAATACAATTCAGAATTCTACACGAATTACCTCCCTGAAATTTAATCAAGACAACTCAATTTTATTGAAACTATCATGAACACAAACTCGTAGCATCATGTAATTCCAACAATAGATGACAAAACTTCAGTGCACAACCAAACACATACATAAAATGAATCAATTTAAGGTTACCTGTGATGGGATGCAGAGATCACCACAACCACTGCCATCGCCAAGAACCGATTGAAATTAGGGTTAGTAGTGTTACGACTGTATGACTAACCAGAACCCCACCCCGCTACTGTTCGTTGTTAGCCATAGAAACAAATCCAGCACCGGATGCACTACCCACCGGCGTCTCTTGAACTCCACTGAACCAGAACTCCATTAGGGGATTTGAGAGAGAGAGAGAGAGAGAGAACGAAGGAGGAGCCCTCCTTTATAACAATCTGATGAAACGGGATATAAATCATTTGTACGGTTCGTCTTCTTCACCGGGAGAATTAGGGTTGCTGCCATCCAATCGTCCAGGGGAAGAATTGATTTCAATGATGTGACCTAATTGATTGTATTACTAATTGCAGTGACGCTTTAAGTCATTGTTATTCAGGTGTAGACTTGATTGTGGGCGTAATCCAATGAACTGGGGGCAAAATCGGGAGAAGATGATGAAAGAACAGGGAATAAGGCATGACCCTTCGTCTGCCGTCTTAAAATTTCAGGGATAAATTACTTTTTAGTACAGAGGAAATGTATTATATAGTATTATAGATATAACTTGTTATTTTTGGGGTGTTACAAAAATCATAGGGTGTTCTACTGTGTATAGTAAGACACGGAACGTAACATGACACCGAATAACGAAACCGACGTAACATGGTTAAAACATGGTGGATACGCCGCTGGTACTTACTATATATAAGTGTTTTTACCATGTTACCAAACTTTCATAAAATGTGACATGAGAAATTCGGTGTTTTACAGACCTTGTTTAAACACGATACACAAACTGTAACAACTCACAAACGCACTGCTAAATGCGCGATATCCGATTATCTATGACGAGACCTTATCCTCAACACTTCATATTCGCATTGTATCCAATAATTATACATTTCCTATCCTTGCATTCATCTACTGAATCATTCGTTCACTCACTCTCACACCATAATTATTCCCAATTATTCTTTGACTTTTATACAAACCTTATTTACAATCAATCGGTTTAAACGTCCAAATCCTAAAATACCTCTTTACTTATTAAAACCATCTTTCATTCTTCATTTACGCACAAACATACTTGGTCAGCCGTTACCGCCAGAACTTTGTGTTAAATGCCTTATATTCCCGCTTCTCACCAATAAACAATTTTCTACAAACATGTGATTTTACAAATGCTCCTTAAAACCAATAAAACTTTCTTACAACCTACGATGTAGGTCGTGCTTTTCATCAAAATGCCGACCATTTTACATGAAAGCTTTTCTTCTTAAGAGTATTTTTAAAATACTTCCCTCATCGCATTATTCAAACTTGGTTAAACTCTCTTTTGTAACACCCCAATCGCGTAATACAACAACAGGCGGTTTGAAATATCGGGGAGTTACATTACAAATTGCTCATAACTACTGGTACTAAATTGTTTCAATATCATTAACATTGTTTTACAAACAAATAATACATGTAATTATTCTTTTATTTTAGAAGTCTAAGGCCCGTATGCAGTCCTATGCGTTGCATGCTTGAACAGTCGAAAACCTGAAACATATGTGAAAAACAGTCAACATAAAAATGCCGGCGAATACATAGCTTTTATTAGCCAAATAAATGGCAAAACACTTGGTATTGCAATACTTTAATAGCTACGAGAGCTGTCAATTGAAAATAAATCTTGAAGCCAAAGAATGGCAAAAATTTAGCATTTGCAATACGTAATCTTAATTGTGAAAACTCGTGACAAAATAGGTTTGTATATGGCAATATGATTATTACTAAGTCATTTTTATGCCTTACATTGTAATCTCGTTTAAACCATCATAAAAACTCGTTAATATGTTATTAGAAATCCAATCAAGGATTAATAATAACTGTTTTGAAATAAATCAAAACTAATGTAAGTATTATATAAATCAAATCAATGAGTCATGATAATACTTCATATATCTTTCTAAGAATCTAACATATAAAAATATGAGAAATTCTATGAAGATTTCGATACTCGAACATTGAAACAATCGTACACAAAATCCTAAAGTGATCCAGATAACGCTACAAGAATAATAAAATAAGAACACTTATATATAGGAAGTACCAGCGGCGTATCCACCATGTTCTTATTTTATTACACCCGTTTCGTTATCTAAATCACAACTACCACATAAACACATAATTGTCAACTTGTTCCATCTCATAAACATGCATTAAAGTACACAATGAATCCAAACAGGGGCTCCAATACTAGTACTCTAAACATCCCATATAGGTCTAGCTATGAAGATAGGTAGATACTACAAGGATCAGGTTCTCGTTACCTCGGCTAACCTAACATGCATTAAAGTACACAATGAATCCAAACAGGGGCTCCAATATTAGTACTCTAAACATCCTACAAGTATATCTAGCTATGAAGATAGATGAATACTTCAGGGATCAGGTTCTTGTCACATCGAATCATTGTATCACAACACCCTGAATCCTAATGGTGATTCGGGATAACGCCATGAAGGGTAATACAATAAGCACACTTATATATAGGAAGTACTAGCAGCGTATCCACCATGTGCTTATTGTATTATCTAGTTTCGTTATCTAAATCACCAACAATTTACACACAACTAACCATCGAGTCGTAAAGTACTTCTTAAAACCTTACTATGAAGATAGGAAGATCTAAGACTATACTTCAAACATCCTATAAGAATCAATATATGAAGATAGATAGATGCTATAAGGATTCTAGATAATCACTGTGTTTGCATAATCAGAATAAGACACCTCATATCACTCAGTAAACACATACATGCCACACATTTTGAAACAAATCGATTACACATATGAATCACCCCAAAACATTTGAAAACGGTAAAAAAAGGGAACTATGTACTCACCTGGGATTGTGTATAGTTCTGGTTCAAAGGGTATAACAAAGCTCGAAAGACCAAGATTTCAAGTGTTGAAGCGGTTCCTAGAGTAACGGACACTATGTTAGCGAATCGACACCTAAATCGGAAGATCGGGTAGAATGAGGTCTTGTAAACCAAACGAGTATTGGAACTCATGTGATATGGTTTAAAAAAGCCTACATTCTAAATCGGAACCTATCCTAAGTGCTTAAGACCCATTACGACTCGTTAAGGTAGCTTATGCTACGTTAACGCGTCGTTTGCGCGAAAGCGCGTTCGAGACGCCTAACTAGTCCTATGATAAGTATTATATGCCTTAACATATCTAATTATGTTATATAATCAGTTTAGATGTCAAAATATGTGTTACATATGCTTAAAATGAAATTATGCGCAAAAAGGGTATTTTGGTCATTTTCCTAAGGCATATAAACTACCTATCATACAACTAACTAAACGAAGTGACCATAAGGTATAACCTCGGAAGGTTATTCCCTATACAACTATGGTCACAATATATGTTTGGTTGGATCCTAATGATCGACCAAACGGGTCGGGTTCGGAAGTCTAAGCGGTTGTTTAGACCGCTTATCTTACGGGCCTATACAAGCACTAAACTAAAAGTGACGAGTTAAACATGTTAAAACATGTTTAACGAAGTTAGAAAACAAGTTTGATATCAAAACAATGGGTTTTGATACCCAAGAATAGTTTGGTTGCAAAATACGCATAAACGCGCATTTTGACCAAAACTATGACTCGTCACAATGCCTAAATAACGTGGTAATCAGTAGGTATAGTCACAAAGGACTGTGACCATCGTGATTACGCTCACGTTGCGAAGTTCAAACGAACTTCGTGTTGACCATTGACTGGTCAATGCATAAAATCAAACACTATTTGACTTTCGTGCTTGAAAACGCATAAAAGAACGTAAGAAACTTACAAATGGTCCAAGCTAGGAAGAATTGAATAAAAAATACTCAGGTATGAAGCATAGGCTTCAACTTAGAGCAGAAATGATTCAATGGTGAGTTGCAAGAATGAAAGGAGGTGGGTATTTATAGAATTCCCACAACTGTTAGGATCGTTTATCGCAATTCGTGCTTCGATTTTGGCCATACATGTGGGCACAAGGTTTTAAAATACAAGGGGTATATAAAAGCCATCAAAATCCAGCCCAACGTATTGAGAAAATTGCATAAATAACCCCTGAAATTCGATCCAGTTGCTGAATCAAAGAATCTGCCCATATCAGTCTCTGGCGCCCCGCAAGAGGCCTGTCGCACCCTGCCAGAGACCAAAATGGCAGAATGTCAGAAATGGTCCCTACATGCAATAAACTCAGTTTTTGGCACGTTTATGCCCCGTTAACCCCATTTCAAGGCTCTAAAATGAAGTTAAAGTATAGAGAACTTAAAATATGCTCAAAAACATCTCGGATGTCCGTTCGTTTGGTCGTACGATCGCGTTGTTCGGTTAATTACGACGGAAGTCGTAACGAACGCGAAATCGATCCAAATTACGCGACGAGTGAAATTCTAACATTCCAAACACTAAAATAAAATATTTTAATGATTACAAAATTTTTTGGATGTTCGGATATATTCAGAACGTAAGATATGCGTGTAGATGCAAACTTATGCACTTTTTGACGCTTTTAGTCCCTATTGATCAATTAAGCATATTTTCGCATAACGAACCCCTCAAAGCCTATTTATAAGCTATGTAAAGGATATTTAGGGTACGTTTAGCTTATGATCAAGTTACGGAATGTTCGTTACTATACGATTCAGCAGACTTTCTCAGTTTGACGCAAATAGTCCCTGAGACTGAATAAACTTGTTTTTGACACACCAAAGCTTTCAAAACCTATTTCTAAGTTATATAAAAGTTATTTAAGGTATGTTAAGCCTATGTCACTGTTCCGGAGTGTTTGCCGCATTAAACTGATTACGTTTATGCATCAGTTCGCATATAACTTTCTAGAAAGCGATTTAAAGCTTGAAAATTTACTAGAATCAAAACGTGAAATTGTAAAACACAAATAAACAAAATTTGAGACCAAAATACATTGTTTCTTTGTTAAAAGATAGTGTCCTACATCATGTGTGTTTTCGGAGCACAAGTGTCACAGTCTCCCCTACTTCAGGAAATTTTGTCCCGAAATTTATTCGAAGGAGACCGTAGAGTGGAATTGAAACAACTGATGGATAAGCAGATTGCTAGATCCCAAAGATGCGGAGCATCATTTGGTGTTGGAAATTTCAGGGAATTCAGAATGTGATTTGGGATATTCAAAATATCTTAAGGTATTCAACCCTTTGAAACTTGTGAAAGTCGACTAGTGTTCAAAAATCATTTAAGTATGGCACTATGTTATACTAAGTTCCTAGTGTAATCCCTAGCAAACAAAGGGGTGTACATTCAAGCCCTTCACGTACACGGTTTCTAACGCCTCACGAGGTACATCCATTGCACCATGAGCATCCCATGCATAGGAGACGGGTCAACATACCTATGGCATCAAGATCGTCACCTTTAACACCATATTATACTCCCGGTCGGCTCGATTTGAGTTAATGAATGTACTCGTTGTTGTCCATCGGAAATAACCACACAAATAACAATTAAGCACATAATTACCTAATGGTCCAAGATAACATAAAATCACCAAGTGATCTTAGCAACGTTCTGAAGAATAACACAATAAGAACACTTATATATAGGAAGTACCATCGGCGTATCCACCATGTTCTGATCGCATCATACTTCTCTCGTTACCTTAATCACTCTAGATTTTATGCCACCATACTTAACAAGGCTTACTATGATTCTCATGCACGAAACTCATAATTAAGTGTGCACCCATAATTACTCGTTTCATCGCATGGTCCCCATAGCTCCTCTTGTTAAGCGAGGGTAACAAATAATAAGGTCGAACTATCGTCTAAATCAAATAAACATCGTCACAACATAATATCTGTCAAATCGAATTGTATTTTATACTAGAAATGATAACACTACTTATTTTGCATATAACCAATTTAGTAGTAGGTGTTCTATTCTAGTACAAATGTTTATATATATGTTTCATATTAACCAAACAGGTAGAATGCAACATATACTAATCATTCATTATCATCATAATGTAAGCACTTCAAGAAAATGTTTTCAAATCATGCGCTAGGTATGCTAAGTTAACAAACTAAGTATGTTAAATCAACATATGAAGCAAATTGTATTTATAATCATGTATTTTACATATTAGATAAACAAATCATGTATGTAATGTTATGATTATAAAATGGTACTAACTTGTTCATAGTATTCGTATCGATCGTGTTACCAAGTTCATATGAATGCACCAGAGTGCAATCATATTATGCTAAATTATAAGACTTAGTTCCTAAAGAACGGAATCCTCAAAATCAGCATGTAATTATAACTACTCATAGTGTATTAGAGTTTGAAACTGGGAAAATGATTAACAAAAATAAAATAAACTTCTTGAAATTCGTATTGACATTACAAACATAGTTGAAATATGTACATTGTTCTTGAAAATAAACAGGAAATTTAGAGGTTTAGATGATCATAAGCGCTTGATCATTAGCTTGAGCCTCGTTGATGTTGAATACTCGTCCATTAGCGTTGGCAAGCTTAGGGCAGTTTCGCTTGAAATGATTTAAGTCACCACAATTGAAACATGCTCTCGGGCGAGTCTGAGTAGGGGCTGCTCGGTTCTGGATACGACAGGTCACAGCTAGATGTCCAAATAAACCACAAATTGTACACTGGCAGCAAGGGGAATTTGATGCATGATGATAATTGAAAAGATTGCACCGAGGTTGCTTCCCACGATAAAATCCCTTAAAGGGTACTGAGTTCAGTGGAATAGGTGCAGGAATTGCAAAATTCTTTGAAGCCTTGCGCTTCCTAGAACTTTTAGAAGATTCAGCCTTTGAACTTTTTCGAATTCTCGTTAACAGATTCAGTGTTTTGTTTCTTATCTCCTTTTCGAAACAGTTTACTTTTTTCTAACCTGGGAGTCAGTTAAGATAGCGGCTAACTCCTTAGCTTCCCTTAGTGTTGCAGGTTGGCTGCCAGTGACAATGTCTTGGACAGGGTCAGGTAAACCATCGATGTATTTCTCAATGGCCCGATCCAATGGTGTGACCATAATGGGGCAAAGTAGGCTTAATTGTTCAAATCGGTCAGTGTAGGCACAGTTTTCCCCACTATCCTGTTTTAGATAATAGAACTCATCTTCAAGTGCCCGTATTTCGCTTCGTGGGCAGAATTCTTTCTTCATAAGATCTTTAAATTCTTCCCACGTCAGTTCCATTGCTAAATCGGCACCTCGGTCTCTCATAACACTATTCCACCAAGTGAGTGCTCTCCTTTGAAAGACACTTGAAGCAAAATCTACCTTGCGCTCATTAGGACACTGAACATGGCAGAATGTGCTTTCTATACTTTCAAACCATTGTAGGAGTACGGTTGCTCCTTCAGACCCAGAAAATTTTGATGGCTTAGCTAAATTGAACATTTTGAAGTTACATGGCGATAAAACATTGTTGTTATGGTTTTGGATTTGGTTGACTTTAGTCACAATGCCGGGGAGTACAGTGTTTAACTGCTGAGAAATCATTGCTGCTAATTAGGCGTTCCGAGTGGTGTCGCGGTGAGGAGGCATCTTGAAAGTATAGCTATAGTGAAAACCAAATAAGTTAGATTTATCCAATTGTTATGAGTTTGTAACATTATTGTATTGTGAAAACTTTGATCTAGTAGAATTTTGTTCATTGGTCTTGTTCTTGTAATTAGAATATATGGTGTTGTGGATTTTGTTTTGAAACAATAGTTGTTTGAAAAATAAAAATTTTTGTAATATATTTTTGGATGAGAGAATACAAACCGAGTTAATGGTTTGTATTATAAATTCTTTACATGTTAAAAATTTATTGCTTTTAAGACAAAATGTTTTTAAATTAAAATTTTAAAATAAATAAACTTTGTGTTTTAAATTTTGAAAATTCTCATCCAAATGGTAAAAATTTGAATTTTTGAAAGACAAGAGTAGTGTTTTGAAAATGAAATAGGATCTTGTAGTGTCGTGAAATGAAATGAAATTTATTTCAACTGTATCGAATCAAACATATCACCGAAGCTTATATTATGAAATAGTGAAGGTCCCTTTGCACATGATCTGATCGTAAGGAACAAGTTGAATCGACTCTGTCTAATGTGCGGAATCCATTAAGACAAATCTTAGATGATCAACACAGAATTCAACGATTAAACACGGTCTGTTTTTTCTATTAAACGTTATGAAAGTACAAAGTTCCGGTAGAAGACAGACACTGGTCAGGTTCTCTCAAGAGTCAAAAAGTCTATAAAGTGATACCCGGATGGGGTATTTATAGACGTCTTAGGAAGAAGATGATATCCAAGCGAGTGGTTATCCGTTCGAATTGCTATCCGGTCGAATGGCCATTCGACTGGATGACACTTAAACAACCATCGGACATTATCTGTACAAATCCGTTTCCTGAGCTGTCGACCTAACTGACACACATACTTTACAAAACAAAGAACACAAATATAAAACATGACTACATGCTAACGGAAGCTACAGACGTTATGTACTAACAAACTCCCCCTCGGATGTAGCTGTAGTTCCTTCCAGCAAAGTTTTAATTTATCCTGTTGCGTCTTCGTTCTTTTGCTCTCTGTCTTCTCATCTCTGCTTTTTCTTCTAACATTCTTTTTCTTTTATGTCTCCCTTCGGTCAGCCACCAATTTCTGTAAACAGGATCACCATCACGCTTTCGATCCCATTTAGGAATCTTGTTTTCCTCTGACTCAATTGGCGTTTGATCTGTTGGTGGCACAATTCCCAACTTCTGTTTTCCCACTTCAGCAGCTCTTTCAGCAATCTTTTTAGATCTTTGTTCACGCTTATACTTTTTCAGGAACTCATCAATCTCCAGATCTCTCCATTTTGTCTTCCAGTATCTTCCAGAATTGATATCTTACGCAAAACAAACATCCACAATTGTTTGATATTGCATTGCTTGCTCTCTGTCAGGGCTTTCATAAACTATCTTGTTGTAAAACAGGCAATCTATGTCTTTCTTTGAGCAATTCACAAGCAACATGGGATCTAACACACAGATCCTTCTTGCTTCTCCAGTGTCATCCGGTCGAATTGCCATTCGTTCGAATTGCCATTCGTTCGAATTGCCATTCGTTCGAATTGCCATTCGTTCGAATTTCCACTTGGTCAGTTGTACAATTGATTTTGAAATTGTCACTGAGTCGAATTGCCACTCGTTCAATTTGCCATTCGTTCGAATTGCCACTCGACCAGTTGTACAAATGATTTTGAAAATGTCACTGAGTCGAATTGCCATCCGTTCGAATTGCCACTCTTATTCAGGAACATTTAAAGAACATTCAAGAATCATCAAAAAATTTTCTAAGACAAAATTTCTAATTGATCATAGATCTACATAGATAATCTGATTGCGAGCAAAACCCTATGTTCAATGTTGTCTAAATCATCCTAATCAGGGTTTAATTTGACAAAAACTGCACCGATAGCCGTAATGTCCTAACATCAGATCTACTTGATTTTAGCATGTTATGACACAAATTAAACCGGTAAACCTATAGATCTGAACATTCCGAGCACAACCTTATGATTATTTCTCATCAAAACTGATCAAAACATCCTAGATTTGTCCTAAACCCACCGACAGTGACGTCATCATCAAGAACATTTAACAAAAAACAAATTATAACAGATTTGAGTAAGAGAAACATACCTTTGCCATTGTGAAAGTTGTGCAAACCAACAATCCAAAGATTCGTGCAAAGAGTTGTGAAGAAAAACAAGATCAGAAAGTCAAAGTGTGTGAGAGAGAATGAAGACTGTTCGAGCGAGTAACATTTGATCGTCCTTTGACTCTCTATATATAGTGACACATGAGTCGAATTGCTATCCGCCCGGATAGTCATCTGACCGGATTGCTATTCGAGTGAAGCAAACTTTTGAATTTTAACAAAACTTTGACATTTTGACTTTATCTCAATTTTAACAGTTTTAGAAATCCACTTAAGTATCTAGGTCCAAGTTAATGACCCTAGGTACTTAATTTGTCGACCAAGTCCAACTTAATGACCTTGGTTGACCCGATTCAAAGCGTACTGACATTTTCTGGTTTATTTATTTTTCTTGAAAAATTACAAGTTTCAAATTAATGAGCTTGTTTTTGACTTTACATTTCCACAGGATTCATATGATTAGCTCCAAACTTAACATCCATCCCAGAAACTTCTTGCCTTCAATTCGAATCTAAAGATCAGCTCTCTGCTTTGGTTTGTAGGAAAATAAAGTAGAAATATAAAATCTTTTTGGGATTTTTAATAAAGCATCTAGACTAGAAATGAAATACAGAAAAGAAATGCAGTAAACGTAAACTATTTACAAATATATTTTTGGTGAGCGTGTTAGGGAATCATATCAGCTACCGACAAGTTACAAGTACCGTTAAGCTTGATTTTCATACACAACATTTAAACAATTCACTTAGATTGTCGATATACTGATCCTTTTAAATTCTCACACAAATTTCAATCTGTCCAGGATACGGATTAGACGATTTAAAGACTTAAACTAATACGTGTGTCCCACCTCTTGAATATACTCCCGTATCCAGATCCCAATATTCAGTCTTACAGGTGAGAATACCACAAATGATATCTGTAAGGGGTTAATAAATTATGAAGAATCATGAGAGCTCAGGTCAGAACTACCGTTCAGCAGAGAGATCATGACTCAACTTTTGGGTGTGTCCCCTTTAGAGGATCTTTTTTTACAACAGCATTGCTAAGCAATTTTATTGTCTTATCATTTATGCTGAGGGTGATGCTATGTTTCAAGCATTGCAGAAAGTATTATTCGAGGACTAGGTCAGAACTTCCATTCAGCAGAAGTCCCAGAATAATACCCCAGATATCACTGAGTATAAAAACCTAGTATATCAGAAAAAGGAATCTTTCAAACAAGATTTCAGGGGTTACCTATATATCCAAGTAGTGTTCCCCACGAAATAAGCAAGTAGTATTTAGGTTTATATCCCAAACAAACCTACTAAATGTGTAAAAACCTATCGGCACATCATCAGTGAGACTGTTTAAAGTATTTAAACTATCCATTTCTTTAGCGTACTGAAACTGTCTAGCTGATGTACTATCATTTTCCCTTATTACACAAGCTCTTTTTGAATTTTATCATGTTTTTGGATTTTGGAATTTTTTATTGTTTTTGTATTTTCTAAAAGTATAACCTATCTCCCCCTAAAGACCAAAACAAGTAAAAATTCGACAAACCATTGCAGATTGCTTTTCAACATCATCTACAGTGGTACCTTCATCAACGCCAACGATTTCCTCCGCATCCGATAGCAACTTCATACCATTAAGTTTCAAAAGATATTGAAAACGTGTTTTGTCAAATGCTTTGGTATGCAAGTCAGCTCTTTGTTCATCGGTGTGGATTTTTTCTATTCGTATCAACTTTTTCTCAAAACAGTCTCGAATAAATTGATGACGAATTTCAATGTGTTTCATTTTAGCGTGATGAACAGGATTTTTTGTTATGTTTATAGCTGCCTCATTATCAACAAAGATAGGGGAGTTAAGAAATTGCAAACCGTAGTCTCGCATCTGTTGCTGGATCCACAAGATCTGAGAGCAGCAGCTGCTAGCAGATACATATTCAGCTTCACAAGTGGATAAAGCGACAGAGGTCTACTTCTTGCATTGCCAAGTGACCAATCGTGGTCCGAAAAACTGGCACCCCACTGTTGTTGATTTAGCGTTCACTTTGCAGCATCCGAAATCAGAATCAGAATATCCTTCGAGCGTGAAGTCGCCTACTTTTGGATACCACAACCCCAGAGATGGAGTTCCTTTCAGGCAGCGTAGAATCCTTTTCACAATTACCATATGCGAGGCTCTAGGATTTGACTGAAATCGAGCTGCGAGGCAGGTTGGATACATAATATCCGGTCTTGATGCCGTCAAGTACATTAATGAACCGATCATGGAGTGATACAGTGTTTCATCTACCTTCTCTCCGGTGAGATCAGGGTTTATCCCATGATTCGTCGCTAATGGGGTGGACATAGGTGACATTCCTGACATTCCAAATTTCTCCAGAACATCATGAACGTATTTCGTTTGATGTATGAACGTTCCCTCAGGAAGTTGATCAACTTGAAGTCCCAAGAAGAACTTCATCTCACCCATTGATGACATTTCAAACTTCTGCTTCATAACTTTTTCAAAATCTTTGCAGAGTTGATCATTTGTAGACCCGAAAATTATGTCGTCCACGTAAATTTGGACTATTAGAAGATGTCCGTCGACTTCTTTTGTGAACAGAGTGGCGCCTATCTTTCCTCGGATGAAGTTGTTGGCTATCAGATGTTGAGACAAGGTCTCACACCAGGCTCTCGGGGCCTGATGTAAGCCGTATAACGCCTTATCCAGGAGATAAACTTTATCTTTGTGAATTGGGTCGGTGAAGCCCGGTGGCTGCCCGACATACACCTCCTCTTTCACTTTTCCATAGAGAAACGCCGACTTCACATCTAGCTGAAAAACTTTAAATCCTTTCCACGATGCAAATGCTAGGAAGATTCTGATTGCTTCAAGTCTTGCAACAGGGGCATATACTTCAGTGAAATCTATCCCCTCCTGCTGACTGAAACCTTGGACAACGAGTCGAGCTTTGTTTCGAATAATAACTCCTCGATCATCCCTCTTGCATTTAAACACCCATTTGGTATTGATCTTCCGGTGACCATCAGGCAAATCCACTAGCTTCCACACACCTAACTTCTCGAATTGGCTTAATTCCTCCTGTATTGCATTTACCCAAGAATCTTCAGTAAGCGCCTCTTTATAAGTCCTTGGTTCAACCTGCGAGATAAAGCAACTTAATGAGAAGTCAGTCTGTAATGGAGCAACTTTTGAATAAAAACATGTAAGTCCTTGGTCGATTTATCTTCTGGTTCGGACTCCTGATTGCAGCTCTCCAATGATTAGCTCTTTTGGATGATATGACAGAGTTCTTGGCATTACCTCGCCTGAAACATCAACCTCACCTTCCAAATTTGTGACGTTTTGATTTGCAACTTGTTCACTGACTGGAATAGTTTGATTTGAAAACTGGATTAGCTCCCCCTCAGAATCTGAATCATCACGATCAAATATTGGTCTGTTTTCAGATTCTTGATTATCATTCTCTATCGTCTGATTATCCTGAGCAACTACATTTTGTTGAACATCGACATGTTCTCCAGCATTGCTTGGACCTGCTTCATCATCATTTGAAGTTTGTCGTTTTCGATAAGTTTCTGCTGGGAATCTTTCATCTGAATCTTCATACTCTCTTAGAATATCCAATTCGTCAAAGAACTCTGGTTCTTCCTCCATGTTGAAGGAATCCCACAAAGTTTCATAATTGAAACGCCATGAGTCGCCGGGATTCTGAGGTGGCATTGTATGACCCTGACATTCAACATTGTATGCTTCAATTATCCGCTTTAAACTTGGAACAAAGACTAATTTTTGTGGACTAGAATAACCCGCGAAGATTCTTTCTATGCTCTTTGGACCAAACTTCCCAAAAGGCTCTAAAACTGTGCAGGGAGACCCAAACGGTTCCAGATACTTCAGGTTAGGTTTGAGGAGATTTATCAGCTCAAAACATGTCTTGTTGAATTTCTTTACTGTGAGAACCCGGTTGAGAGTATAACAAGCGGCTGGCACAACTTCTGCCCAGAAGTTGATTGGTAACTTTGAATCAGCAAGCATTGTTCTGGCCGTTTCGATTAGTGTCCTGTTCTTTCGTTCTGCTACTCCATTTTGTTGTGGAGTATAAGGAGCACTAAATTCATGCAATATTCCTTTCTCATCACAAAATTCTTCCATTCGGTTGTTCTTAAACTCTGTACCGTTGTCACTTCTGATTTTTCTGATACGGGCTTGGTACAAATTTTCAATTTTTCTGAACAACGCCTTCAAACTTTCAAAAGTCTCATCTTTGGTCTTCAAGAATGATACCCAAGAAAATCTGGAATAATCATCAGTAACCATAAGACAGTAGAGATCTCCTGTAATACTTTTGACATTCACAGGACCAAATAAATCCATGTGAAGTCTCTCAAGAGGTCTTGAGACTGAATTGACTTGCTTTTTAGGGTGTGACTTTTTCTTTTGCTTTCCTTTGATGCAGCTAATGCACTCCCCTTCCAGATGAAAACCTTTAATGTGAACGCCCAGAACTAAATCATTATGCACCAGATGATTCATTTTTCGTAGGTGAATATGGCCCATTTTGCGATGCCACAACTGTGATTCTTTTTCCGTCGCTCTAGACACAAAACAATGAGCCTGACCCATTGTTGTAGTTGCTACACTCATGTCCAATACATACAGATCATTGACTCTTGGAGCCCTCATAATAATCCATTCTTCAGGGATAACAAATCCTGGCTTCAATATCAAACATTCTTTGTCTGTGAAGTGAGTTGTATACATCCTGTCACAAATCTGTGAGATACTTAGCAGATTATTTTCCAGCTCAGCAATGTAGTTAACTATTTCAAACGTAACAATCCCATTGGATAACGTTCCTTCACCAACAATTCTACCACCTTGGTTACCTGCGAACCCTACATAACCTCCATTGAAATTTCTAACATCATATAGCAGCGCTGTCTTTCCTGTCATGTGCCGAGAAGCTCCACTATCCATAATCCAACGTGAAACGGATCTCGGAAGCTCCTGCACATATCAAAAATATTTAATGAGATTTTGATGCTACCCAAGCCTCTTTTGACTCGGGTAACTTGACATTAATGTGAGTTTTTATAGTGTAAAGTGGCGGAAAGTTTTTATCATTCATTTTTAAGCTTTCAGCAGACCCAACTTCAACCTCTTTGAATAAGAAAAATTCGTCTTTTTGAGGTTGACCAGATGGTTGGTCTTTCTTCACCACATACTTCTTTTCAGAAGTCGATTTTTGTTTCTCATATAAATCCAAAGGTACATACATCTTCTTGGTTGAGGATGATGATTTTTCAGTCTCAGACACCTTTGGTTTTGGAGAATTTTCTTTCTTGTCAACAGTTTTTGGCTTCCATGTTTGTTGAGGTGATGCAACCCGTTTGTAAAATTTGTCATTCTTAGTTACCAAATTCTTAACAGGTTTAGTTTTGATCTTGGAGTTATCATTTTTCAAAACCTTTTTCTCAACACTCAATGGAGCTTTTCCCTTCATAACATCTTTCTTACTTGAATTCATCACAACTTCAGTCTTAGGCTTCAGGTTGGTACACTTACGTGCAATATGTCCAACTTGATTGCATTTGAAGCATGTTCGGGTGTCAACTACCCTACTTGTGCCTTCAGACTGAGGTTGTGAGGCATTCTTTTCAAAGAACTCTTTGTTTGATTTTGAAAAAAATTCAGATTCCTCATCAGAAAGTGAACTTAATCCGTTCACAAACACCTTTTTCTCAATAAACCTCTTGTTCTGAACATTCTTTTTCTGATAATTTTTACCACCCTGATATCCATCCGACCATTTATTTCGTTTGTTGTTAGAAAAACGTGGTGGAACAACAGGTTTCTTATAGTAAGCTTTATCTTTCTCAAAATTTATTTGCCTCTTTGTCTGATTCAAACCTTCTACTTCAGACAAATCAATTTCAACCAATTTGAAAACATTTTTCAATTTATTCACATTAACGTTCTCCAGAGGAAACTCAAAGTCTGAATACAACTTATCAGAACCAGCCATCTTGTACATCACAAGACCCGGTTCATCATCTAAGTTGTTTTTAGATTTTGATTTCGGAATATAATTGTTCAGAAAACATTCTTCATCCTCAGCTGAATCACTATCCAAAACACTTTCAGGCATGCCTTTAACAATCTCTGTTTGAACACTATCATCAGATGATGATGAAGAAAATGTCACATCAATTGACTCTGGAAGTTTTATCTCATTTGTTTCAACTTCATCATTAACCAACCCTGATTGCTTCTTTGAAAAATTGTTTAGAACTGGTGGCGGAACTTGATGAAACCCAACCCCAGTTCCATCACAGTATACATCTTCGCCAACTTTGTTTTTCCCAATGGGTTTGGGAACAATGTGTTGCAAAACAAAGCTTGCAGAGTTGTAACTGTTCAGTTTCAAATTAATACGCTCATTCTCAATCTTAGCTTCTTCAAACTGAAGCTTCAATTTCGCAATCTCAACCAGTTGTTTGTTTATTAACTCTTCTTTAACCCTCAAAACACCTTGCAAATGACAATTTTCTTTGTAAGTTTTACCGTTTCTATCATCAGAATCTTTCACCGTGCGTTTTAGTTTTACAAAATTTTCAGAAATTTGACGATTTTCAAGAATTATTTTTTCATTTTCTTTCCTAACTCTTTCTATGTCAATGTTATCAGTTTCAATTTTGTCAGTTAATTCTTTTAATCTGTCATTTGAAGCTTTCAGCATTTTGTCACGGTTCAAGATCTGATCCTCAACCTCTCTGACTCTGTTTGTCAGATCTTCAACTTTCTTACCACTGAGATAAGTGATTGTACTACAAACCTTGCACTCTTGCATGCAATTTTTGCAGTCAATATCTCCATTTACTTTCTTACCTGATGCACTTGTTGACCCGTTTGAACTGACCTGGCTTTTAGACTCAGATACGGATTTAGATTCTACCTCAAGTTCCTTAGCAGCCAGCACTTTGTCAGCCATCTTTCTCAAGTTTTCGGCATTCAACTCTTGTGATGTATCAATGATCCCATCATCAATCTTCTTGGCTTTTTCTTCTTTTTCTTTTTCTTCTGCACTTCCCCACCATTTTCTTTGCCAACCTTCTTCTTCATCAGCAATTTGTTGAATTATGGTTTCAAGATCGAGAGTTTTGTAGTCAATAGCAATGTTTCCCATGGGGTCAAGATAACATTCTCTGTCTGGATCCCATCTCTTTGCCCTTTTTGCTTCAGTGTATATATCAGATATTCTGATCATTATGTTTTGAGCAATCATCTTTCTGTTTACATACTATTCTTCTTCATTTATGTTGTCTTTATAAGGAACAGGTTCAACAATCTTTGCCATAAAAGCGTATCCAACCGCATCCTCTTCTGGCAACAACTCGCTCCAATCAAAACCTTCATCGTCATGAATTACAGCGAGAGCTCTGGATTTTTCTTTATTATCCTCGAGTTGTTTCATTCTGGGTGATTCAGATTTATTCTGATGATAAATTGCTCTTTTGTAGTAATCTTCTTTGAATGGATTTTCAGAATCATCAGCATAAGCATTTCAGCACTCTCTTTTAAAATGACCTTTCTGTTTACACTTGAAACAGGTCACTTTTGTCTTGTCAAAGCCTAACTTGGTAGATGGTCCACCAATAGACTTTCTACCAATAATCTCCATGAAACGTTGTGCCCTTCTTACTGCACTTGCCATACACCACCTTATGTCAATCAATTCCATCTCCTCAGGATCTATCTGATCGTAATCTTCTTTTGTCAGGTTGGTGTTGCCAATCTTCCCAGCTACGAGGCTCTCATACGACTCCAGCACAGAGGCTAGGAAAACCATCTGTTTCTTTGCAGACTCCTCGCTGAAATTTTAAGCGTTCTTTAAATCCACAGCGATATTGCATTGAAATAAATTCTTTGCAGTTGATTGGTTTGAATTTGATGAAGAGCCACTGTGAAAACCATTGCTTGGACTTTCTTTGCTGCTTTCACTTTCTTTGCTAGATGTGTTGGAACTTTTAGCAGAAAAAGCTGTTTTGGGAGGTGTATTCTTTGGAATCATGCTTTTTGGATAATACAGATCCAAATTCTGCTGATATGATGAGTGATTGACTTTGTGTGTTTTCTTTATCTCCAGCTCGTGACTCTCTAGTCTTTCAATCAACAGATCAACTGTAAGATTCTCAGAAGTGATCGTATTCTTCAACATCAAGGCAAAGTATTGCCAATCCATCTCATCTGGCAATGAGTCAAACAATTTGTCGACTAACTCTTCTTGAGAATAGATAATTCCATGTCTCGCCAGTTCCAACTTTAAGTGCCCAAACCTCTCAATCATCTTACAAACTGATTCATTTTTTAAACAACCAAATAAATCAAACTCTTTTCTTAGTAGTTTCTTTTTGTTTTTCACTATTTCTGCACTACCCAAACATTTAACTTTCAACTTTTCCCAGAGATCTTTAGCATTAATGTATTCGATCAAAGATATTATATCTTCTCGGACAGACTGAAACAGCAATGCGATGCATTTTTGCTCGGCAACAAAAACTTCTATTTCTTCGGATGATGTCAAGTTTTCACCATCTTTCCCTCCATCACTGTATCCATTCTTTAGACTTTTCCAACTAGTATATGCAAATGCTTTCAACCATTCTTCAAATTTCTTTGCCCATCGATTGTACTCTTTTATCGCCATCAACTTTGGGGGTTTGTTATATGTTCCGTATGCACTTTCCACTCCTAAAGCTTCTAACAAAGTTTTCTTTGCGTTCGACGTGTTCTCATTTGTGTTGTTGTCATCTCCAGAGTTTCCAGCAAAAGCATGCATATCACTGAAAGGATTCATAAATTCGTCCATCTTTCGCTTTCCTGAAATAGTAACCAAACACTTAGAAAATTTTTACAAATTTCAAAGTTTTCAAAATAAAGGCTCCTGGATCGGATGGTGATCCGATCGAGTCGTTATCCGAACGAGTGACACAGGCTATCCGATCGGATGGTGATCCGCTCGGATGGTCGTTCGTTCGGATGACAAGCTTTAACTTTGAAAGTTTGACTTTTCAACCTTTCACCGCTCGGATGATGATCCGATCGGATGACAGGTTAAATGTTTTGTAACTAGAACTTTCAAATCCTATCCGATCGGATTGCTATCCGAATGGATGAGAAGATGACGTAAGCAGAAGTTTTTGAACAAACTGAAACACACCACTCGGATTGTAATCCGAGCGACAATGATGATGTCAGCAAATTGTCAGCAATCAACTAGCAGTTACTAACTAATCCAATCCGTTCGGACAGCTATCCGAGTGAGTGGATGACGTCAGCACATATGAACAGCTAAACATGGTTTTTTGTTGAATTTGATCTCGTTTTAGGTTGAATTTGATTATGAAACTTAGTAGGATTATACTTTGATTGATTGCGAAACGAATGATATCAATTTTATCGAATTTTAACCGTAGAATCACGTTCAATTTTAAGTTTTTCTGATTTTAAGATGACAAACTGAGAAGTAATGCAAGAAATGAGTAGAAAGAGAAGAAATATGTCAAATCTCCGGTGAAATTTGACTCTGATCGGCAGAATAATCTCGAATTCCGGTGAATTCGGTGTCGTTGATCTCAATTCAGCTCCCTGGATGCTCTGATACCACTTGAAGGTCCCTTTGCACAGGATCTGATCGTAAGGAACAAGTTGAATCGACTCTGTCTAATGTGCGGAATCCATTAAGACAAATCTTAGATGATCAACACAGAATTCAACGATTAAACATGGTCTGTTTTTTCTATTAAACATTATGAAAGTACAAAGTTCCGGTAGAAGACAGACACTGGTCAGGTTCTCTCAAGAGTCAAAAAATCTATAAAGTGATACCCGGATGGGGTATTTATAGACGTCTCAGGAAGAAGATGATATCCGAGCGAGTGGTTATCCGTTCGAATTGCTATCCGGTCGAATGGCCATTCGACCGGATGACACTTAAACAACCATCGGACATTATCTGTACAAATCCGTTTCCTGAGTTGTCGACCTAACTGACACACATACTTTACAAAACAAAGAACACAAATATAAAACATGACTACATGCTGACGGAAGCTACAGACGTTATGTACTAACAAATAGTACTGGGAAAGGAAAATTGTCTCGATTGTCGTGAAGAACAAACATATTACCGAGGGTAATATGAATGAGTAGTGTTACAAAGGTCGTTTAGAAATCGTTCGGTAGGGTCAAGATTGATAGGTTTTTATAATGCTTCACGAAGACATGCTTTAGCCTATAAGTGGACACTCACCCTAAGAGTTCCCAGGTAAGAGTGGCTGGTCCGATAATGCGGATTTGTACGAACACTCTAGCCTTAGACAGAAAAATCGCGGTACAGGCATCCACACTTCCAGAGTGCATGTGTTCACATTATTAAAACCCAAGATTTCGATGAAAAACGTTTGAGAAAAACATTTGAGAAATCTTTTGATATAAATCGTTTGAGATAAATTATGTTTGCGAAATATTTTGATAAAAACATTTAAGAAAACATTTTGAAAAATATTTTAATGAAAATGTTTTGAGAAAACATTTTGAGGAATACCCTAAGGCATGAAGCCTAAGGTTCAGGATAAATCATCTAAGGCTAGATGATTTGTAATTCTAAGAGTAGTTATGGCACGAATAAGGATGAGGATTTAGGAAAGAGTTCCTAAGTCTACTCACGTTTGGGTCCTAGGAAGGTTATAGACTAGGTTTAAGGCATGCAAATAACCTAATTCCCTATAACCAGTGCTCTGATACCAATCTGTAACACCCCAATCGCGTAATACAACAACACACGGCGAAAATATCAGGGAGTCACGTTACAAATTGCTCACAACTACTGGTACTAAATTGTTTCAATATCATTAACATTGTTTTACAAACAAAGAATACATGTAATTGTTCTTTTATTTTAGAAGTCTAAGGCCCGTATGCAGTCCTATGCGTTGCATGCTTGAACAGTCGAAAACCTGAAACATATGTGAAAAACAGTCAGCATAAAAATGCCGGCAAACAGGGGCGGATGTACATGTATGTAAGGGGTGGCATCCGCTACGGCTTGGCGCTCCGGCGGTAGTGTAAAATTAGTGTAAATTTTGGAAAAATTTGACGTTTTTTCGATTTCGTTACCGCTTATTTATAAAACGTTACCGCTTGGCGCGAATCCTAGATCCGCCAATGCCGGAAAATACATAGGTTTTATTAGCCAAATAAATGGCAAAACACTTGGTATTGCAATACTTTAACAGCTACGAGAGCTGTGAATTGAAAATAAATCTTAAAGCCAAAGAATGGCAAAAATTTAGCATTTGCAATACGTAATCTTAATTGTGAAAACTCGTGACAAAATAGGTTTGTATATGGCAATATGATTATTACTAAGTCATTTTTATGCCTTACATTGTAATCTCGTTTAAACCATCGTAAAAACTCGTTAATATGTTACTAGAAATCCAATCAAGGATTAATAATAACTGTTTTGAAATAAATCAAAACTAATGTAAGTATTATATAAATAAAATCAATGAGTCATGATAATACTTCATATATCTTTCTAAGAATCTAACATATAAAAATATGGGAAATTCTATGAAGATTTCGATACTCGAACATTGAAACAATCGTACACAAAATCCTAAAGTGATCCAGATAACGCTACAAGAATAATAAAATAAGAACACTTATATATAGGAAGTACCAGCGGCGTATCCACCATGTTCTTATTTTATTACACCCGTTTTGTTATCTAAATCACAACTACCACATAAACACATAATTGTCAACTTGTTACATCTCTTAAACATGCATTAAAGTACACAATGAATCCAAACAGGGGCTCCAATATTAGTACTCTAAACATCCTACAAGTATATCTAGCTATGAAGATAGATGAATACTTCAGGGATCAGGTTCTTGTCACATCGAATCATTGTATCACAACATCCTAAATCCTAATGATGATTCGGGATAACACCACGAAGGGTAATACAATAAGCACACTTATATATAGGAAGTACCAGCGGCGTATCCACCATGTGCTTATTGTATTATCTAGTTTCGTTATCTAAATCACCAACAATCTACACACAACCAATCATCGAGTCGTAAAGTACTTCTTAAAACCTTACTATGAAGATAGGAAGATCTAAGACTATACTTCAAACATCCTATGAGAATCAATCTATGAAGATAGATAGATGCTATATGGATTCGATAATCACTGTGTTTGCATAATCGGAATAAGACACCTCAAATCACTGAGTAAACACATACATGCCATACATTTCGAAACAAATCGATTACACATATGAATCACCCCAAAACATTTGAAAACGGTAAAAGAGGGGAACTATGTACTCGCCTGGGATTGCGTATAGTTCCAGTTCAAAGGGTATAACAAAGCTCGAAAGACCAAGAGTTCAAGTGTTGAAGCGGTTCCTAGGGTAACAAACACTATGTTAGCGAATCGACACCTAAATCGGAAGATCGGGTAGAATAAGGTCTTGTAAACCAAAAGAGTATTGGAACTCATGTGATATGGTTTAACAAAGCCTACATTCTAAATCGGAACCTATCCTAAGTGCTTACGACCCATTACGACTTAACGCGTCGTTTGCGCGAAAGCGCGTTCGAGATGCCTAACTAGTCCTATGATAAGTATTATATGCCTTAACATATCTAAATATGTTATATAATCAGTTTAGATGTCAAAATATGTGTTACATATGCTTAAAATGAAATTATGCGCAAAAAGGGTATTTTGGTCATTTTCCTAAGGCATATAAACTACCTATCATACAACTAACTAAACGAAGTGACCATAAGGTATAAGCTCAGAAGGTTATTCCCTATACAACTATGGTCACAATATATGTTTGGTCGGATCTTAATGATCGACCAAGCGGGTCGGGTTCGGAAGTCTAAGCGGTTGTTTAGATCGCTTATCTTACGAGCCTATACAAGCACTAAACTAAAAGTGACGAGTTAAACATGTTAAAACATGTTTAACGAAGTTAGAAAACAAGTTTGATATCAAAACAAAGGGTTTTGATACCCAAGAATAGTTTGGTTGCAAAATACGCATAAACGCGCATTTTGACCGAAACTATGACTCGTCACTATGCCTAAATAAAGTGGTAATCAGTAGGTATAGTCACAAAGGACTATGATCATCGTGATTAAGCTCACGTTGCGATGTTCAAACGAACTTCGTGTTGACCATTAATTGGTCAATGCAGAAAGTCAAACACTATTTGACTTTAGTTCTTGAAAACGCATAAAAGAACGAAAGAAACTTACAAATGGTCCAAGCTAGGAAGAATTGAATAAAAAAAATACTCAGGTATGAAGCATAAGCTTCAACTTAGAGCAGAAATGATTCAGTGGTGAGTTTCAAGAATGAAAGGTGGTGGGTATTTATATAATTCCCACAACCGTTAGGATCGTTTCTCGCAAATCGTGCTTCGATCTTGGCCATACATGTGGGCACAAGGTTTTAAAATACAAGGGGTATATAAAAACCATCAAAATCCAGCCCAAAGTATTGAGAAAATTGCATAAATAACCCCTAAAATTCGATCCAGTTGCTGAATCAAAGCATCTGCCCATATCAGTCTCTGGCACCCCGCGAGAGGCCTGTCGCGCCCCGCCAGAGACCAAAATGGCAGAATGTTAGAAATGGTCCCTGCATGCAATAAACTCAGTTTTCGGCACGTTTAAGCCCCGTTAACCTCATTTCAACGCTCTAAAATGAAGTTAAAGTATAGGGAACTTAAAATATGCTCAAAAACATCTCGGATGTCGGTTCGTTTGGTCGTACGCTCGCGTTGTTCGGTTAATTACGACGAAAGTCGTAACGAACGCGAAATCGATCCAAATAACGCGACGAGTGAAATTCTAACATTCCAAACACTAAAATAAAATATTTTAATGATTATAATTTTTTTGGATGTCTGGATATATTCAGAACGTAAGATATGCGTGTAAATGCAAACTTATGCACTTTTTGACGCTTTTAGTCCCTATTGTTCAATTAAGCATGTTTTCTCATAACAAACCCCTCAAAGCCTATTTCTAAGCTATGTAAAGGATATTTAGGGTA
Source organism: Helianthus tuberosus (assembly GCA_030545235.1). Lineage (NCBI taxonomy): Eukaryota > Viridiplantae > Streptophyta > Magnoliopsida > Asterales > Asteraceae > Helianthus > Helianthus tuberosus. The sequence continues at coordinate 36,459,084 of CM060415.1, read as the reverse complement.
CGTTTAGCTTATGATCAAGTTTCGGAATGTTCGTTACTATACGATTCAGTAGACTTTCACAGTATGACGCAAATAGTCCCTGAGAGTGAATAAACTTGTTTTTGACACACCAAAGCTTTTAAAACCTATTCTAAGTTATATAAAAGTTATTTAAGGTATGTTAAGCCTATGTCACTATTCCGGAGTGTTTGCCACACTAAACGGATTACGTTTACGCATCAGTTCGCGTATAACTTTCCAGAAAGCGATTTAAAGCTTGAAAATAAACTAGAATGAAAGCGTGAAATTGTAAAACACAAATAAACAAAATTTGAGACCAAAATACATTGTTTCTTTGATGAAAGATAGTGTCCTACATCGTGTGTGTTTACGGAGCACAAGTGTCACAACTTTCCCATACACACCCATGCACGTTTTACCCGTATTTACGATTAATGTGTCAGATCACCTTAGTCAAACGAACTTCTTTTACAAACCTATCCCTTCGTTCCTCAAAATTTTATACATTTTCAACACACTTCAAACTTCAAAATCTCGATTTTAGTCAATCATTTTAGCCAAAATGCCTTTTTAGAAAGTCTTCCTCTTGAATAAATTTCGGGACGAAATTTTCTAAAGGAGGGGAGACTGTAACGCCTCAATTTTGAAACTTACCTTAGTTAGAAATATTCTTTATGTCACATCCTCAAAAAAACCACAAGCGGAGTATCACCGCGAGGCGTGTGACTGACTAGGATCATACCACTAATCATACTGAACGATGAGTAAAATAAAGTAAAACCATCACAATCCAAACGTTTAGTGTTTATGAAAACGAAATCCCAAATCAAATTTAAATGTTAGCCGAAGAAAAAAGTTTAAAACCCATTAAGCAAATAAAAAAATCATAAGGTTTAATAGTAGGAATCTAACAATTGATTCCTAGCCACAACGTCCACTCCTCATACAAGCTCCAGCCATGTACCTAACGACCTGCAAAGCATGCAGTAGGGTGTCAACAAAAAGTTGGCGAGTTCACAGTTGGTTGTCCGTTTTAATGTTGTTCCAAAAACCATAAGTTATTAAGTTCCTTGTTCTTTATAAAAACTTGCCATGGGGAGCTACCCCACTGTTTTAAACCACTAGACTTGTACCATACCGACTACTGACTGAAGTTATGTTGAGTGCCCCGAGTCAATGTCTATCATCATTGACTAAGTGCCCAAGTATATTAGTCCACTTCCATCCTCTGCGGCACGGTGTGAGGCTTGTCAGACCTAATAGCGCTATTTAACTAATACCCCGTTCGCCAACGGCCCAGTGATTAAGTCGGTATAAAATATGCAGGGACTTTAAGATAGAGTTGTTGTATAGTAAGCTTAAGACATGTATTATAATGGTTGTCGCCCTTCCCAAGGAGGACGGATAGTACACATTCTACCCAAGGAGAATACACAGGTTGCATCCCACCCAAGGGGGATAGTTGTTGTTTAACCCATTCCCAAACCACCGGGAATCCCATGCTTTTAAGAAAAGTGTGAACTCACCTTCGATTGCTCGGTTGGTCTCTTAAAATGGTTAGGAGTCAAGGTAGGTCAATCGTGTCTTATTAAGATTACCATATAGTTTATTAGTGTGTTCAAGTAAAGCACAAAGCTCATACACGTATCTAACAAGTATCATGCAATCAAGTTGACAACTCACCTACATATACATATTTCACATATGATTTCTTGTGATCATAGCACACAATGATTCACATAACATTTTTGTTGACATCTAATAAGTCTTATTATTTTCAGATAACATAAACAACACTTAGATACGCACATAACAACTCATTACGTTTCAGCTTTGAAATCCAGAACTGGGCTATTTTCGGGTATTTTTATAAAATAGTTGTCTTATTCCAAAAATTCTAAATAATTTATAGAAAATTCTAAGTGGTCCGTGCCACCTTGTGTAAAAATCTCAGGACCTAATTCATTACCAATTATTTATCAAAAATCATCTACTAGGCTGCAGTCAGATTAGTCACTTTCTGACTACAGTCCACGAAAAAATTTATTTAAAAATCATCGTCAATCTTATTGGCAAAATTACAGCGGGAGAATTTTGGCAACATCCGTGCCTAGCTACTGTACGAATTTCAAGACCTAAATCTATCCAGTTTGCAAGATATAATGTAAAACATAACAGGTAATTTCAGCAGAAAAAACACAGCTTTAGCTGCTGTACAAAACAGCCCTTTAAAAATAGTAAACGATCGCTCAAAAAAATGCGATTCCAGTGCCGTTTGAAGCGTTTTTCAAAAACGTACGTTTGAGACTTTAGAAAATCAGTTTTTCGATAAATAACGACCTGTTTACAGCCAACTGAAGTTGGGTGTAAATGTTAATCAGCTTTCTGTTTTCGTCTCTACAATACTAGAACGAGTTTAAACGACCATGAAACTTAGTTATATCAACGAACAACAGGTTAACTCATCAAAGATCATCTAGCACATCAAGATTCACACAAAACCTAGGTGAATAACCTCCTAAACATCCTCACAAACACAACTTTAAACACATAACGAATATCAATAACCTTGAAGCGGAATGAGAGAACTATGGAGGATGAAAGATGCGATCAAGAGGGGGGGGGGGGTTGCCGTGGCACACACACCAGGGACTAGGGTTTCTTTTTTTTTTTTGATCTCATGCACCTCATACGTAATATAAAACACAGAGAGGAGGGGGTGTGGGTAGTTTGGGTATGTGGGCCGAGAAGGGTAGGTTTTGGGTTGGGTTTGTTTGGGCCGTGAGGTGTGGGGAAAAGGGATGGGTTCGGTTTGCGTCACGAGGTAACGAGTTAGGTTTCTCGTTAGGTTTCGCCAAAAAACAACATATTACGATGTGTCGGTTTCGAGTTTCGGTTTCACGTAATTCTCAAAGTATTGTTTAGGTTATGAGGGTCGAGTATTACGCTAATAAAATACAAATGAGTATCACGCCGCTAAATTATCCGAGACACACCTATTGCCTGATAACCACCTAGATTAAGTATAACTGTAACAAGAATTGAACCAGAAAGATACCTGATTTTATGGGATGTCACATTATCCCCAAGTTGAAAGAATTTTCGTCCCGAAAATTGAATATACGCGGGTAATCATGGATGAGCATAAGAGTTGTGTTGTTAGAATTGTGCGAGAAATTCCCAGGCTGTCACAAGTCAAGTGTGCGGTCCAAAGGTTTTGTGCGACAAGATCTAGACTATTCATGCATACTTACACGTTCACAATCTGTAACATATAACATCTTCACAATCATTCAAATGCATAGTGAGATTTAGATAAGCATATAACATTCAACCAATCGACACATACTATTCAAGTAGCATACATACAAATTACATCCATGCACAAAGAAAGACTCTTGAAATACGAGTTGTCACATCATCCCCAAGTTGAAAGAAATTTTGTCCCAAAATTTAGCACGCAGTCACTAAGGAAGCTAGTTGTGTTGTGTGTTTTCTTGGGGTATCACATCATCCCCCCCGTTGGTTTGGATTTTCGTCCCAAAATTCTGCAGTAGCTTCATTGTTGGACTCTTCTTTCTTAAACAACCGGGGATACTTGCATTTCACTTGGTCTTCTCGTTCCCAGGTGAACTCTGGGCCACGACGCGAGTTCCGACGAACTCGAACAATAGGTATCTTCGACGAAACGCAACTGGTCGTAATTTCCACCGGTTCCTCGACGAAACGCAACTGGTCGTCGATAGTGAGGGTCTCATCTAACAGACACTTCTTCAGATTCGACACGTGCAAGACGTTGTGAACACCACTGAGTTCTTTGGGCAAATCCAGTCTATACGCCACCTTGCTGATTCTCTCAGTGATTTCGAAGGGTCCGACATAACGCGGACTAAGCTTGCCCTGTTTGCCAAAGCGAACCACACCTTTCCAAGGTGAGACTTTGAGTAGCACTCGATCCCCAACCTGGAACTCGAGAGGTTTCCTACGCTTGTCAGCGTAGCTTTTCTGACGGTCACGACCTGCCGCCATTCGTTGTCGGATTCGGGCAATCTTTTCCGTTGTTTCAAGAACGAGTTCTCGGCCAGTGATTTGGCTGTCGCCAACTTCTGCCCAACATAGAGGTGATCGGCATTTCCGTTCGTACAATGCCTCGAACGTAGCAGCCTCGATGCTGGTGTGGTAACTGTTGTTGTATGAAAACTCCACCAAAGGCAGATGTCTTTCCCAGTCGTTACCAACGTTGATAACACATGCTCGAAGCATGTCTTCTAGAGTTTGGATGGTGCGTTCAGTCTGCCTATCCATCTGTGGATGATACGCTGTGCTCATGTCTAGACGTGAGCCAAAGGATTTGTGCATCGCCTGCCACGAATCAGATGCAAAGTGCGGGTCATGATCAGAAATGATAGAGGTTGGCATGCCGTGCCTAGCAACTACTCCCTTCAAATAGATATTAGCGATTGTTGAAAACTTGTCAGTTTCCTTGATTGCCAGAAAGTGTGTAGACTTAGTCGGTCGATCCACGATCACCCAGATGGTGTCATTTCCTTGCTAAGATCTAGGTAGGCCAGTGACAAAATCCATGGAAATTGCTAATCCAGGAACCGGCGAGTTTGACGGAGCCTCGATCCCAATCCGACGTGTTTGGTGCGTTTATTACGACTAAGAAAGGAGTAGAAGATAGATACGACACCGAGCAGTCTCTTATAATATGGTCTCTATTGATTATTCAACAAATTACAGCACCAATAGACCAGTTGGACAACATTTCCCCTCAGGGACCAAAAGCTTATCCAAATGGGAACCCCAAGTCCCTATTTATAGACAAGTACCTACACTATGTCCATCCGTCCAGATTGCCATCCGTCTAGATGGTCATCCATCCGGATGGACCTTGACATTAACAAAACCGTGTCCAACTTTCTCCTATTCTATACAATATTCAACACACGCTCTATCTAACTATTCGCACAGTGGCAGACGTACGAAATATGCACCAACAGATTCTCCCTCAGCTGTCACTGTCGAATCGTCTTTAATACTTTAAGAACCTTGAGCCGTGTTTGAATATTCTGTAATCTTCAACTTTTCTGCAACTTCAATCAGGCATCTTGAAATCTGACAATATATTCCCCCTCGATTGATGATTTGGGTTTGCTTTTGCCAGTATAGAGCACTAATTCCCCCTGAAATGAATCTTCAGGTCTTTTGCACAGTTCACGACTCTCCTCTTATTTGTTAAACTGCAACCTTCATGAACAATCACCAATTTGAAACTAGTCCAGCTTTAACCGTATCCGAGCTCAGTTTTTTATATGTCATGTTAGCACCACGATCTCACATTCCGCTTGCTCGATCTAAGAATGTACAAAAACTCAACCGACAATTGATAGAAACTTCAAACACCCCACTGGTTAACTTCAAATCCGTGATTCCCCCTGAAGATCTGATATTCCATTTACCGTGATCAACGTTAACGCACTATAAGAATGACAGATCCGTGTAAACGGTATTCTCCATAGTCAGCAAACTTCATCGAAAAACAAATCATCTGGTAATGTAATCCGATTTCTGAAGCATTCGTCCACAATCAGATTCATCTCCTCGGATAATCTAGATCTCCGATGCTTTCATCCACGATCAGATATCAACACCTCGGATCATCTTGATCTCGGAAGCTTTCACCCAGGATCAGATTCACATTCCCCCTGACAATCTGAAGTCGAAACTACCCGAATACTGTTGCAGTGTCAAGAATTTCAAAAATGTCGGAATTTCAACATATGACATCGAAAATTTTTATTCCCCCTCATTTTTTCAAATTCTGACGTCTCTATTATTGAGTTCCCCCTCAAACTGAGAAATTCAGTCCTCTTTTATCTGTGAAAAACTCGACTATGCCGAAAATATGACAATTTTCCTCAAAACGTCAGTTTTTCATCATTGCGGATTTTACTTGTTGGCCCATAAATAGTCAGATACCCTGGAAGATAAACTTTCTGCACCAGTATCGTGACTACCCCACTAATTTCCACAATCCGTGGTCACATCATCAAATATGCTCACTGAAGCCACAGACGGTGTCCCCGAACAACCCAGCTTAGTCGTTAAAAACCCGAATTTTTTTTTCTGGAGACTCTCCTCATCGTTGAGATCAAAAAATGCCTTTTTAGGCATTTGATCATCTGGTTGAATGGCATGTTGTCGGATGGGTCTTCTTTTCCGAATGGTCGTTCGAACGAACAACAAAAGGAACAAACTTGTGTTTGTGGATCGGATGGTCATCCGATCGAATGAACATTCGAGTGAAAACCAACTGGACATTCAAACAAAATATAATGACATGGGTTGGACGATCATCCGATCGGATGGTCATCCGATCGGATATGTTCTAACAGCTCAAGAACACTCCAAATCACGTTTTTTCGATCCAAAATCTTTATTTGTGTGAATTTCATGATGAAACTTCACAAGATTGTGTGCGAATCAATTCCGAACAGAATGATGTCCTCAATTCCAAAATCCATCCATGAAATCTGCTCCCATTTCCTTGTTGGGATCTCTGGTGGTTGTAGTAGTCCTGATGGCTTCTGGTATTCGATGTTAACCATAGCGCAGGTCAAGCATTTACTAACATAGGTCACTATGTTAGCTTTCATGTGGGGCCACCAGTATAAAGTTTTAAAATCTTGGTACATCTTGTCAGAACCAAGATGCACCGAGTCACGTGACTTGTGTGCTTTGTCCATCACAAGCCCTCGTAGGTCTCCATAGGATGGAACCCGAATACGTTCCATGAGGTAGTAGGTACCGTCTTCCTTGAGTTCAAGTCGTTTTTCCATTCCTCGCAGGGACTTGGCTTTAACGTTCTCTTCCTTCAATGTTTCATCCTGAGCGTTGCGGATTTGGGTAGGAAGACTGGAGTGGATGGTAAGCTGTAACGCACGTACACGCTTAGGTTTCGCTTCGTTCCGGGTGAGGGCATCGACCACTACATTGGCCTTGCCTGGATGGTACTTGATCGCGCACTCGTAATCATTCAGAAGTTCGACCCACCGACGCTGTCGCATGTTCAACTCCTTCTGATCAAAGAATGAGATACTGTTTATACATACGCAACTGTCAGGTGTATGCCTACACCCCGTGCTTAAGCCGTGGCCATTTCAAATGAATGAGCCGAGGATATCCAGGACATGGTCATTAACCCCCCAAAGGCATTGCATCAAACAAGACAGATTAAAACGGGTTATTTCAATGGTTTAACCACTAATCGATTAAACATTCAATACCCGACCAACCAGTATTATTATAATACCGTATCCCAGGCCCGTATAACGGAAAATACGTTAAAAGTATTTACCTGAGCAAAAATTTAAATTTTATTCTCAGCCGTATATCAACCAGCAAGTACCAGTAGCTTTTACTGGGCTCCTAAATCTGGAATGAAGGTTTTAATAACCTATTAGATTCCTAACGGGTCTTATTTAAGTCTTAACTTGGACCGGTTAGTTTTAATGAAAGGTTTACGGTTCAAAACGCAAGATTAAGCGAAGAACGGATTAGAATGTGATTTAGACCCAACAAATATGAAGACTTGTATAAAATGGGTAAACTAAACACATTCTTGATTTTGAAGTAAAAATGATAAGGTTTGACCCGTTTCGGTTAGTTTATGCAAACTAGTTACCTAAACCGTACCGAACGCGAATATGCATAACAGGTAACCAAATGAGTCATGTACAGGTTCCACAAGTTAATATGCTTTAAATATGTTATGATATCAGTAGGATATCTTCCATTATGCCCAAAACGAATTTAAAATCAATTTAAGCCCCGAAAGGGTATTTTGGTCATTTTAAAGTTTATAAAAGAGGTTAAATAGCAATCTGAGGTTCTGGTCTAAAATAATCAGTAAAAATATTTATTTTAACAAGTTACATCAGTAAGATATCATACATATGTGAATTTTATCATTTATGACCAAACTAAGCACCGTAGGGGCATTTTGGTCATTTCACATATGCTTTAAGGGTCAAATTTGGAAATCTAAGTTCAAGACTTAAACTTACTGTTAAAGTATAAAAATTTATTCATAACATCAGTAGGTAACAAGCCTTAGGTGCCAAATATGGTTTTAAACCATGCTATGCGCCTAAATCGCATAAAAGTCGGTATTTGACGTTATTCGGGTTAATTAAGGAAATCTGAGATTTTGATCAATCTCTACTGTTTAAAATAATTTATTTAATGTATAAATTCAGTAGAAAAAGGTTTGATGTGTAAAGGATGTGTAAAACTAATTTTATTAGCAAAAAGGGCATTACCGTCAGTTTCCGAGTCTATGCAAGAACCCTATGTTATGATCAGTTTAAAATTTAAAAAAAAATTCCAAAAATCCCTAAATATTATATCTTAATAGTAGGTGGCAAGTTTGGTGTCAAAATTTGGGTTTAAACATGATTTATACTAAAAATGCCATTTAATTAATAAAAAGCTTTCATTTTACGATATCACGCATAACTTCTATTTCAGACCATGAACTGATGTCAACTTTTTAGGACATGCTTATAAATTAGTAATAAAGGTTTTTATCCTCTCACATTTTCAAAAATCTCGTTTTTAAATCAAAAGGGCATAATGGTCAACTTTTAAGCATTTAATGGAAACATGCAAATGATTCAGATTTCACAGGAACCAAATAGTATAATCTCAGAGGGTTATACTAACATGTAATATGGTCCTAAAGGAACGCTAATAGGGGTGTTCAACATCGGATAATCCGGTTTTCGGATAGTGAAATATTGACATCCGAACCCGAATCCGAAATTTCGGATATCCGATTATCGGATATCCGAAATTTCGGATTCGGGTTCGGATATCTAATCGGATATCCGAATATCCAATTTTTTATTTAATTTTTATTTTTTTTATTATTTTTTAATATTTGGAACCAGATTTTTCGGATATCCGAATATAAATTTCGGATATTTTTCGGATATTTCGGATATTTCGGATATTTTTCGAATACTTCGGATATTTTTCGGATACTTCGGATATTTTCGGATATTCGGATATCCGAAAAAAAATAATTAAATTTTCGGATATTTTCGGATAATCCGAATATCCGAAAATTCTCAAAATCACTATCCGAATCCGAATCCGAATTTTCGGATTATCCGATTTTCGGATATCCGAAATTTCGGATATCTGAAAATTCGGATATTTCGGATACGGGTTTTCGGATATTTCGGATTCGGTTTCGGATTTTTTTGAACACCCCTAAACGCTAAGGCACATCTAAACTAAGCTAAATCGGGTCAGAACTGAAAGTCAAAGCAAAAGTCTACTGTTGCGACTTTCGGTTGCGAACCGAGCCTAAAACTCAGAATTGTCGGGTTAAACATGCATAGACGTGTTCTTATATCATTTACCAAGTTATTTAAGTGTTAAAACATGTTCTATAACTTCAGCATTATCAGTTATGAATTATTTTGCAAAACTTGACCTGTTTGACTTTTTACTAATAAGTTTGACCCGACAATTGACTGAGATAACGTGATAATTTGAAGGTGCCCTTTTAAGGGTTTAACCCCTACATAATTACCAACACATAGCCACTTCAATTCGAATAATGGCTGGACCGTTTGTGATTAATCACTAAGTCAAAGCTTAATTACGCTAACTTTGACTTTTGGTCATTAAGCTAATAAAACTGTTGGTGCATGCGTCTGTCGACTTCGTCTTGTATCGAGTCTTGTTTGTACTTAGACAGATTAGGGCACATTATACGAGAAATAGGGTAGGATTTAGATGTGATTGAGCTAATTTAGTTTGAAAATGACATGTGTGACATGTTCAAACGAAATTAGAAGTTCTAATTTCGTTTGAGGAGTGCCATGCCACTTTCAAACTAAATCACTAACCCTATAAATACCTCATGTGTCATTTCATTTATAACTTTCCGGTCAGTGTAACGAAGTGCTGCCGAAGTGTTGTCAGGTTGTAAAACGTCATCAAATCAATCATACAACAATTTATAGTGTGAATTTTGCTGAATTGACCTCGATACGTTTGTTTCCGCCACTCGTATTGAGATAAACTCTTCTGATCGACTCATTCGGGTCTGAAAACGATCCTCCAAGTGGTATCAGAGCTCAGGAGGAAGAGTTCATACCAATTCAGCCACTAATTCTGATTTTCAACACCTTCTTTCAAAATTGAAAAATTTTTCACGGTTAAAATCGGCTAAAACTTTCACAATGTGTGCGTAATTGTGTTTTGACAAAGCCTTGAAAGTTTCAGAACTTAAATCGACCATTTACTTGACCAATTGGACCAAAATATAACCGAAAGAATGATGTCATCTTGATTTCGTTTGAGAATTCTTGCTGATTTCGTTTGGGTGTGGACAAATTATCTGATTCCGTTTGAAAATACATGATGATTTCGTTTGAAGCATGTATTTCGTTTGAAAATGTTTGCTTATTCCGTTTAAGAGTGCACATTGAAACTGATTCCGTTTGAGAGAATTAGGTGATCTTGTTTGAAACAAGTTATCTCATTTGAGGATCGTAACTTCGTTTGAGTGTAAATTGTAATTTCGTTTGAAAGTGATTATCAGTTCACGTGATCAGTAGTATCGGCCCAATCAAATGAGTTTATATTTCTGAATAATCTGTTGCATCCCATGTGAATATACAGTAAAGGTCCAATTAAAATTGAGGGTTTAAAAGTGTATTAGGATCACATGAATCGTTTTTGGCGGCATTATCAAGTTTTTTAAAATCTACAGGGATCTCGAGATATATTGTGTCCAAGTCTTCCAGATCGTTTCAGTTTGCATGTTGGACAAGTTGAATAATCAATAAGTATCGGCAGTTGTGATAATCTTCAACTGATATCACATGTGAACATTAATTGATAAAGTCAGTCGGTCCAATTAATCAATATTGGTAATCGGGGTTTGTTTTGTCCAAGACGTTAATTGTCTATAAAAGTAATTGATATCAGTTTGCATGTGGGGTTTGAAGTCCAATACAATTGAAAGGTCCAATCATCAATTGAGAATCTAAAGGTCTTAAAAGTTGTCGGCCACATTAAATTTTAAGGACCAATTGAAAAACAATTACATCAGACTTTGCATGTGCATTCATCGGTCCAAGAGTTAAAGTTCACGGCCCATGTGACTTGAACATATTAGTCGGCCCATATGTGTTGTTGTTGGTTGTAACACCTAGAAAATTCGTGTTCAATAAAATAACGACACGTGTCATGTAAGACAAAAAGTGTCGTAAACTCGGATCTAGTTAAAGGTGTATGGCAGGATTTAAAAGTGTTGTCATGTTAATTTATACCTCTGAACAACCTCATTAAGAATCCCGAGACCCTAATGATTATTATAAACATCTGTTATACTCAAACCCGGTAAATACTAACAATAATTGATACAAAATTTCAAAAGTGGAATCCTACGAAGAAATGCACGACAACCCTTCGTTTATGGCTTTCGTTAAAGTCCAAGACAACTTTATATCATATCATGGTGGTGTAACTGTTCATGATCCAAAACATGAGGCCCCATACTGGAAATAATGGTAAAAAATCGTAATACATTGGTTGCCCGTTCGTAAGCTTGAAAGGCCAACATTTTTGTCTTCTGAAACATGCTTACGGACCGTAAGGGTCAAGCCTTACGGTCCGTAAGGCATGCCCAGATGTGGAAAATCGGACAGCAGCCTGTTTAAACGTTTTAACTGACTTCAACAGATATTTTACACTTCCATGCGCGTCCCCTACTGCTTTTAGACCCTAGGGGCACTTGTTATTGATCTGGATCACCCCATAGACTTAGTTGTCATCATCAAAATGGTCCAAGAACACTATAAAAGGGCCTTGTGTTGCAACATTGTGTTCACTCATTCCTTATGCATTTCTGGAGCTTCCTGGAGCTTAAGAGCAGACCCTAAGCCTTCCTAATCGTGCATAGGACTTCAGTAAGTATGCTTAACCTTTCTTAGTTAAGTTTTTTTGCTTAGTTTTAGCTTAAAAGTCAAACTGTCGTAATTACCGTTTGACTTAGCGATTAATCATTTATGGTCCAGTGATTAGTCGAATTGAAAGTAGTTATAAGTTGGTAATTATGTGGGCAATAAACCCTTAAAAGGGCACCCTCTGATTCCCACTCTAACTAGGTCAAATGTCGGGTCAAACTTGTTATTAAAAAGTCAACAGAATGCTTCATTTCCAATTTATGCATAATTAGCAATGTAGAACCCATACAACCTGTTTGATCATTAATATAACTTGGTAATTAATGTAAGAACATGTCTAAACATGTTCAACCTGACAATTTTCAGTAGAGACCCGGTTCGGAACCGAAAGTCGCATAATTTGACTTTTGCTTTGACTTTCAGTTCTGACCCGTTTAAGCATGATTTAGAAATGCCTTAGAGCTTTAATTGGACTAGGTTACATGCTAGTATAACCCTCTGTGATTATACACCTTGGTTCATTAGTTATCCAATTAATATGCATGAACCGTTAATTGCCTATATGTTGACCATTATGCCCTTTTCACCATAAAACGTGATTTTTGAAAATGTAAAAGAGTGGAAACCTTAGTTACTGATTTATCAACTTGCACCCAAAATTTGACATCAGTTTGAGGTATAGATTGAGAGTTATGCTCATTAGCGTAATTAGAAAGCTTTTTAGCGATTAAACGGCATAATTAGCATATAGCCTATTTAAACCCACTTTTTGATATCAAACATTTTACCCACTGATGTAATATAATATTTTGGGATTTTTTAAGATTTTTAATTAATTTTAGGCTGAGCATAACTTAGAGCTATAGGCTTGTTTCGGTAATTGTCAGTTTTGCCCTTTTGGGCTATAAAATGAGTTTTACATATCTTTTTGACCCCAAACCTTTTGCTACTGATTTTATATGATAAATAAATTATTTTAAACCTTCTGGAATAATAAAAATATCAGTTTTCTAAATAGAACCCGGAAACGGCTTCTAATCGCCTTATTAAGCGTTTTTAACGCATAGCATGTACTAAAACTATTTTAAACATACAAGGGTTGATACCTACTGATATTTTAGGTAAATTATAATATTTTATCAGTAAGCAAAAGTTGTTTAACTCAGACTTCAGTTTTGAGCTTTTTGGCTTATGTGAAATTACCAAAATGCCCCTACGGTGCATAGTTTGTTTATAATTGATAAATGTCACATATATGCAATACCCTACTGTTATAACTTATTAAATTAAGTATTTTTATTAATGATATCAGACCTGTAACTCAGGTTACTACTTAAACTCTTTTATAACCTTGTAAATGACCAAAATACCCCTGCAGGGCATAGTTTGAGTTTAAATTCGTTTCGGGCATAATAAAAGATATCTTACTGATGTCACAACATATTTGTGGCATATTAACTTAGGAAACCTGTATATGGCTCTTATGGTTACCCGTTACGCCTCTCGCACGTTCGATTCGGTTTATGTAACTAGTTTGCATAAATTAGCCGAAACGGGTCAAACCTTATCGGTTTTATCTCAAACTCCAGAATGTATTTAGATTACCCATATTAAACAAGTCTTCCAACTTGTCGGGTCTAAATCACAATCTATTCCGGTCTTCGCTTAATCATGCGTTTGAACCGTATCTATCTTTAAAACTAACCGGTCTAAGCTTAAGCTTAACTAAAGACCGTTAGGATTCTAATAGGTTATTATAAACCTTTGTTCCAGAATAGGAGACCCGGTAAAAGCTACCCGAATTTTCTATTTGTGAATTATACTTGCAAAGGTAAATACTTTTAACTTATTTTCCCTTATACGGGCTTGGGGTACGGTATATAAAATACCGCTTGGTCGGGCATTCGACCTGTATCGATTAGTGGTTAAGTATTATCGAGATGACCCGTTTAAAATATGTTTTGTTTGCTTAACGCCTTTGGGACCATGTCCCGGATATCCTTGGCATCATTTTACGAAATGGCCACGACTTAAGCGCGAAGTGTAGGCGTACACTCGTCAGTGCATAAATAAATAATGTGGTGTGTCTATTGATCTTTAACCCGGCACGAACCGGGCTACTGAACGCATAAGGAACATGTAATCCTTTTACAAGTTTATATAATTAAATAATTATCCCAAGTTATAAAAATATTTGTGCCACGTGCATTCAAATCAATTTTATCAAAACTTTTTAAAATGAGTCTGTTGATTGTATTTACCAGTGTAAACTGATGTATTTTCCCAAAAAGTTAAATGCAGGTACTACGCGAACTAGGCTGGCTACTCCTAGCATCAATAAAGAGTCTCGCAAGCTTAAGATGCCTAACGTCTGTTGAACTACTGTTTCCTAATTATTTTTGATCCGTCTGTGGATTAATTTCAACTGTTGTGATACTTGATATTACAATTATATTCGGTTGAAATATATCTTTCATTTGCTTCCGCTGTGCATTTAAATATTGTGTTGTTTGACTATTATGTTACCAGCCACGTCACAATACTCCCCACCGGGCCCACCGGTAATACATGGAAAGTCGGGGTGTGACAGGTTGGTATCAGAGCCAACATTGAGTGAATTAAACACTAGCCTTTTGTGTTTAATCTCAATGACACAATTGCACATTCCTAATTTTCGAGTCTAGACAAAGAACATTGGAATAATCCAAATTGTTTTTGTTTTATCTTAACTTTGTCCTTTATATTTCTTATTGTATCCTTATTTGTATTGACATGAAATATGCCACCAAGATTTTTCAGACGAAGAGGACGAGGCAAGGGGCCAATCACTGCCCCCAATGATCACGAAGTCGGGCCTTCGCATACGCGAGCTCCTTCTACCACTGCGAGTGCCGATCCTCGAGAGAACTAGAGGACCAATGTGGAGCCCGCAAGACGGTCCGTTTCACATAGCTCAACACCTCCTTACCGCCATTCCTTCGGGCCACATCCGGAAAACGAGCCCGATAACCCTCAGCCTTCCTATATACCTCTCCAGAGATCTCTTTCGCACAACTCCTTTATATTCAAGAACCAGTGGGTTTTAACCCATTGGGACCAGAGGACCACTTCTCCGAAGACAATGCGATGGACATGGACGAGGACACGGATCCCGTCGAACCTGCAAGCGGTACCCCCAACCATCCCATCGAGATCTCTGATGGATCTTCTTTTCACGGATCACCCTACGGTGGTCCGGACAGTTACCAAGCATGGTTTAACCAACATGAATGGTACTTCACACCTTCCCACCATTCATCACCTCACCAGCAGCAGCAACAACAGCAGGATCCCTCTGGGGATTCACGTTTCGTGGCAGTCACGCCACCGCCTCCACCACCGCCAGTTCATCAAGCACCTCCAGAACCGCCAAGGCGTAGGAGGACAGGCGCACGGATGTCCGTACGAGGAGGGGATTTTCATTTTAGCTCTCCTCGTCACTCAAGTGGCAGTCATTATCCGCCACAACAGGAAGACCCACAAATGGGTGGACCTTCAAACCCAGTCGCACCACAGCCACCACCGATGGGTTTTGATAACCCGATTCCTGCATACACTGGTTCAATGGCGTACAACCCGTTTGAGCAGCCAGCTCAAAACAACTATAATTACGCTGAAGCCGACCCATACTTGGTAGCGGCCAATTACAACGCCATGCATCATGAAGGACCATATGGAGCTCCTTGGGGAGTAGGTTACCCAACTCATGGGTACCAAATACCTGCTAGACCTCTGATTCGGCAACAATCACAGCCGCTACGGTTTTCCCCACCAGAGCATGAAGAAATCCTTCAAAGATTGGACCAAGTTGAACGGGAAGTTCACAGGGACCGCAGGGAGCGACAAAGTTTCTTCCAGGGATTGACAAGTTTAATAAAAGGGAAGAGCAAGAAGGACCATTGAATCCTTCAATTATTGATTGTATTTTCCTTGTTCAGTTGAGCCCCTGTGTGGGCCTGTCTTGCTGTTTTGACCCCTGCGTGGGCCTATCTTTCTGTTAACCCCTACGAGGGTATGTTGTTTATTTAAGTCCCTGCGGGGACTAGTATTTCAGTTTGACCCCTGCGTGGGTAAGTTGTTCTGTTAAAAAGTCCCGTTTAGGGCGATGTGTAATCTTTTTAATAATTCATGGAATGTTAAGTTTATAAATTTCATTTTTGCCATTATATGCATAAATAAATTATATATGAAATAAATGAATCAAAATCATTCCTTTTAAAAATATATCTGCCTATTTAAATATTCATTAAGAATCTTAACGGTATAACCTAGCCTCTGTGTCATTATAAGACCTGGCCAAGATGGTAAGGCCTCTTTAAAAGATTCAAATTCCTATTAACATCTGAAAACATGTTAACGCTCCTGGCAGAAGTGATTCGTTAAAATCACACACGTCATTCTTAATAGGATTCTTCAAAAGATTCCTAACTTAAACTAATGATATATAAATCATGGGTTTAAATCATCAATTAAGATGATCATATGTTAACCATCCATTGGTAATATAGTGCCTACGGGCCCTGCTCATTTTCATATGAGACAAAAGACAGTAGTACTCTGCGGCCCTGTCTGAAAAAGGTAAAGAACTATGTTCAAACCTTCATGCCTTGATTCTCTGAAATCATGGCTTCTAATGTAAGATGTCCCTGTGACTAGGCCTTGTGTGCTAATAATGATGTTATTGTTTATAATTAGGATAAATTATAATAGAAATCCTAAATAAATGTGAGTAACAAATTAACCAAATATGGTCTATGTTTACCATGGTTAATGAATTACCCTAAGGGGCAATTCCATAATAAACTCCCAAATAAATTATTGTCAATCTTTTATGTAACAGTTCAAATTGCAATGGCTGACTCGGATGAAGTTAATAGTCACCCAAGGGAGAATAATGATAATGCCCGAATTAATATAACGGGTGCTGAACTACAAGCGTTAATAGATAACGATGTTACAAAGGCCATAAAGCGGCAGTATGATGAATACAGTGGGACTCGAAGTAGGACCCTATCTACACCGCATTCAAAGCCCAAGACTCATTCTGAGGCTCACAGCAAGCCTCCCTCCAAGAAGGAAGAACCCAAGAAAGTTGATGACGATCGTCAGTCCACAAATCAGCAAAGTGTTCCATCTCAAAGAATCATGCTGAATTAAGGACCCCGTGATAAGGGTTGCTCCTACAAATACTTTGTTTCATGCAAGCCCAGGGATTTCACTGGGGAGAAAGGGGCTATAGACTGCATGACGTGGTTGTATGAAATGGACACAGTTGTTGATATCAGCGGGTGCGCTGAGAGGGATGTGGTCAAGTTTGTGTCTTAATCGTTCAAAGGTGAGGCCTTAGCCTGGTGGAGATCGTTGATTCAAGCTACTGGGTAGATCCCACTGTACAATATGACATGGGAACAATTTGTTACCCTCATCAGGGAGAACTACTGTCCTCAGCAAGAGGTCGAAAAGATTGAGTCAGATTTTCTATCACTGGTAATGACAAATCTGGATTGCCAAGCTTACCTTACGAGCTTTAATACCATCTCAAGATTGGTTCCGTATTTGGTGACCCCGGAACCCAAAAGAATAGCTCGTTTCTTTGGGGGTTTAGCCCCAGAAATTAAGGCAAGCGAGAAGGCCTCTCGGCCAGCGACTTTCAGATCTGTAGCCGATATATCTTTGTCCCTCACACTGGACGCGGTCAGACAAAGATCGCTCAGGAACAAGGATGCCGAGAAAAGGAAACGTGAAGATGATAATTCACGAAGGTCAAACAAGAAGCATCGAGGAAACAGTGACCACAAGAAGGGGTCTGAGTCAAAGAAGGATGGGCATCAATCTGGTGATAAGCCCAAGTGCAAGATCTGCAAGAAACAGCACTTTGGGAAGTGCAGGTTTGAATCAAACTCGCAGACACAGTCGAGAACTTTTGCATGTGGGATATGCAACTCTAAGGAACACAAGACCTTGGATTGCAAAAAGTTGAAGGGTGCAACGTGCTACAGTTGCAACGAAAAAGGGCATATCAAGTCTAACTGCCCAAAACTCGCAAAGAAAGCTGATGAAGGAAAGAAGACCAATGCTAGGGTCTTCAGAATGGATGCAAAGGAAGCAGTATAGGATGACAATGTGATAACAGGTACCTTCCTTATAAATGATGTTTACGCGAGAGTACTATTTGATTCAGGCGCTGATAAGTCTTTCGTAGATAATAAGTTTTGTGAATTGCTGAATTTACCTGTTAAAACCTTAAGTGTGAAGTATGAGGTGGAACTAGCAGATGGAACCTTAGAAACCGCCTCAACCATATTAGATGGATGTTTCATATCCATTAAGAACCACTCTTTTCCTTTGTCCCTACTTCCTTTGAAGTTAGCCGGTTTTGACATCGTTTTAGGCATGGACTGGTTATCTCATAACCAAGCCCAGATTGTCTGCAATAAGAAGCAAGTGGTGATCAAGACTCCGTCTGGTGAATCACTTACCATTCAAGGAGATACCTAGTATGGACTACCTAAGCAAGTGACTATGCTCAAGGCATCTAGGTGTTTAAAGAAGGGTTGTGTCATCTACATGGCACAAGTGACTATCGATGAGCCGAAGCCTAAGATTGAGGATATCCCCGTCATTTCTGAATACCCTGAAGTTTTTCCTGAAGAACTACCTGGTTTACCACCAGATAGGCAAGTGGAATTCCGAATTGACATCATCCCTGGAGCAGCACCTGTAGCAAGGGCGCCTTATAGGTTGGCACCAACAGAGATGAAGGAATTAAGAGCGCAACTAGATGAATTGCTAGCCAAAGGTTTCATTAGACCTAGTTCATCTCCTTGGGGAACGCCAGTCTTGTTTGTCAAAAAGAAGGATGGATCGATGCGTCTGTGCATCGATTACCGTGAGTTTAATAAGGTCACTATAAAGAATAGGTATCCTTTGCCCAGGATCGACGATTTGTTCGATCAATTGCAAGGGGAAAATTATTTCTCGAAGATTGACTTGAGGTCAGGCTATCACCAATTGAAGGTTAGAGATGAAGACGTACACAAAACTGCATTTAGGACTCATTATGGTCATTACGAGTTCCTAGTGATGCCTTTTGGGCTCACTAATGCACCTGCCGCGTTCATGGATCTCATGAATCGCATTTGCAAGCCGTACTTAGATAAATTCATCATCGTTTTCATCGACGACATTCTCATTTACTCGAAGAACCAAGCTAGCCATGAGAAACACCTTCGTTGTATTCTTAAACTTCTACATCATGAGAAACTCTACGCCAAATTTTCAAAGTGTGAATTCTGGCTTCGAGAAGTCCAATTCCTTAGACATGTGGTTAGTGAGCGTGAAATCCAAGTGGATCCCGCTAAGGTAGAAGCAGTTATGAACTGGCAGGAGCCGAAGACGCCCACAGAAATTCGCAGTTTCTTGGGATTGGCAGGATACTACAGACGCTTTATCGAAAATTTTTCAAGGATTGCTGCACCCCTAACTTCTTTGACTAGGAAGAAAATAAAGTTCGATTGGGGCACTAAGCAGCAAGAATCCTTTGATATCCTTAAGAAGAAATTGAGCAACGCGCCTGTACTGACATTACCTGAAGGTATCGAAGAATTCGTAGTTTACTGCGATGCATCACACACTGGCATGGGGTGTGTGCTTATGCAGAAAGGCAAGGTTATTGCCTATGCTTCACGACAATTAAAGGTGCACGAAAAGAATTACACCACCCATGACTTGGAGTTGGGTGCCGTTGTATTTGCACTGAAGCTATGGAGGCACTATTTATATGGTATCAAATGTGTAATCTATTCTGATCACAAGAGCCTCCAGCACCTGTTTAATCAGAAGGATTTAAACATGAGGCAGCGCCGATGGATGGAGACTTTGAATGATTATGATTGTGAAATCAGATACCATCCCGGCAAGGCGAATGTAGTCGCCGATGCCTTGAGTCGAAAGGAAAGGGTGAAACCCATCCGAATCAAAGCCAAGAGCATTGAAATAAAGAATAGTTTAAATGAAAGGTTGTTAGCTGCACAGAAGGAAGCTTTGTTGGAAGCTAACTATCCTAACGAAAAGCTAGGAGTAACTGAAG
Source organism: Helianthus tuberosus (assembly GCA_030545235.1). Classification (NCBI taxonomy): domain Eukaryota; kingdom Viridiplantae; phylum Streptophyta; class Magnoliopsida; order Asterales; family Asteraceae; genus Helianthus; species Helianthus tuberosus. The sequence goes on along the minus strand of CM060415.1, from coordinate 36,438,966 downwards.
AACAGTTATCTCGGGGCAAGGACGGAATTCTGAGATTGAATGGACGAATATGGGTACCAGTTTATGGGGGACTTCGGGATGTTATCCTCCAGGAAGCCCATAGTTCTAAATACTCCGTTCATCCTGGAGCTGATAAGATGTACCAGGATTTGAAAGCAAACTTTTGGTGGATAGGCTTGAAAAAGTCTATAGCTACCTATGTAGCAAAATGTTTGACGTGCGCGCAAGTCAAAGCTGAACATCAAAAGCCGTCAGGTTTGCTACAACAACCTGAACTTCCCACTTGGGAGTGGGAAATGGTGACGATGGATTTTATCACCAAGTTGCCAAAGACAAGGAAAGGAAATGATACGATATGGGTAATTGTAGATAGACTGACTAAGTCAGCACATTTTCTACCCATCAAAGAGACCTATAGCTCTGACATGTTAGCCTAATTATACTTCGATAAGATTGTAGCTCTACATGGCGTACCAGTGTCTATTATCTCTGACAGAGATACTAGATACACATCACATTTTTGGAAAAGTTTCCAACAATCTTTGGGCACGCGCTTAAATTTCAGTACGGCTTACCATCCTCAGACAGACGGCCAGAGTGAGCGTACAATTCAAATGTTGGAAGACATGCTTCGTGCATGTGTGATCGATTTAGGTGGTAGTTGGGATAACCACCTTCCATTAATCGAGTTCTCGTACAACAATAGCTACCATACCAGCATTAAGGTTGCGCCTTTCGAGGCCTTATACGGTAGAAAGTGCAGAACGCCCGTTTGTTGGGCGGAAGTTGGAGATGTCCAATTGTTAGGACCTGAAATAGTCTTTGAAACGACGGATAAGATTGTCCAGATTCGTGATCGCCTTAAAGCTGCCAGGGATAGGCAGAAAAGCTACGTAGATTTAAAGCGTAAACCTTTTAACTTCGAAGTAGGCGACAAGGTGTTGCTTAAAGTATCACCCTGGAAGGGGGTGATGCGATTTGGTAAGAAAGGCAAGTTAAGCCCGAGATACATAGGACTATTCGAGGTCATCGAACGTGTCGGATCAGTTGCCTATAAGTTAAAATTACCCGAAGAGCTCAGTGGTATTCACAATGTATTCCACATCTGCAATCTGAAGAAGTGCTTCGCTGATGAATCACTAGTCATACCACATACAGATGTGCACATAGAAGAGGGCTTGAAGTTTGTTGAAAAACCCGTGTCGATCGAGGATCGACAGGTTAAGAAACTTCGAAGGAAGCATGTGCCTATTGTAAAGGTAAAATGGGACGCTCGTAGAGGTCCCGAGTACACGTGGGAGGTTGAGTCCACAATGAAAGAAAAGTACCCTCATTTGTTTCAGTAAATCTAGAGGTCGAGATTTCTTTTAAGGGGGTGAGGATGTAACACCTCGAAAATTCGTGTTCAATAAAATAACGACACGTGTCATGTAAGACAAAAAGTGTCGTAAACCCGGATATCGTTAAAGGTGTATGGCAGGATTTAAAAGTGTGGTCATATTAATTTATACCTCTGAACAACCTCATTAAGAATCCCGAGACCCTAATGATTATTATAAACATCTGTTATACTCAAACCCGATAAATACTAACAATAATTGATACAAAATTTCAAAAGTGGAATCCTACGAAGAAATGCACGACAACCCTTCGTTTATGGCTTTCGTTAAAGTCCAAGACAACTTTATATCATATCATGGTGGTGTAACTGTTCATGACCCAAAACATGAGGCCCCATACTGGAAATAATGGTCAAAAATCATAATACATTGGTTGCCCATTCGTAAGCTTGAAAGGCCAACATTTTTGTCTTCTGAAACATGCTTACGGACCGTAAGGGTCAAGCCTTACGGTCCGTAAGGCATGCCCAGATGCGGAAAATCGGACAGCAGCCTGTATAAACGTTTTAACCGACTTAAACAGATATTTTACACTTCCATGCGCGTCCCCTACTGCTTTTAGACCCTAGGGGTACTTGTTATTGATCTGGATCACCCCATAGACTTAGTTGTCATCATCAAAATGGTCCAAGAACACTATAAAAGGGCCTTGTGTTGCAACATTGTGTTCACTCATTCCTTCTACATTTCTGGAGCTTCCTGAAGCTTAAGAGCAGACTCTAAGCCTTCCTAATCGTGCATAGGACTTCAGTAAGTATGCTTAACCTTTCTTAGTTAAGTTTTTGCTTAGTTTTAGCTTAAAAGTCAAACCGTCGTAATTACCGTTTGACTTAGCGATTAATCATTTATGGTCCAGTGATTAGTCGAATTGAAAGTAGTTATAAGTTGGTAATTATGTGGGCAATAAACCCTTAAAAGGGAACCCTCTGATTCCCACTCTAACTAGGTCAAATGTCGGGTCAAACTTGTTATTAAAAAGTCAACAGAATGCTTAATTTCCAATTTATGCATAATTAGCAATGTAGAACCCATACAACCTGTTTGATCATTAATATAACTTGGTAATTAATGTAAGAACATGTCTAAACATGTTCAACCCGACAATTTTCAGTAGAGACCCGGTTCGGAACCGAAAGTCGCATAATTTGACTTTTACTTTGACTTTCAGTTCAGACCCGTTTAAGCATGATTTAGAAATGCCTTATAGCTTTAATTGGACTAGGTTACATGCTAGTATAACCCTCTATGATTATACACCTTGGTTCATTAGTTATCCAATTAATATGCATGAACCGTTAATTGCCTATATGTTGACCATTATGCCCTTTTCACCATAAAACATGATTTTTGAAAATGTAAAAGAGTAGAAACCTTAGTTACTGATTTATAAACTTGGACCCAAAATTTGACATCAGTTTGAGGTATACATTGAGAGTTATGCTCATTAGCGTAATTAGAAAGCTTTTTAACGATTAAACGACATAATTAGCATATAGCCTATTTAAACCCACTTTTTGATATCAAACTTTTTACCCACTGATGTAATATAATATTTTGGGATTTTTGAAGATTTTTAATTAATTTTAGGCTGAGCATAACTTAGAGCTATAGGCTTGTTTCGGTAATTGTCGGTTTTGCCCTTTTGGGCTATAAAATGAGTTTTACATATCTTTTTGACCCCAAACCTTTTGCTACTGATTTTATATGATAAATAAATTATTTTAAACCTTCTGGAATAATAAAAATATTAGTTTTCTATATAGAACCCGGAAACGGCTTCTAATCGCCTTATTAAGCGTTTTTAACGCATAGTATGTACTAAAACTATTTTAAACATACAAGGGTTGATACCTACTGATATTTTAGGTAAATTATAATATTTTATCAGTAAGCAAAAGTTGTTTAACTCAGACTTCAGTTTTGAGCTTTTTGGCTTATGTGAAATTACCAAAATGCCCCTACGGTGCATAGTTTGGTTATAATTGATAAATTTCACATATATGCAATACCCTACTGTTATAACTTATTAAATTAAGTATTTTTATTAATGATATCAGACCTGTAACTCAGGTTACTACTTAAACTCTTTTATTACCTTGTAAATGACCAAAATACCCCTGCGGGACATAGTTTGAGTTTAAATTCGTTTCGGGCATAATAAAAGATATCTTACTGATGTCACAACATATTTGAGGCATATTAACTTAGGAAACCTATATATGGCTCTTATGGTCACCCGTTACGCCTCTCAGCCGTTCGGTTCGGTTTATGTAACTAGTTTGCATAAATTAGCCGAAACGGGTCAAACCTTATCGGTTTTATCTCAAACTCCAGAATGTGTTTAGATTACCCATATTAAACAAGTCTTCCAACTTGTCGGGTCTAAATCACACTCTATTTCGGTCTTCGCTTAATCGTGCGTTTGAACCGTATCTATCTTTAAAACTAGCCGGTCTAAGCTTAAGCTTAACTAAAGACTGTTAGGATTCTAATAGGTTATTATAAACCTTTGTTCCAGAATAGGAGACCCGGTAAAAGCTACCCGAATTTGCTATTTGTGAATTATACTTGCAAAGGTAAATACTTTTAACTTGTTTTCCCTTATACGGGCTTGGGGTACGGTATATAAAATACCGCTTGGTCGGGCATTCGACCTTAATCGATTAGTGGTTAAGTATTATCGAGATGACCCGTTTAAAATATCTTTTGTTTGCTTAACGCCTTTGGGGGGTTAATGACCATTTCCCGGATATCCTTGGCATCATTTTACGAAATGGCCACGACCTAAGCGCGGAGTGTAGGCATACACTCATCAGTGCATAAATAAATAATGTGGTGTGTCTATTGATCTTTAACCCGGCACGAACCGGGCTACTGAACGCATAAGGAACATGTAATCCTTTTACAAGTTTATATAATTAAATAATTATCCCAAGTTATAAAAATATTTGTGCCACGTGCATTCAAATCAATTTTATCAAAACTTTTTAAAATGAGTCCGTTGATTGTATTTACCAGTGTAAACTGACGTATTTTCCGAAAAAGGTTAAGTGCAGGTACTACGCGAACTAGGCTGGCTACTCCTAGCATCAATAAAGAGTCTCGCAAGCTTAAGATGCCTAACGCCTGGATTAATTTCAACTGTTGTGATACTTGATATTACAATTATATTCGGTTGAAATATATCTTTCATTTGCTTCCGCTGTGCATTTAAATATTGTGTTGTTTGACTATTATGTTACCAGCCACGTCACAATACTCCCCACCGGGCCCACCGGTAATACGTGGAAAGTCGGGGTGTGACATTGGTAATCAAGATATTTTTGTCGTACAGTGATTACAATCAAGTGGTTAGTTTGCATCAAAAGTTCAATTGAAGGATCGTACCAGATCAGGTCATTTGAAAAAGTCATTGAACATCTTTAGGTCATTCGAATTTGATCCGGGTCATAGCAGTCCGCACAGTGTGTCAACCTTCAGTCCGCACAGATTATTCACCAGTTCGAGTACCAGTCTTATTCTGTTAATTGATATGTATTTAAACTGATTGTGTTTTGTTTGTTTGTTGTCAGGTGTTTTACGAGGTGAACCAGTTTGTTTGAAAGCTTGTTTGAGAAATTCTTCGATATCGAATCATGGAGAATGAGTTTTATAATGCTTTTGCTAGTCCGATGACTGTTACTCAGAACACAATGCTTGAAAATGAAACTGGAACGACACAAAAATCGCCTAAGCTTTTGGATATTGATGATTTTAGTGGATGGGCTGAACGATTTGGTAACAGGGTTGAAGCTTATCATTTAGATGCATGGGAACATACTGAAGTTCAATATTTTAGACCAGTTGGTAGCGATCGAGAGAAAATACCAGTTAGAGATTTGAGTGCTGAGGAGAAAAAGAAATACAAAGATGAGAAGTTGATGGTTAGTTTGTTGCAACAAGCAATTAAAGAAGATATCTTGATTTTACTTCAACATAATGGAATTGCACATTCGATATGGACAGAATTTGAAGCAAAGTTTCTTGGTAGTGATGACATGCTTAAGAACAAAAAGTCGTTGATGAATAAGGAATTTGATTTGTTCCGAGGTTTAAGAAATGAAAGCACCAAGCAGATCATTGAAAGATACTGCAATTTATTGAAAAACATGAACAGATTGAGTATCAGAAAGGATAAAGATGAGTTGATTGAAAAGTTAGCTGATGCGTTGCCACATGATGAGTGGGGCACGCATCTTATGATGTTGAAAAACAAACCAGGTTTTAATGATCTAACATTGAGTGATTTTATTAAACAGCTTGAAGCTCAAGAAATGGAGCAACGAAAGATAGCGAGAATGAAGAATTATGATGGAGAGCAAGACATTGGTTTGTACTACAAAAGTGGTGTTAATGACAAAACCAAGTTTTCGCCAAAAGTTGAAACTGCTTACAATGCAAAAAGTTCTTCAGAAAGTTCATCTTAGGAATCAAGCAGCAAAACTGGATTCACTTCATTTCCAACATTTGATCCACATTTTTCTACAACAAAAAGTGACAAAGTTCTTCAATGCAACATTGCTTTGAACCTTGAAAATGATCAGAATTATACCGAGGAAGTTGCTAAAAGCCACATGTCTTTGTTGGTGACTGTGCTTGAATCCTATGGAGGATTAGTTGCAGGAAGGATCAGGAATCCAATGCTAACAAAAGAGGATTACGATCAAATTGATGCTGAAGAGATGGAATTGATGGATATAAAATGGTGCATGGCTAGTGTTTTGAGACGAGCCGAAAAGTTTAAAGAAATTACAGGCATAGATGATTTTCGCGATGCACATGTTTCAGCTTTAGGATTTGATAAGTCTAAAGTTACTTGTTTTCGATGCAGGGAAAAGGGGCATTTCAAGAGGGAGTGCACAAATCGTGAAGCAAGTGGAGCTCAAAATCCTTTTGGAAACAATGATTACTATCGAAAAGCGTTATATCATCAAGTTGCTCAACAGCCACATCAACAACAACAGCCACAAACAGCTCATGGTAGGAAAGAAATTGAAGACTCAAAGAGAGCATGTCTTATTAATCAAGATAAAGGAAACGGTTTTAGTTGGGATAAATACATTCCAACAAATAGTAAGGTATGTGTGGCAGAACAAGAAGATGAAAAATTGGCAGAAGGATTCAGTTGGAACGATTATTGCCCAGACAAAGAATTCCTGGCTAAAGGATGTGTTGCTCAAGTTATCAATGATTATACTGATGATTATTGGGCAGAAAAAATCAAAAAATGTTTAAATGGTGAAGTTGAGAAGAAGAAAGAAGTTTTGGAAGAAGTTCCAGTGAGAGTAGTTAAAGAAGTTCCAGCCTTTGAAATCAAAACAGATGCTGAGGTAGTCAAGGTTGCTGAGAAGTGTACGAATTGTGATTCTTTGATAATGCAGAACAATGAATTGCTGCATAACAACAAAAGGCTGAAAGAATCATATGATACTTTGAACAGAGAGATGAATAAGTACAACGAGTCAAGTAGTGAACAAGCTGTAGCATTGAATACACTCAAAGGAGCTTACATGAGACAACTTAACGATGTGAACTACTACACAGAGAAGTGTGCTGAGCTTGAATTGAAGCTAGAAACACTGAGAATTGAGACTGAGAGAGTAAATAGATTATTAAAAAGTTACTCATGTTCTACTTTTGTGGTTGACAGGATTTATCCCATAGTGGAAAAATTGAAGACATTTGAAGATGAGAAGACTTTGGAAGAAGAAAAATATGTGACAAAAGAAGATGATGGAGTGAATACTTCTGGTAAGAAATCAAGTGTGGTCTATAACAAATGTCCGCCTCCTGTTGAAAATGCATATTCTCCGCGAAATGCTAATTCTGAAAGTGTAAAAAAGGCAACGAACTTACAGTGGGAGTCTAAGTCGTCAGTTAATTTGCCAGAAAGTATAGATGTCACTTTCACGTCGTCCGATACTGATCATGAGTCCGAGTTAATAAAAAAGGTGGTCGATCAGGTGTTGGATAAGGAGGAATCAGAGGAGTCAATGTCAGAGTCGAAATCAGAGTCCAAGTCAAAGTCCGACACGTCAAGTAAAAAAGCCAAACAGGGAAAACGGGTGTATAATAAAGAGTTTTTGTTATCAAAATCTAATTTGGATGACGAACCGATCAAAGTAGCATATACTTTGAAAGATTCTGACAAATTATATTCGGATGAGGCTTTTCCAATAAGAGGTGTTAAACCAGAAATGATTAAAAAGGTTTTCAAACTAACATAAATTAATATTTATGAAATAAAGGATGTAAATCTTTCTGAAAAACCAAGACCTTACACCTCAAGAGTTCAACAATGATTAAACAAGAAAATGGGTTACAGTTCTGGTTATGGTTATCGAAAGAAACCAAACCATAACGGTAATTTCAAAAAGAATGGTTTGGGTTTTATTCCACCGAAAAACTATAAAATGAGAAAATTTATAAACCAAAAACTGTTTTTGTTCCAGGAACAAGTACTGAGAAAGAACAGAAGAGTTCATTCTGGAAGCAAACGAACCAAGAATTCCTTGCAAAGAAGCAAGAAGAGATGAAGAAAAGTGTTTTTCAGAAGAAGACCGAGACAAGAACCTGTTTTCAATGTAAAACAGTTGGTCATATTGCCAGAAATTGTCCCAAGACAATACAAACAAAACAGGGAGTCTCTGGTAAACAAAAAGTGTAGGTCCCGTGAGCCGTGCGGATCGTAACAGAATCGTCGATCCAACCTAGAGTGCGGAATCCTCTAGATCAGATTTCACAGAAAATGAGTAGAACAAGAATCAAGAACATGATACACTTTCAATCCGGTCTTCTATTGATTATCCAACACGAAGTTTACAATCAATTCAAGACCTTCACAAGAAATCTCCTAGCCACTCTCTATAGATTTCTCTAACTCTCTCTCAAACTCTAGAATGTCTAAATGTATTAAGTGTCTTCCTAAACCCTTATGCCAAGCCTTGTTTATATAGGACAAGGGTTTGCACATGGGCTTTGGTCTTGGGCCAGGCCATTCTCCAAGCCCAATTCACTAAATAACTCCCTAACCAATATTACTAAGCCCAATACAAAATATCCAAAGACTAAATAAACAAACTATTAAGCTGTTGTCACAAAACATGCACCAACAAACTCCCCCTTGACAATATCTTCATAGTGTAACTTTGTCTTCAAACATTTTGCAGTCTTTTGGTCTTTGGATAGCGTCAGCTACACAGTTTCTGACATCAACAAACTCCCCCTTAGCTGATGCTTCCAATCTCCAAAACTTTCAATCGTTGTAGATCAGCGAACTAGCCATCTTTGGTTAAGCAAGTATCTCCAATTCTTCCATATATCTCTCTCTTTCTGCAATGTAGTAGAAGGATCCTACCATGCATCTTCACACGTTCTTCACTTCACTCTCAATCTACACTTTACTTGTATTCTGCACTTCATTTTGATAACTGCATCAATCTGTTTAGCAACACAAGCAAGTATCTCGAAAAACCATTAGCCTTTTTCACATTTAAAGATAAACCAATATTTTATCTTAGTTTGCAAAAACAACTACCTGTCAGTTCAAAATGGGAGATCTTTTAAAAGGAAATATTTTTGGTATTTTTGATATTTTTCAACACAAACTGAACTAACTAAACTAATCTCAAAAAAATTTACAACACTTCTTTTTGTGAGTATCATGTGCAAGAAGATCATATCAGCAAAATCAAACTGTTTTCACATTATTAGATAATTCTTTATGTAATTTTTCGTGAAAAGCAGTTCAAGACGATTACCAGTATGTTCGTCCACCTAAACAAATGCATGAACATTTCAAGTACCATTACCGTATGATACGTTAAGGTAATATTATTTCTGATATACTAGTGTGTCCCACTTCAGGATATACCCCCGCGATCAAGGTATGCACAAAGATTCATCGTAGTAGGTGAGTATACTGAATTCATCTGTTTTGTTTTTCAACGTTTAGATATATGGTGAACAGGTCAGTACTTCCGTACAGCAGAGAGACCAAAATATCTAACGAGGGCTAAGACAAATACCATTTTTGGTACGATTTGTGCATTTAGCACTTATTTTGAATGACTCTCTATGAGAGCTTCTTCATTTTCAGGGTTTTGGCATTTTTAGCTCTTTTAAAGATATCCTGGGTGTGTCTAGGTCAGCATGTATCTGGATGCAGCAGAAGGACACCCCTGATATCCCCAGATGAAATAACAGTATAAAGACCCAAAACTTCAGATTTTGGCAATCTATCAACGCAAGATTTAAGGTCATTAAACCATACACCACTGATGTGTTCCCCACTCATACTCAGTGCATTTAAGTTTATATCACTTTGGTAAGTTGATTATTTCATGCTTTTGCCTACTGGTATATCATATGATGAAGCTGCTATCACACTTAAGCATGTTAATTCAGTTCGAGTGTGACAGTCTAACTTGCTGATGTACTATCATTTCTTCTTTTTCACACCAGTGAAAACTCATTTTTGATTTTATATTTTTTTTATGTTTTTTATTTTTAAGATTTTATAACTTCCTTCCCATAAACACACGCACTATCTAAACTCTTTTTGGCTTAGAGGAATTTCTCCCCCTAAATTTTTGTTTTCATGGAGTAAGTTTTAAAAACACAAATTTAAAAACACAAACAAACTCCCACCTTAACCTGACTACAGTTTTTCACGTTTTAAGTTTAAAAACAATCAAAATGATCACAGAAGTAAATAGTTCGTTACCCATGTTAACCTACTATTCACCTCAGATGCTTTACAGGAATAACCACTGTCGAACACATCAACAGTCCTTCTTGGTCATCCTGCAGTCACTCAACAACTCAGTTAGACTTTAGAACCCAAGCCCTGATGGTCTTGGGTTTTCCAAATTCATCCATTACAGGAACATCCATCCAATATCCATCACACTTCAGTGGATTATCTGGATACCTGCTTCTCCCATTATTATACCATGAATTTTGGAAAAATTTTGGATGTTGTTGAACATTTGAGTTACTAAAACCCCTATGTCCATTTCTTTGTTGAAAATTTCGATTACCAGCAGTTTGGTATCGAGTTTGATATCCAAAATTTTTATTTTGACTTTGAAATTGATTTGATTTACCATTATAATGACTAAATTTTGGAGAAATACTTCTTGGTCTATCAAATCTTTTTGAAGTTGAGGGTTTTGATTGAGATTCAGGTTTATTTGTCTGACAACTAGTTTTTACACTATTGTTTGACCCAACCTGATTCTCATCCTTAACCTCATCAACCTTTTGTTTACCTTTCTTCAAAGGACAACAACTCGCCACATGCCCTTTGTTGTGACATTTAAAACAGGATATTTTCTTATAAGTTTTCTTTTTGTTTGATCCCTTTTTAAATGTGTTGGCCTTTTTGTCTTCAGTATCCTCATCCACTTTATGAGGTGTACTGTTAGACCCAACAGATTCTTTCAAAGAAACTGGACTATTTGGCAAGTCCACAGCTATCGGATCCACTACCTCTTGTGCAGTGGTTACAAAATCAATTAGCTCTTCTTCTTTTGGTAGAAAAGAGTAGTCTTGATTTCCAGAAGATGAAGCTTTAGTAAACCCCACCCCTGTTTTATCATTACTCCTTTTTAAACCTTTTTGAATTTGAGTCCTGACTAACGAAGAATTTCCAAAATTGTCTAACTTCCCCTGAAGTTCTACAATTTTGGCTTGTGCATCAGCCAATTCTGTGCACTTTTCAGGAAATTCATTAGTTTTATCCTTCACAGTTTCACGAGCCAAATCAATGATCTGTAACAGTTCATTGACTTTGCTTGTTAAACTGCTGATTTCTTGTTCATTTGATTTGAGTTTTGTAAAACAATCTGACTCTCGTTTAATCAAAAGAACATTTGACTCTTTTAACTTTTCTAATTCAGTTGACTGAATTTTGTTTTGCTCCGATAGTATGTCAACTTTACCCTGTAGTTCAGTGCAATTAAGACATGTATGACTTACAGATTCTGATGATACCTTCATCTCTGATGTAAGTTCATTCACATCCTTCAAGCCCTTTGAAACTTCTGCATCCTTCTTCTCAGCATTTTCCTCACCTGCGTCCTTCTTCTCTTCTATCTCAGCAGCTTCCTCTCCAATCTTCACAGCTGCAAGCTCAGCTACTAATGCTTGATCACATGTATTCAATCTGGAAGGAATCTGATAACGTTTTTCCAAGGCTTCCCACAGCTCTCTAGAAGTCCCATACGTCTTGAAAGTATATTTAACACTCTCAGGCAAGGACATCTTTATTGTTGCGAAAGCTTTCTTCTCAGCATCAACCAACTGTTTCTCAAATACGTCCATCTTCTCATAAGAAATTACTTTTACTCTTCCTTCAACACGACGTGTAGGAGCAAAGTATCCATCTATCATACACGTCCACATTCTCGCATCCTTACTTTGAACATATGCCTCAACCTTCTTTTTCCATTCAGCATATTCATTGACATTTATAAGCTTTGGCCAGTTCTTAACAACCTCACTTCCATTATCCATCCTAGCCATCACGCAGCGTAAAAGTTTAAATGGATTTTGGTAACCTGAATCAAAATCCAAATCTAACTCCTATACTGGTCCTTTTCAAGCTTTTACCGTAAGCGAACTGATGAAACCGTACAAATATTATCCGAAAACTGTTTTTATCAAATTATACCGTTAGATTCGTCTCGAAATTACGATTCCAATGATATATAATTGGAACAGATTTCTCATTTTTTTCCCTAAAAATCCAAGGATTCCAACGGTGCAAACGGTTTTCTAAGATGAGTTACGGATAATTTTCTAAACGCGGAACAGCGAAATTTTTTGTACGCGAGCCAAGAAAAATTCCACCCCGTCCGAAATGGTCCTAGATGGTCCGAAATGAACACCCTTATCCGAAATCAGCACCCCTGGTCCGAAATGGATTAATCAGGTCCGAAATGAGACCCTCTGATCCGTAATCAAGTTGTCTGATCCGAAATCAGGTCTATCTGGTCCGAAATCAAGTGTGTCTGGTCCGAACTGTGCACTTTCTGGTCCGAAATGAACAACTATTATCCGGAATGAGACCTTTTGATCCGTAATGAACCGAAATGCAACTGTTTGATCCGAAATGCAAGTTCAACTGGTCCGAAATGCAACCTTTTTTTATCCGAAATCAAAGACTTCTAATCCGTAATGAAGCAGTCTGATCCGAAATCGATGCTTTCAGATCCGAAATGCAATCCTTTCAGTCCGAATTGATCCGAAATGCTTGTTTCTTGATCCGAAATCCAAGTTCTCAATCCGTAATGGATCCGAAATGCTTTATTTTGATCCGAAATCCTTGATTTCTATCCGAAATCAGCAGCAGAACTCCGAAACAGCCTTCAAAAACACGTCCAAAACTTCGATTTTCTGCAGAAACAATTCTGAACCAAGCCAATCAAGAGCCAAAAGCTCTGATACCAATTGTAGGTCCCGTGAGCCGTGCGGATCGTAACAGAATCGTCGATCCAACCTAGAGTGCGGAATCCTCTAGATCAGATTTCACAGAAAATGAGTAGAACAAGAATCAAGAACACGATACACTTTCAATCCGGTCTTCTATTGATTATCCAACACGAAGTTTACAATCAATTCAAGACCTTCACAAGAAATCTCCTAGCCACTCTCTATAGATTTCTCTAACTCTCTCTCAAACTCTAGAATGTCTAAATGTATTAAGTGTCTTCCTAAACCCTTATGCCAAGCCTTGTTTATATAGGACAAGGGTTTGCACATGGGCTTTGGTCTTGGGCCAGGCCATTCTCCAAGCCCAATTCACTAAATAACTCCCTAACCAATATTACTAAGCCCAATACAAAATATCCAAAGACTAAATAAACAAACTATTAAGCTGTTGTCACAAAACATGCACCAACAAAAAGAAAAAGTTTTTGAGAAAACTGAACTTAAAACCAGAAAATTTACAGGTTTTGAAAATTCAACTTTTGAAGTTGGTGAATGTTCAAGGAATGTTTTAAAAAGAAAAGAAAATCTGAAAAACCAAAAGTGGGTGGTTAAGGGTTCAGGAAGTAGTTCTAGCGATGAATCTGATTTGTCAAAATCAGAAGAGCTATCTATTGGTGATGAATCTCTCTCCACAAAGACAGAGGAGCCACAAGTTGTTGAGAAAAATGAGAAATCTGTTCCAATTGTGAATGATGAAAATTTTCCATTACTAAAGGTTGAAAATTTTAAAAAGAAAGTTGGAAAAGTGGAAATTTCAAATCAGTTTTATTCTGAAAAGAATAAATTTGATGTTTAAAAGGCTTTCAACGGAAAGGTGAAACACATTTTTTGAAAAATGGTCGATGGTAAGGCCAAAAGTGTTAAAGAATTTTATGCTTCCAAAAAGAGTGTTCACAAGTCTGTTGAAAGTGAGGTAGAAAAAGAAGTGGTTACACCCAAGGATGGTCAGGCCTGGGTGTCAATATTTTTCAAAGAATGAAAATCTGACTTGCTGGAGCTCCCTAGTTGGTAATCGTGGAGCATGAATCGGCATCATCTTTCATTGTTTATGAAAATTGTTTTTGTAGAAGTGTGACTTGCCGGAACTCCCAGGTTGATAAGTGAGGAGTAGGAATCGGCATCTTGAGAATTCAACCTATATATGGTAACTTACAAGTGGTATTGGTTGGTATGCTATGTGGTTGAAAAAGGTTTTTTCCTACAAGTGGTTGAAAGACAATGTGATGAACCAAACCCCTAACCTACAAGAGGTTTTTATAAAATTAAGAAAACTTATTTTCCGGAAAAACCATTTGATTAAAACACACTTAAGTGTTTTGAAATCAATGGGAAAATAGTTTGTTGTGAGGGGAAGTTCTGATTGTTTATGCTAAATGGATGGCGAATTGAAGTGATTCGATATCAGTTGTCATTTTTTTTAAATAAAACAAACTGTACAGGTAGATTTTCAAAGTTTGTTTTCAAATTTCCTTTAAATGTGTTTGAATTTTAGGGGGAGTAAGAAATTTCAGAAAATTCAAAAACATTAGAAAATTTGAAAAATCCAAAAACATGATAAAATTCAAAACGAGTTTTGGTGTATAAAAGAGGAAATAATAATACATCAGTGTACTATCACAGCATGCTAAAGAAATGGAAAGAAAAATGTGATAAACGGTCTTACTAAAGATGTGACGATAGGCTCAGCTAGACTAGTAGATTTGCGATAACGATACAAACCTAAATGAAAAAGCCTAGTTCTAGTGGGAAACATGGTTGAAAGCATAGTACTTAGTTTTGTCCTTCTTGACTGTGTGCCTACTCAGTAATCGCTGATTGTCGAAAGACATAAAACTGGTTAAGTTTCTGAACTTTCACAACTTTGCTAAAAAGTCGTTGTGATTGTGTATTTCATTTTGCAAAGATTTAAACTTGTCTTATTTCTTTATTTTGTTTAAGCATTGGACATCCTCTGCGTATACGTGAGTATCGACCTGGATGTTATTGCATAAACGTTCTGCTTTATTTTCTTTGGTGTTTCGTTTAAGCTTTGGACCTCCTCTGCGTATACGGAAGTATCGACCTGGTGGTTAAAGCCTAAACAACTCCAACTTGTTTTATTTTTTCTTATTTTGTTTAAACATTGGACTTTCTCTGCGTATACGGAAGTATCGACCTGATTGTTAATGTTTAAACATTCTGAGTTATTTTCGCACAATTCACAGTTGATAAAAGTTTAAAGGCATTACTTGAGTTAGTTTATTGCATGATGAGGGGATATGCTGAGATCGTGGGGTCCATAAGAACTTAGTGCAAAATTAATATACCTTAACGTATCGGTAAGCATTTCGAAAGTTTTTAGATTGAGTTTAAGTGGACAATAATATCGTCAATCAATGTGAATCGTTTAGAACTTAAAATGTTTAAAGCTTAACGGTGTTAGTGATTGGTCTCAAAAACTGATATGATCCTTGTTTTGGTAAAAAATTACCGAAGCAATTAAGTGATCAAATTAGTTAAGTGAGGTAGTGTGCTAGAAATATGTGTGTAAAATATTTTATCCAAGTTAATTGTAAAAACAGTTTCAGGATACGGCTCAGGATATAGAGCTGTATCTACGATCAAACAATGAGCGAAAAAGTAAAGGTTGACACGTGATGTACGAGGAAAGCCCTTGATCAATCTAGATCGTCGGCACAAAACCTCGGGAGCTGACAATCGCAGCTGCCTTATTCTTCTATTACTTCAAATATCAGGATACAGTGCAGGATGTGGTGCGGATCAACTAGATGTTACAATGTAATTCGAATACAAGTGTTTATGTATAGTGTTTGCAGTGAGCTAGAGAGCAAAAGTGTTTGAAAGTGTGTGTGAAAGTTGCGTCCTTAATCTGATCCGCCCCCATCTATTTATAGTAAAAGAAGTGTAACAAACTATCCTAATAAACCGGGATCCGGCGAATATTCCCCACTCGAACGTTGTAGACCTGGTCTTTCGGGTTCAACGTCTCCCACAACACAGATACGCCCGAGTCTTGAGGAGAAGAAGTCCATCTGACCGTTAGTAACCCACAGCCTCTAACATGCACGTGGTTAATTCAATCAATCTCAGGATATCGCTCAGGATGTTAGCAATATCCCAGTCCAGTATCCTGGTCACAAATAAACAATTAAAAGCAGGATATTAGTCAAGATATGTACGCTCAAAAAATGACCCATAACAATTGTCCCCAAATATATCTGTTGGTATACCAATCCAACGGATATATTTTAAAAATTCCATCTCGTAAATCAAGGCAATTAAAACGAAACAATGGTTGAGGTGACATTGTGCCATTTCCAATGCAATATTTACTCTTTACCCCCTATATTCAGCCTATAATTAGCTGAGATATTTTTCTTCTTGTTATCATTACTCTCCAAGCAATTCTCAGGTAATCATCCTTCTCTCCATTCTCTGTTCTTTCTCCAAAGTTTCTTTTAGTTTGCTCAACACATTTCATGGCATCTCGAACAAGATCTCGTTCGGAAGAACCAGTCCCAACCCTCGTGAGTCAAAACCTCATACGAGAACCGGAAAAAGAAATTTGCTGTTTCAACAACGCCGATATCGCTGCCCTCAAGAGTTCCGGCGCCTTTCCCACGGGAACAGTCATTCGGCCTTTAGACCGAGAGATCCGATCAGACGTGTCATCAGACGAGTGGGTTTGTTTTTTCGCCTACCCCTTTTCTTTGGGACTTCGGTACCCATTCCCCCCTTTTATCTCTCGTTTCTTCGACCTCACCGGTCTTAGTTATGCCCAAACTATGCCAATGGTTTGGCGAGTTTTGATGGTACTGGATCAAATCAGATCTCGCCATTGCCCTGACCTGTGTATTGAAGACCTCCCTATAGCATACCGGTTGAGGTCCCATGGCGACAGCCGTTTTCTTTTGTTTTCTACCTCCAAAAGCCCTTTAGTCCTTAAGGCCACCAAGAACGAAGACCGATGGCGGCGAAAGTTCGTTTTTGTGAAAAGAGACTCCATCGACAAGGGTTTCGACCTGCCGGTTAGATGGTTAACCAAGGGTAGGATCTAGGGTTTTAGGAATATCCCCAAGTATATCCTTAAACTATATCCTAAACTTATATCCTGATGTTTTTATGCAGCGAACTTCAGAGACTTAGCACCCCCAAGCGCGGAATCTAAGTCCAGGATCAAAGGAATCTACCAGCTTCCTGCCAGTGAAAGAACTTTCTCCCTGTCTCTTACAGATTCAAGCCAAAAATAAAGTTCAGAGATGTCTAGTAAGCATATTTTCAGTAATTATCTTTATTTATCAACCCGATTATTTTTTCAGAAGTATTATGAGTTTTTAAAATATCTTCCCTTGTGCAGTACCAATTGTCAACCTTGAAGGCTTCCAACTTGATGAGTTGGATAGTTACTCCAGCCTTGTACCTGTCAAACAAGAATCCAAGCCGAAGTTGTCTGCCACACCAAAGCCTACCTCTTCAAATACTATTACCGCTCCTAAAGCTCCTCCACATTCTCTCTCTAGAATCATGGATTTAATGAAGCCACTTCATTCCTTACGTAGGTAAAAATTCCCTTCCGCTTTCCTGCACATGTATGTTAATCCTTATCCTGCTTATTTTACATTAATACCTGTACCTTTAACTGCAGGGCTTGGAACGTCTCATGTTCTTGTACGAAGACGCCTGTGGGCTTAACAAGATGCTGGAGGTTAAGCTCGAAAAAGCCAAAGCCACTATAGCCGATCAAGGAACAATTGCGGCCGTCAAGTCCCAGCATTATGAAGACAAATATAAAGCAATGACCCAAGAACACCAAGCTGCCCTCCACAAAGCCAATGAGGATGCTCAGGCCAAACTAGACGCCGCTCTTCTCCAATACCAGCAGGATATGAGTTCATATCGGGACAGCCTCAAAGCATCCGTTGTTATCTCCCTTCTCCAAGCTAGGTTAAGGATGGCCTATAAGGCCAAGAGCTTGGGCTTCGAATGCCCCTCCTGGAATGTAAAGGCTTGGGAAGCAAAACTACAGGATCTTGGAGGTCATCCCGTCGCTCATCCTGCAAAGCATGCTGGTGAAGAGCCTTCAAAGGTGGCAGAAGAAGTGGTCAATGCTGGTGATGGTGATGCCGAGAAGAATCCTGAGGCTGATGCTGGTGCATATGCTGGGAAAGAGGCTGCTGATCAAGAAGGTGCCGCTCCTTAGGCGGCGAAGTGGGCGATGATGGATGTACGTGCCAAGGCCGGAGCCCATTTTTTAAATTTCATGGTTGTGGTTTGTATAAACAATTTATCTTTCCTGTCATTGAACAATCTACATTTCCTGCATTAGAACAATACGATGACCAAAGGTGGATGGGTCCTGGGTTTCAGGATGAAGCCCTTGGTCATCGGTTAGTATAACCTCTTTTGAATATCGTAACGGTTGAAGGTGGAGAGGTTCCGTTTTGAGATAGAACCTTCAACTGTTACATAAGTATGGTAAAGACTAATTGTGCTTTTGGTGGATGGCCTTGGTTTGAGGTGAATCCAAAAGCACAACTTTGACATGTTAATAATATAACTTAATTTTGACTTATTTGTTGTTGCCTTTTAATTCCTGTCATACGTTCCTTAATGCAGATTTTAGCTTTGCAAAATTTTGTACAACTGTCTTTCAAAAATATCCTGATCAATATACTCAGTGACATATTACGAAAACTTTAAATAAAACTTCTAAAAATTCAATCAATCTTCATAGGAAACTTTTTATAGAATGAAAGACAGTCCACTTTCTGAAACCTGTTTTGACAAAACTTGTTTGATCAAAGTTTCAAACTAGTATCAGTTTCAAATATTTTAATCAAATATCCTGAAAAGTATTTTGAAAATATATTTTGAGAATTTATCCTAATCAGGATGTTTAATCTTTTGTCAAACATAGTATTGTCAAAAACTCAAATAACTTAAATAACGTTTACAAAGGAAAGATCATACCAGGAATAGGGTATAACCCTATTCTCAAACTTCAATCCCTTTGCAACTCTTCCAATGAAGATGTCCCCTGTCTGTGACACTTAGCGTATTAGGTCCGAGCTTTATCCTTTAAGCTTTATACCATTGCCTCAGTAGGAATGTCCCCTGTGCATAATATCTTCGAATACTTAAAAATTTTCTGGACATCAGTTCCAATTGTATAGACAATTTTTCGTGTTACAGGGGTAAAACCCAAAATTTACTGGAGATAAATCCCTCGTATCCTGGGGGAAATCCCAATTTTTCGTGCGCTACAGGCGGGAGTGTATAAACCCCAAGACTTAGAAAGGTGAAAACCTTTAAACCTTAGAGAGTATGAAAATACCCTTTCGTGAGAGAGGGTGAAGTAACGAAATTGTCAGCCACTTTTACATGGACTGGTCCCGCCACCTTGAACTATCCCCGAATAACTTGCGCTCCAGGCGGGGTGTTTAAACCCAATTCGGAAGAAAGGTGAATACCTTTTGTTTTGGTCAAAAATTATCGAAGTAATTAAGTGATCAAATTAGTTAAGTGAGGTAGTGTGCTAGAAATGAGTGTCGAAAATATGTTAATCAAATTAATTGTAAAAAACAGTTTCAGGATACGGCTCAAGATATAGAGCTGTATCTATGATCAAACAATGAGTAAAAGTAAAGTAAACGACACGAGATGTACGAGGAAAGCCCTTGATCAATCTAGATCGCCGGCATAAAACCTCGGGAGCTGACAATCGCAGCTGCCTTGTTCTTCAATTGCTTCAAAAATCAAGATACAGTGCAGGATGTGGTACGGATCGACTAAGTGTTACAACGAAACTTGAATACAAGTGTGGTGTTTGCAATGAGCTAGAGAGTGTAAGTGTATGAGAGTGTTAGTGAAAAATTGTGTGTTCTAAGCTGATCCGTCCCCATCTATTTATAGTTAAGATAAAATAACAAACTATCCTAAACTTGCGGGATCCACCGAATATTCCTTCTTCGAACGTTGTAGACCTGGTCTTTCGGGCTCAACGTCTCTCTCTCAACAAATTCGTCCGAGTCTTGAGGAGAAGAAGTCCTCTTGACCGTTAGCAAGTCTTAACCCTTAACCTGCACGTGGTTAATTCAATAAGCCTCAGGATATCGCCCAAGATGTTAGCAATATCCTCTTCCAGCATCCTGGTCACAAATGAACAAACATAGGCAGAATATTGGTCAGGATATATACGTTAAGAAAATGACCCCTAACAATTGTCCCCAAATATATCGGTTGGGATACCAATCCAACGGATATATTTCAAAAGTTTCACCTCATAACTTAAGGCAATTAATATGACTAGACTCTTGAAATGACAGCGGTGCAACTTCCAAGGCATTATTTACTTTTTACCCCCCTATATTCATCCTATATTAACCGAGGGGCTCCTTATCTCGGTTATCCTTATCTGCAAGCGAATAACAGGTATCTTCCTCTCTATTCTCCTTTCTTGAATTCATTACTCTTCATGGCACCACGAACGAAATCCCGATCAAACCGATCAGCCTCAACCCTCGTGAGTTAAAATTTCATCGCCGATCCAGCAAAGGAGATCTGCTGCTTCAACAACGCTGACATCGCTGCTCTTAAAGATTCCGGTGCCTTTCCCACCGGAACAATTTTTCGCCCCTTCGACAAGGAAGCCCGATCGGACGCATTATCCGACGAGTGGGTTTATTTTTTCGCTTATCCTTTCTCTCTTGGACTCCGGTATCCATTTCCACCCTTTATCTCTAGCTTTTTCGACCTCACCGGCCTTAGTTATGCCCAAGTTATGCCAATGGTCTGGCGAATCTTGATAGTGTTGGATCAAATCAAATCTCGTCATTTTCCTAACCTACTTGTTGAGGACCTTCCCGTAGCATACCGGTTGAGATCTCATGGCAATCACCGTTATCTTCTGTTCTCCATCAAGAACCCTTTGGTCCTTAAAGCCACCAAGAATGAGGACCGATGGCGACGAAAATTCTTTTTCGTCAAAAGAGACTCTATTGATAAGGGTTTCGATCTACCGGTTAAATGGTTAACCAAGGGTAGGATTTAGGGTTTTAGGAATATCCCCAATTATATCTTCAAATTGTATCCCGGACTCATATTCTGATGTTTTTGTGCAGCGAATTTCAGAGATTTAGTGCCTCCTAGCGCAGAATCCGAATCCAAGATCAAGGAAATCTACCGTCTTCCTGCCAGTGAAAGAACTTTTTCCCTGTCTCTCACAGATTCTCACAAAAAATCAAGCTCAGAAATGTCTGGTAAGCACATCTTCATATGTTAATTATTTTTCAAAAATATGATGAGTTTTAAGAATATCTTCCCTTATGTAGTACCAGTCGTCAACCTTGAAGGTTTCGAACTCGATGAACTGGATTGCTATTCCAGCCTTGAACCCGCCAAACAAGAATCCAAACCAAAGTTGTCTGCTACACCAAAGCCTACCTCCTCGAAAACTATTTCTGCTCCCAAAGGCCCTCCGGCATCCAGGACCCAGGCATCCAGCTCTCGGAAGAGAAAGGAGACCGACTCCCCAGCTGTTTCCGAAACGTTCTCTCTTGAGAATCATGGGTTCAATGACGCCACCTCATTCCTCAAACAGGTAGAATCTTCTTTTTGATATCCTGTACAAGTATGTTAGTCTTTATCCTGCTTATTTTTCACGTTAATACCTGTGTCTTTATCGATAGGGTCTGAATCGCCTCATGCATTTATACGAAGACGCTTGCGGTCTTAACAAGATGTTGCAGATTCAGCTGGAGAAAGCTCAAGCCACCATAGCTGATCAAGGAACCATTGCAGCTGCCAAATCCCAGCACTATGAAGACAAATACAAGGCAATGACTCAAGAACATCAAGCCGCCCTCCACAAAGCTAATGAGGATGCTCAAGCCAAGCTAGATGCCGCTCTTCTCCAATATCAGCAGAATATGAGCTCATACCGGGATAGCCTAAAAGCTTCGGTGGTCGTCTCTCTTCTCCAAGCCAGGATAAGGATGGCTTATGAGGCTATAGATCTGGGTTTTGAATGCCCTTCCTGGAATGTAAAGGCTTGGGAGGAGAAACTACAGGGCCTCGGAGGTCATCCCGTTGCTCATCCTGCAAAACATACTGGTGAAGAGCCTTCTAAGGAGGCAGAGGAGGTGGCCAATGCTGGTGATGGTGCTGAGAAGAATCCCGAGGGTGATGCTGGGGCGAATGCTGACAAGGAGGTTGCTGATCAAGAAGGTGCCGCATCTTAGGCGGCGAAATGGGCGATGATGGATATATGTGCCAAGGCCGGAGCCCATTTTTTTAAATTCATGGTTGTGGTTGCATAAACAATTTACTTTTCCTGTCTTTGAACAATTTACTTTCCCTGCACTAGAACAATATGATGACCAAAGGTGGATGGGTCCTAGGTTTTAGGACGAAGCCCTTGGTCATCAATTAGTATAACTTGTTTTGAACGTAGTAACGGTTGTAGGTGGACGGGTCCTGTTTTGAGATAGATCCTGCAACCGTTACACAAGTATGGTAAAAACTAATTGTGCTTTTGGCGGATGGGCCTTGGTTTTAGGTGAAACCAAAAGCACAACTTTTGACTTGTTAATAATATAACTATCTTTTGACTTATTTTCTGTTACCTTGCATTACTTAGTATGAATCTTATTTTTGTAAAGGTTTTGTATTGGTATCCTATAAAATATCCTGACCAGTATGCTCAGTGACATACTGCAAAAGCCTTGTATTAGATAGATCTTCCAAACGTTCTTTCAATTTTGTAAAAATTTCTTTAGAAAGTAAAAAATAGTTTATCTTCTCAAAATCAAGTTTTGATAATATTTAAATGATCAAAGTTCCAAACCAATACTAGTTTCAAACATCCTAATCAAATATCCTTAAAAGGACTTTGAGGATATATATCAGGATACTTAACATAATGTCACCAAAAACCTAAACGAGGCTTATAAAGGAAAGGTCATACCAGAAATAGGACATAAACCTATTACCAAACTTCAATCCCTTTGCAACTCTTCCAGTGAAGATGTCCCCTGTGCAAGGTGCTTAGTGCATTAGTCGCAAACTTCATCCTTTTAGCTTTACACCACCACCTTGGAGGGAATGTCCCCTGTATACAATGCCTTCAAGTATCTTAGAAATCTACTTAATGTCAGTTTCCATTGCATAAGCAATTTTTTACGTCCCAAGGGGAAAACCCAAGGATGTACTGGAGATAAATCCTTTGTATCCTGGGGAAATCCCAACTTTTCATGCGCTACAGGCGGGAGTGTATAAACTCCAAGACTTAGAAAGGTGAAAACCTTTAAACCTTAGAGAGTATGAAAATACCCTTTCGTGAGAGAGGGTGATCAATCCTCATATACCTTTAGGATTCAGGATATAGCCAATGGTAACGAAATTGTCAGCCACTTTTACATGGACTGGTCCCGCCACCTTGAACTATCCCTGAATAACTTGCGCTCCAGGCGGGGTGTTTAAACCCAATTCGGAAGAAAGGTGAATACCTTTAAACCTGTGAAGGGATCAGTATCCCTTAAACGTGAGAGAGGGGGCCAATCCTCTAATCTTCTGAGTTATCCTGAGTGCATATCCTGGAGCTATATCCTGAAACATATCTTGCAAAACAAATGTAAACTAAGGTGGGTGTTAGCTTGGCTAACACCCCTCCGATGCTTAAGTCAGTATCAGGTTACAAAGAACAAATTAAACCGAACATATTTAAAAGAAGTAGAATTCATACCATCTTGAGTTAGAAATTAAATTCTAGACTCACTTGAAATAGAGCTTAAGGTGTATAGCATTCCAAGATCTCGGTAGCATATCCTCCTCCATATTCTTGAGTCTATGTGCTCCTTTCCCTGCTTCTGATTCAACTTCATATGGTCCTTCCCATTTTGGAGCTAACTTGCCATCGGCAGGATTAGTAGTATTTTGGAAAGCCTTTCTTAACACCCAATCTCCAACCTTTAATCTTCTGGTTCTAATATTCTTGTTATATGCCCTGGATATTCTCTGTTGATATGCTGCCATCCTTAGCCTTGCCGCATCTCTCTTTTCATCTATAGTGTCTAAATCCTGACTCAAGGCTTCAGGATTCTTCTCAGGATCACTTAAGACAGATCTTGCAGTAGGTATCGTCATTTCCGTTGGAATCATTGCTTCTGCTCCAAACACCAAGGAAAACGGGGTTTGGCCTATTGCATTCTTTACCGTTGTCCTATCAGCCCATAAAACAAAGGGTAATTCTTCTGCCCATCTTCCTTTTTTGGCTCCAAGCCTTTTCTTTAAGTTATTGACAATTATCTTGTTTGAGGATTCTGCTTGTCCATTTGCTTGAGGATGTACCAGAGTGGATGTGATCATTTTGATTCCCCAACTCTTGCAAAAGTCAGTAGTCCTCTTACTTATGAACTGAGAACCATTGTCACAGATTATTTCAGCTGGTATTCCAAATCTGGTCAGGATATTCCTCTTTATGAAGGATACTACTTCTTGGTCTCTAACTTGAACAAATGCTTCAGCTTCAACCCACTTAGAGAAATAATCCGTCATTGCTAGCATGAAGACTTTTCCTCCCGGAGCTTTCGGTAGCTTTCCCACTATATCCATACCCCACTTCATAAATGGCCAAGGGGAAACAATAGGATACAATGGTTCAGCAGGTTGATGCAGTATGTTACTATGTATTTGACATGAGTCACATCTTCGAGCATATTCTGCGGCATCTTTTCTCATTGTTGGCCAATAATATCCTGTTCTTAATACTTTTGAGAATAACGATCTCTCCCCAGCATGGTTACCACAATCCCCTTCATGTATATCCTGAAGTACTTCCTTGGCTTCAGGATCCTCCAAGCACCTCAAATACGGTCCTGCAAGAGATTTCTTGTATAAAATATTATTTATAATAGTGAATCGTGATACCTTCATCCTAAATGCCTTAGGATTTTCATTTCCAGGAATGTGTCCTTCTTTGAGATATTTCATGATTGGAGCCGTCCAGGGTTTAGGATCCTCTTCAGGATGTTTTGCCCCAGGATCCTGAATACCAGCTACTTCTTTATCCTGAGGATTCGTTGCAGGATATAAGACATGTACTATCGGTATTTGTGTCCCTTCAAGTATCCTGATCGATGATCCCAGATTTGCTAAGGCATCTGCTTCAGCATTATCTTCCCTTTGTACCTGTTCAAGTATAAAAACATCGAAATATCCTGCTAATTTTTTGAGAATATCGAGATATTCGATTAATTTCTCTCCCTTAACTGCATAGGATCCATTAAAATGGTTAGTAATTAACAAAGAGTCGACATATACTTGCAAATTTTTGATACTCATGCTCTTAGCCAACTCTAATCCTACAATTAAAGCCTCATACTCTGCTTCATTATTAGTAGCAGGAAATTCACACCTAACAGCCTGGGGTAATATGTCCCCCTGTGGCGATTTTAGTAGTATTCCTAATCCTACTCCTCTTACATTAGATGCACCATCAGTATATAATGTCCAGGATCCTGAGGATTCTCCTAGCTGTTGAACTTCTAGATCTACCTCATCCTGAATGTCACTACTAAAATCAGCCACAGAGTCAGCTAAAGCCTGAGACTTTATGGCATTCCTAGGTTCATATACTAAATCATAAGCACTCAACTTTACTGACCACTTGGCCATCCTGCCTGACATTTCTGGTTTCCTAAGCACATTTTTGATAGGATAATTTGTTTTAACATGTATCCTATGTGTCTCGAAATAATGTCTAAGTTTCGTTGATGCCATAATTAATGCTAGTATCAATTTTTCTAAATGAGAATACCTAGTTTCAGCATCTAACAAACTTTTACTAACATAATAAACAGGATACTGCTGACCTTCATGGTCTTTTATAAGAACGGCACTTACAGCATTCCCTGATACAGCAAGGTACAGGGATAGTGGTTCACCATTTTCCGGCTTCATCAATAGAGGTGCGGTTGAGAGATACTGTTTCAAATCCTGCAGGGCTGCTTCATGCTTTTCCCCCCATTCGAATCTTTTGTTCTTCTTTAGGATATCATAGAAGTCTTTGCATTTCTCTGAGGATCTTGAGATAAATCTGTTTAGAGCTGCTACTCGGCCTGTTAATCTTTGTACATCCTTCATATTCGAGGGTGATTTTATATCCAGGATAGCTTTAATCTGCTCCGGGCTTGCCTCTATCCCCCTTTTCGTCACCATATACCCAAGAAACTTTCCTGCCCCCACTCCGAAATGGCATTTAGCAGGATTCAACTTCATGTTGTATTGATCCAGGATATCAAATGCTCCTTTAATATCCTGGAGGTGATCCTGAGCTTTCTTTGATTTTACCACCATATCGTCAATGTACACCTCCATGGTGTCCCCTAGTTTGTCTTTGAACATCATGTTTACCAATCTTTGGTATGTTGCACCTGGATTTTTCAAACCAAAAGGCATAGCCGTATAACAATAAATACCTGTTGGTGTCATGAAAGCGGTATCCTCCTGGTCAGAAGGCTCTATTTGGATCTGTTGAAATCCTGAGGATGCGTCCATGAAGGTCAGCATTTCATGCCCGGCAGTGGCATCTACCATTGCATCAATGTGGGGAAGAGGAAATGGGTCTTTAGGACAAGCTTTGTTCAAGTCTGTGTAGTCTACACAGACTCTCCATTTCCCGTTCTTCTTATGTACCACAACTACGTTCGCTAGCCATCTTGGAAACTTGACTTCTCTGATCATTCTGGATTTTAATAATATTTCAACTTCCTCCTGGATAATCATGTTCCGCTCAGGAGCAAACTTCCTTCTTTTTTGTTGCACAGTCTTAAACGATTTATCAATTCCAAGCTTGTGAGTGATAATATCCTTGGATATGCCTGTCATATCCTCATGCTTCCATGCAAACGTTGACATCCTGCATTTTAAAAAGTTAATTAACTGCTCTTCAATATCCTGAGGGATATTGGTCCCTACGAGCACCGAAATATCGGGGTTATCCTGGTCCAGGATTTCACATCCTGCTCCGAATCCTCCACGATATCCTGGGCCCGCGTCTTTAATTGCTATGCTGCACTAGGTTTGGCTGAGGATTTCATCGAGGATGAGTAGCACTCTTTCGCCTCCTGCTGATCACTATCAACTTTGACCACTCCCCAGGGGGTAGGTATCTTGATGCATTGGTGATATGTTGATGGCACGACCTTCATATCGTGAATCCACGGTCTTCCCAGTATGATGTTATAGCAGGATAGAGAATCCATCACACAGAAACGTTGTATCAAATTGACTCCTTCAACGTATACTGGCAACTTTATCTCTCCCACTGTGTTTCTAGCCTCTCCACTGAATCCAACAAGTACGGTAGACTTTGAAGTGATATCCATTGGAGATACATTCATTCTCTTCAGAGTTTCTAGTTGGATTATGTTGACGGAGCTGCCATTATCAACCAGTATCCTGCGCACAAAATGGTTAGCCACATATAACGTTATTACCAGAGCATCATGGTGAGGATCCTGGACAGTATCCCTGTCATCTGCATCAAAAGTGATCACTTTGTCAGTTGTGAGGGTAGTCATCCTGACAGGTCTGTCTCCCCTTTCAGCCTTGGCTTCCTTTGCATGTCTCTTTGCTGCCGAATACGAAGTTCCACAAATGTCGGATCCCCCCGAAATGAAGTTGATTATCTTGGCATCCGCGGGAGGTGATGCTGCTCGTTCAGGATCCTTCTCAGTATCCTGACCCTTATTCTTCTTTTTTCCTAAGAGATCTTTCAGATATCCCTTGCTTAGAAGATAGCTTATTTCTTTCCTTAGAGCAATGCAATCCTCAGTCATATGTCCGAAATCTTCGTGGAAAGCACACCATTTTGACTTATCTTTCCAGTCAGCCTTTTGTTGATTCTTTCGAGGCCACCTAGCTTTGTCTCCTAGACCCTGCATAGCATACATCAATTCAGGAATATTAACAGAAAAGCAATATTCGGATAACTCAGGATACTCTTCAGGATCCTCATCTTCGACAGCGTTCACTCTTTTGTTTTCATTTCTACTATACGGCTTAGGCCGATATGACTTGAATGAGGATTCTGACTTCCTATTGGTTGATTCATAAGTATTGGATGAGTTCATCCTTTCTTGCATCTTCCTGTCATCTTCCAGACGGATATATCTCAAAGCCCTATTACGAGCTTCATCGAGATTCCTGCAGGGATTCATTACAAGATCCTGATAAAACTGAGAATCCTTTTGTAATCCCATCTTAAAAGCTTGCACAGCTGTTGCAACATCAAGATGTGGGATATCCAAGGATTCTCGACTAAATTTGTTCACATAATCCCTCAAGGATTCGTGAGGCCCTTGAGTTATCCTGTAAAGATCACTGGTTAGTTTCTCAAAACTCCGACTACAAGAAAATTGACTGTTAAATAAATTAACCAAATGAGCAAATGAAGTAATTGAGTGAGGACGAACGTTTAACAGCCATTTCAAGGCTGATCCCGTTAGAGTAGAACCAAATCCCTTGCACAAGCACGCTTCCTTGAGCTCCGGAGGGATAGGGTTAATCTCCATTCTTTCCCTATACTGAGCAATATGCTCCTCAGGATCCGTAGTCCCATCATAAAGCTTCATGTTGGGGGTTTGGAATCTCTTTGGGATCTCAGCATCACAGATAGGATACGCGAAACGAGATATCTTGTGGCTGTCTTGAGACACTTCCGGGATCGGTTGGACCACCCCAGGTACACTAGATATCATGTCCTTTAACTTCTGAAGTTCCCTGGTAAGTGCTGATGTTACACCTGTATCCTGCAAAGATCCACCACTGTTAGCAGCATGAGTATTATTATTATTAGACACGTTACCAGTTGGAGGATTTTGCCCATATCCTGAAGCATATCCTGAGCTCCTTATGGTTGACATCCTGACCAAGGAGGGTATTTCGGGAGTATGATTCTGAGGAAGACTGGGCACGATATTCCCCCTATTATCCTCGGTATATACAGCTGAACTAAAGTTCAACGCTCTGGGGTGTAACGGAGTGACATTGTCCTCCGCAGATCTGCTCGAGCCAGCCTTCAGGAGTTGTATTTCCCTCAAAAGCATTTGGTTTGTTTCCTGTTGCTGCCTCATTTGTTCCTGCACACTTCCAAATAAGGTTAAAATTTCATCATTAGAAGCTAAAACGGGAGCAGATCCCTGAACACTCCGAGTAGGGATAACATCTTGAGATTGTGTAGAGGCTGGCATCCTTGGAGGAGGTGGTGGAAGCACCGAACCGGTAGTAGCAGAAGTCATAGCAGACACAGTAGAGGAACTCATGTTTGATCTTGAGGCCATTATGGACAATGTGGCAAAAAGTTTTGAAAATAGAAAACCGATTAGCGATTTGACAAAAAAATTTAGTAAAGAGAGCACCACTTGCCCCACGGTAGGCGCCAAATTGTTTTGGTCAAAAATTACCGAAGTAATTAAGTGATCAAATTAGTTAAGTGAGGTAGTGTGCTAGAAATGAGTGTCGAAAATATGTTAATCAAATTAATTGTAAAAAACAGTTTCAGGATACGGCTCAAGATATAGAGCTGTATCTATGATCAAACAATGAGTAAAAGTAAAGTAAACGACACGAGATGTACGAGGAAAGCCATTGATCAATCTAGATCGCCGGCATAAAACCTCGGGAGCTGACAATCGCAGCTGCCTTGTTCTTCAATTGCTTCAAAATCAAGATACAGTGCAGGATGTGGTACGAATCGACTAAGTGTTACAACGAAACTTGAATACAAGTGTGGTGTTTGCAATGAGCTAGAGAGTGTAAGTGTATAAGAGTGTTAGTGAAAAATTGTGTGTTCTAAGCTGATCCGTCCCCATCTATTTATAGTTAAGATAAAATAACAAACTATCCTAAACTTGCGGGATCCACCGAATATTCCTTCTTCGAACGTTGTAGACCTGGTCTTTCGGGCTCAACGTCTCTCTCTCTCAACAAATTCGTCCGAGTCTTGAGGAGAAGAAGTCCTCTTGACCGTTAGCAAGTCTCAGCCCTTAACCTGCACGTGGTTAATTCAATAAGCCTCAGGATATCGCCCAAGATGTTAGCAATATCCTCTTCCAGCATCCTGGTCACAAATGAACAAACATAGGCAGGATATTGGTCAGGATATATACGTTAAGAAAATGACCCCTAACACCTTTAAACCTGTGAAGGGATCAGGATCCCTTATACGTGAGAGAGGGGGCCAATCCTCTAATCTTCCGAAGTATCTTGAGTGTATATCCTGGTGCTATATCCCGAAGCATATACTGCAAAACATCCTCAAACTAAGGTGGGTGTTAGCTTGGCTAACACCCTTCCGATGCTTAAGTCAGTATTGGGTTTCAAAGAATAAATCAAATCAAACATATTTAAAAGAGATAGAATTCATACCATCCTGAGTTAGAAATTAAATTCTAAACTTACTTGAAATAAAGCTTTAGGTGTATAGCATTCCAAGATCTCGGCAGCATATCCCCCTCCATATTCTTGAGTCGGTATGCACCTTTTCCTGATTCTGATTCAACCTCATATGGTCCTTCCCATTTTGGAGCCAACTTTCCATCAGCAGGATTAGTAGTATTTTGAAAAGCCTTTCTTAACACCCAATCTCCAACTTTGAACCTTCTGGTCCTTATATTCTTGTTATATGCTCTGGATATCCTTTGTTGATATGCTGCCATCCTTAGCCTTGCTGCATCTCTTGTCTCATCAATAGTATCCAACTCCTGGCATAGGACTTCAGGATTCTGCTCAGGATTCCTGAGGTTGGATCTTGCTGTAGGTATCACCATTTCTGTCGGGATCACTGCTTCTGCTCCAAATACTAAGGAAAATGGGGTTTGACCAGTTGCATTTTTTACCGTCGTTCTATCAGCCCACAAAACAAAGGGTAGTTCTTCTGCCCATCTTCCTTTCTTGGCCCCTAATCTCTTCTTCAAGTTATTGACAATTATCTTGTTTGAGGATTCAGCTTGTCCATTTGCTTGAGGATATACTGGGGTGGACGTAATCATTTTGATTCCCCAACTCTTGCAGAAGTCAGTAGTCCTTTTACTTATAAATTGAGATCTGTTGTCACAGATTATCTCAGCCGGTACTCCAAACCTAGTCAGGATATTCCTTTTTATGAAGGATACCACTTCCTGATCTCTAACTTGAACAAATGCTTCTGCTTCAACCCATTTGGAGAAATAATTCGTCATTGCCAACATGAAAACCTTTCCTCCTGGATCCTTTGGAAGCTTTCCCACTATATCCATTCCCCACTTCATAAATGGCCAAGGGGAAACAATAGGATACAGCGGTTCAGCAGGCTGATGTAATATGTTACTATGTCTTTGACATGCATCACATCTTCGAGCATATTCTGTGGTATCTTTCCTCATCGTCGGCCAATAATATCCTGTCCTTAATATTTTTGAGAATAAGGACCTGCCCCCAGTATGGTTGCCACAATCCCCTTCATGTATATCCTGAAGTACTTCTTTGGTTTCAGGATCCTCCAAGCATCTCAGATATGGTCCTGTAAGAGATTTCTTATACAAAACATCATTTATAATAGTGAATCGTGATACCTTTATCCTAAAGGCTTTAGGATTCTCATTCTTTGGGATGTATCCTTCCTTTAGATATTTCATGATTGGAGCTGTCCAGGACTTAGGATCCTCCTCAAGATAGTCATCATCAGGATCCTGAATACTTATTACTTCCTTATCCTGAGGATTCGTCGCAGGATATAGGATATGTAATATTGGTATCCGGGTTCCTTCTGGTATCCTGACTGATGATCCCAGATTTGCCAAGGCATCAGCTTCAACATTATCTTCTCTTGGTACCTGTTCAAGTGTAAAAATATCGAAATATTCTGCTAATTTTTTGAGAATTTCGAGATACTCGATTAACTTCTCTCCTTTAACTGCATAGGTTCCATTAAAATGATTAGTGATTAACAAAGAGTCAACATATACTTGCAAATTCTTGATATTCATATTTTTAGCCAACTCTAATCCTGCAATTAAAGCCTCATATTCTGCCTCATTATTAGTAGCAGGAAACTCACACCTAATAGCCTGGGGTAATATGTCCCCCTGTGGCGATTTTAGTAGTATACCTAAACCTACACCTCTTACGTTAGATGCACCATCAGTATATATGTCCAGCATTCTAAGTTTTCTCCTAGTTGTTGTACTTCTAAATCTACTTCATTTTGAATGTCACTACTGAAATCAGCCACAAAGTCAGCTAAATCCTGAGACTTTATGGCATTTCTAGGCTCATATACTAAGTCATAAGCACTCAATGTTACTGACCACTTGGCCATCCTACCTGACATCTCTGGTTTCCTAAGCACGTTTTTAACAGGATAATTGGTTTTAACATGAATCCTATGTGTCTCAAAATAATGTCTAAGTTTTGTTGATGCCATAACTAGTGCTAATATCAATTTCTCTAGATGAGAATATCTAGTTTCAGCATCTAGTAAACTTTTACTAACAGAATAGACAGGATATTGCTGACCTTCATGGTCCTTTATAAGAACGGCACTTACAACATTCCCTGATACAGCGAGGTATAGGGATAGTGGTTCACCATTTTCAGGCTTCATCAATAGAGGTGCAGTTGAGAGATATCGCTTCAAATCCTGCAAGGCTGCTTAATGCTTTGCTCCCCATTCGAACTTCTTATTCTTCTTGAGGATATCATAAAATTCCTTGCATTTTTTCCGAGGATCTTGAAATAAATCTGTTCAACGCTGCTACTCGGCCTGTTAGCCGTTGAACATCCTTCATATTTGAAGGTGATTTGATATCCAGGATGGCTTTAATCTGCTCCGGGCTTGCCTCTATTCCTCTTTTAGTCACCATATATCCTAGAAACTTTCCTGCCCCCACTCCGAAATGGCACTTAGCAGGATTCAGCTTCATGTTATACTGATCCAGGATATCAAACGCTTCCTTAATATCCTGGAGGTGATCCTCAGCCTTTTCAGATTTCACCACCATATCATCAATATACACCTCCATGGTGTCCCCCAGCTTATCTTTGAACATCATGTTTACCAATCTCTGGTATGTTGCACCTGCATTTTTCAAACCGAAAGGCATAGGAGTATAGCAATAAATATATGTTGGTGTCATGAAGGCAGTATCCTCCTGGTCCGAAGGCTCCATTTGAATCTGCTGAAATCCTGAGGATGCGTCCATGAATGTTAACATCTCATGCCCGGCAGTAGCATCCACCATTGCATCAATATGAGGAAGAGGAAATGGGTCTTTAGGACAAGCCTTATTCAAGTCTGTGTAATCTACACAGACTCTCCATTTCCCATTTTTCTTCTGTACTACAACTACATTTGCTAGCTGTTTTGGTCAAAAATCAGACGAGGATAATGCAACCAAACTCTTTGTTACGGGGAATGATGCTCAAAATGTGTAACAGCGATGAGGATCACTACGATACAATATTGCATAAACAACACAAGGGTTTATACGGGGAAAAAGCCCTTGATCAAGAATTGATCTCCGGCACAAAAAACCCCGGGTGATGGAAACTACCGATCACCAAGCTCAAATAAATGAATGAATGTTTACAACTTCGGATAGTAACGAGCTAGGTACAAGGATCACTACAGTGGAATGTGTAAAAAGTGTATGAAATTGCTAAGTGTTTGAACGAGAGCTTGTATGAGCGTTTGTACGAGTGTGTGTAACTGAGAAAATGACTAAGTGTTTTCTACTAGCTCGTTACTCCCTTTTTAAAATGGAAATAACCACCTAAACTAATTATCCGAATTTCGTGCCAAGCCTCCACGTTTTCCACAACGTCTATTTTTGGTCAAGCACGTGCAGAATAGTTTAGGAATATTCTCCAGGAATGTCGCCAAGACTTGGTCAAGCTTATTATACCTGCGAGATAGTACAAAACATAAGTAAACAATCGTTAGTACGAGGATCCTTAAAGTGATCCATGATCCTGATCCTGAAGCTCTTCTGAAGATCACCACCTGTCACAGAAGTAAGGATCACTAATTAGGATAACGTGTAAGGATCACTAATTGTTAAAAAATCCTCCCCTAACAATTGCCCCCAAAATATAAGGAGTAATTTGTAAAATTAGCGAGTTATATTTTCTTTGATCTTATCCGCAACTAACTAACGGATATATAGCCGTTAAAATTGAACTAGCCGTTGCGATCATGACGTCACGGAAGTGACAATCCTGCATAATCATAATTATAAATAGAGATATAGATAGGATCATTATGCATTCAAATTCGAAAGAAACTCCCTTTAAATTCTCAGTCGACGAACAACCAGGTATCTCTTTCTTCTCTTTCTACCTTTCTTACTCTGTTTTTCTTTCTTTAACACCATCGCTTTGAGAATGATGCTCTGAAGCTCACCGGGCAAGGATCACAAGAAGGATAGCCCTTTGAAGAGTCAAAAAATCATCAAAGACTCAGCGAATGAAAGGTGTTGTTTTAACGATGCACAAGTAGATAAAATCCGTCACTGTTTTCCGGCGAGTGCTTTCTTCAAACCCTTTGATCCCACTGTTCTTAGCGACTATGTTTCAGAAACATGGGTTGCCTTTCCAGCTACACCATTTACTATAGGATACACCTATCCTTTCCCAGAATTCACACAATCCTTCTTTTCCCTGGCCGGCATATCTTACATTCAAGCCATGCCGATGTTTTGGAGGGTTTTATATACCATGGAGAGGATCATTGAGCAGGAAGGCGTTGATTTAGAAATGTCAGAACTGGCGAAACTGTATGATCTTACTACCTTCGGTTCCCACCGTAATTTGTTCAAGCGAAAACCCGGTGCAGATCATCCTCTTCTCAAAGTTACCAAGAACGACAAAGATTGGAAACGTCGCTTTTTCTTTGTCAGAAGGAATTCCATTCTAAACGGAGAGCATTTACCAAAAACATGGTCCACCCATGGTAGGCCGGAGGATCCTGAGAAGGATCACCAAGTAGTCTGGTTTTTATAAGGATTACTGACCCCTTTTGTCTTGTGTCATGCAGCTATCTCTGTTTCGCATCTCATCACAACATCCGCAACCAGGGAAAGGCTTGCTGCTTTCTGGAACCTTGACCCTGAAACTAGAACTTTTAAGACAATAACCCAAGACTCACAGGGGGTATCCTCAGGCTCTGTCACAATGTCAAGTAAGTATCCTTGTTTAAAATTTAAATAAATAGTTAAATGTATATTAAGAAAAGATACTTATCTTGTTTTGGTTGTGTAGGTGCTGGAAAATCTGCCAAAGCTGCTTCAAGGTTCAGTGTCACCGATCTCACCACTGTCAAATCCTCCAAAAGAAAGGTTCCTACCAGCCCTACAGCCTCAATCCCCAAGGCACCCCTCAAAGGAAAGGGAATCAAGAGGAGAAAGGCCTCCGAGGCTGAGGATTTGCAGGGTCTGCCTCTAATTCGCCACCAATTCCTTGAGTACTTTAATGATGTGAGGATCACTGTCTTTGCTCATATATTCTATTGACATATCCTGCTGATATATCCTGCTGATCTGAGGATCACTTAATTCTGACCTTATCCTTTATCCTCTTTACAGAAATTCGCTGAGATCGAGGATTACGTCGGCCATGTTGAGGATCAGGATAAGAAGATTGCCGACCTCCAGCAGGTTGCCGTGCTCAAGGATCTTGCACTTGCTGATCTTCGGAAGGAACTCCAGGATACCAAACAGGAGATGGCCAAGGTGCTGGTTAATTTTGACTATGAAAGGCAGGAGATCACAGATGATGCTAAAATTTCTGCCGCCATAGCAATGTACAAAACCAAGCTGCAAATGGCCTTGGAAGCTCAGGATCATGCCTTCGACAAAAGCGGCTGGGAAATTGAAGAATGGAAAGCGAGGCTGGCTGAATTGGGTGATGAAGAGGAGGCTGAAGAGATCCTGACAATTGAGGCTGGTAGCAAGGATGAAGCTGGTGAAGCAAGTGGAGCCGGAGGTGGTGATGCAGCAAAGGTTTAAGCTGCTTGATTGGGCAATGATGGACATTTCTAGACGTAGCCGGAGCCCAATTTTTTAAATCTGGTAGTTTGTTTTGGTTATGATATTTTTTGCTGAACAATGATGGGTTGTACTAAACAATAGGTTTTTAGGATTAAGGGTCATGTATGATCCTTTGGACAATAGGCAGGATTGCAATTGGTGGAGGGATCCTCTGTTTGGGGGATGAAGCCATTGTGATCCTGCCGCCTTTATATTCCTGCACTATCTTTAAACTTATTATCATGGACACCCTTTACCTACCCCAGCGGACGGGCCACGTTTTGCTGGTAGAAGCTCGGGTAGGTAATTTTGACAACCTTTTAAGGGTTAGTCTTTTGTTTATAAATAAAAACTTAACCTTTTGACGCTTATCTTGTGTTGTTATATTCTTTAATATCTTACTTTCCAACTGTTGTAATGTTCATTTTGTTTATACTTATCAAGCCTTGAAAAATTAAAAAAGATATCCAAAAAGTTTAGGATATGATCAAGGATCACATATCCCATAACCGATAAGTTCTAAAAAGCGATATAGTTTAAGAATCACAAGTTCAGTTGTCAAGTATAAGGGTTATTCAAATAAATAATGAATAGAATTAAAAATAGTTAAGGATCATACATGAGGATCCAAGTTAGGATCCTAACCTTTATAAGGATAACTACAAGATAAACCTTAGAATAAAGTAAGGATCAAGGATCCCTAGTTGCCTATCTTCAAGAACCTGAAATAGAGCATCACTTGGGACTAAGCCAATATAAGATAAGAACTAGCAACTGGGGACAAGCCCAAGGATAACTGGGGACAAGCCCAAGGATCGTATGTAAACTGGAGTATGGCCCTAACTGGCGACTATCCAAACTTAGTGACATGAAGACGCCAAAACCTTTGCTAACATGAAAACGTTAGAAACCTTAGCTAACGTGAAAACGTTAGAAACCTTATGAACGGATGTATGGTACGTCTACCATTATACGTAGGATCCTAAGCATAGCCAGTACAATGGAATTATCAGCCCCTAAAACGAGTACTGGTCCCAATGCCTTGAACTATACCAGGATCATCGTGCGCTACAGGCGGAATCTGGGGACAAGCCCGAATGACTGGGGTTAAACCCAAAAGACGGATTGCTTCTGTTGATAACCAACGTTATGCTAAGGATACCTGAACTTTCAAAACTTGAACTCACGTGAGAGATGGATAAAGGATACATGATCCTTATCCTTATATGAGAAAATAATGAAATGAAATAGCTCAAGTTTAGGATATTACATAAGTAAGGATCACCGATACTTTGAGGATCCTTTAGGGATACCCCTATTGTAAGGATCATTTGTGCCACTAGGATCCTGCTCACATGAAATATTTCTTCAAGTGGACAGCATTCCAAGCTCTTGGTAGCAAATCACCTTCCATGGTTAGCAATCTATATGCCCCCTTTCCTGCTTCAGCTTCAATCAAATAAGGGCCTTCCCATTTTGGAGCCAACTTCCCATCAGCAGAATTGGTAGTATTTTGGAATGCTTTCCTTAATACCATATCTCCAACTTGAAACCTCCTGATCCTGACATTTTTGTTGTAAGCACCAGCCATTCTTTGCTGATAACTAGCCATCCTTATCCTGGCGATATCCCTGATTTCTTCGATAGTATCCAGGTCTTGAGCCAAGTTCTCATCATTCTTCTCAGGATCACGGGTACTCGTTCTTGCAGTTGGAACCACTATTTCTGTTGGGATCACTGATTCTGCCCCAAACACCAAAGAGAATGGTGTTTGACCAGTAGCATTCTTGGGGGTTGTCCTATCAGCCCAGAGCACATAGGGTTGTTCTTCTGCCCATTTTCCTTTCTTGGATCCAAGCTTCTTCTTCAAATTGTTGATGATGATCTTGTTGGATGATTCTGCCTGACCATTAGCTTGTGGGTGGACTGGTGTTGATGTTATCATCTTAATCCCCCAGCTGTCACAAAAGTTAGTGGTTCTGCCCCCAATAAATTGGGAACCATTATCACATATAATCTCAGAAGGAATTCCAAATCTAGTGATAATATTTCTTTTAATGAAGGATATAACTTCCTTTTCTCTAACTTGGGCAAAAGCTTCAGCTTCTATCCACTTGGAGAAGTAACCAGTCATAGCTAGCATGAATACTTTTCCACCAGGTGCCTTAGGGAGCTTTCCAACTATATCCATACCCCATCTCATAAATGGCCAAGAGGAGGATATAGGATGCAATAATTCAGCTGGTTGATGAAGGATATTGTTGTGTCTCTGACAAGGATCACATCTCTTAGCATATTCCACAGCATCTCTCTTCATGGTTGGCCAGTAGTATCCTGTCCTCAGGATCCTTGAGAATAATGCCCTGCCCCCAGTGTGGTTTCCACAATCTCCTTCATGGAAGTCTTTTAAAACTTCTTGGATTTCAGGATCCTCAATGCATCTCAAGTATGGTCCTGCAAGAGATCGTCTATACAACATATTATTTAAAATTGTGAATTGAGATACCTTAATTTTGAAAGCCCTAGGGTTTTCTCCTGTAGGGATCTCTCCATGTTGTAAGTATCTCATAATTGGTGAGATCCATGATCCTGATCCTGAATGAGATTGAGTATCCTCACTAGGGATAATTGCAGAATCCTTCCCTATCTCCATAGCTACATGATCCTCGATAGCCGAGGTCAGGATATGAATAATAGGAATCTTGATATCCTCCGGGATCTTCAAGGATGATCATGATCCCCATATGCTTAGCAATTTGCAAACCAGCAATTAAGGCTTCATATTCAGCCTCATTATTAGTGGTTTGGAACTCACAAGCTATAGAATGGGGTATTATGTCCCCCTGTGGCGATTTTAGTAGTATTCCAAGCCCTGTGCCTTTGACATTTGAGGATCCATCAGTATAGAGTATCCAAGGATCCTTGGTTTCTTATAGCTGCTGGACTTCCAGCTCAGCCTCTTCTTGTAAATCACTACTGAAATCAGCCACAAAGTCAGCCAATGCTTGGGATTTGATGGCTGTCCTAGGCTCATATCTTATATCATATGCACTCAGCTTCACTGCCCACTTAGCCATCCTTCCTGACATCTCTGGTTTCCTGAGGACATTCTTGATTGGAAAATTAGTTTTAACAATGATAACATGAGTTTCAAAATAATGTCTTAACTTAGTGGATGCCATAATTAATGCAAGAATAAGCTTTTCAAGGTGTGAATACCTGGATTCGGCATCAAGTAAACTTTTACTTACATAATAGACAGGATGTTGTGTACCTTGATGATCCTTAACAAGGACCGCACTTACTGCTTTTAAGGATACTGCAAGATACAAGGATAGCACATCGCCTTTTTCTGGTTTCATCAAAGCTGGGGCTGAGGATAGGTAATCTTTGAGTGCTCTTAAAGCATTTTCATGCTTCTCAGTCCACTCAAATTTCTTGTTCTTCCTTAGGATATCATAGAATTCTTTACACTTCTCTGAGGATTTGGATATGAATCTGTTCAAAGCTGCTATCCTGCCTGTTAGCCTTTGAACATCCTTAGCATTGGCCGGAGATTTGATATTCACTATAGCTTTGATTTGTTCCGGGCTAGATTCAATGCCTCTCTTTGTCACCATATATCCTAAGAATTTACCTGCTTTAACACCAAAGTGACATTTTGAAGGATTAAGCTTCATATTATATTTATCAAGGATATTAAATGCTTCCTCCAAGTCTCTTAAGTGATCCTCAGCTTTTAAGGATTTTACCACCATATCATCTATATAAACCTCCATAGTTTGTCCAATCTGATCCTTGAACATCATATTCACCAGCCTTTGATATGTTGCACCTGCATTTCTTAATCCGAAGGGCATAGCAATATAGCAGTATATACCAGTTGGAGTCATGAAGGCTGTATCCTCTTGATCAGATGGTTCCATTTGGATTTGTTGAAATCCAGATGAAGCATCCATAAACGTTAACAGTTCATGACCCGCGGTTGCATCCACCATGGAGTCAATGTGGGGTAATGGGAAAGGATCCTTGGGACATGCCTTATTTAAATCGGTAAAATCGACACATACCCTCCACTTTCCGTTTTTCTTTTGAACAACAACCACATTGGCCAACCATCTTGGATACTTGACCTCTCTAATCATACCTGCCCGGAGCAATTTTTCTACCTCTTCCTGGATAATGGCATTCCTTTCCGGTGCAAACTTCCTTCTCCTTTGATGGATTGGTCTGAAGGATCTGTCGATGCCGAGTTTGTGAGTGATAACATCTTTGGATATACCAGTCATATCTTCGGGTTTCCATGCAAAGGTAGTCTTTCTCCTTTTGAGGAAGGATACGAGGTCTTCTTTCATTTCGCCAAGGATCCCCGATCCGATATAGATTTTGGATTCAGGATCATCAGGATCCATGAGGATTTCTACCACATCCTGTTCACTCGCCTCCAAGACATCCCTTGGAGGATACTTTGATTGCTATTGCTCCCTAGATTTCGAAGCTGGTTTCATCGATGAAGTATAGCAATTCTTAGCCTCCTGCTGATCACTATCAATCTTCACTATTCCCCAAGGACTAGGGAGTTTCACACATTGATGGTAAGTGGATGGGACTGCTTTCATATCGTGTATCCAGGGCCTGCCAAGGATAACATTACAACAAGATAAACAGTCAATAACACAAAATTTTTGATAAGAGTGTAGGCCTTCAATGTATATTGGGAGTTTAATGTCCCCCAGGGTATTCTTAGTTTCACCACTAAATCCCACGAGTACAGAGGATCTTGGTATGATCTCTGATTCAGGAATTCCCATCTTCTTTAGGACATCAAGCTGGATAATGTTCACTGAACTTCCTCCGTCTATAAGGATCCTGTGGACAAAATGGTTAGATATGAAAAGAGTAATAACTAAACCATCGTGATGAGGATCCTGGATATCAATACGATCCTCTTCATCAAAGGTTATGACTTTCCCCTCCGAGACACTTGATGTTCGAACAGGTCTTTCTCCGTTATCCATTTTAGTTTCCTTTGCATGCCTTTTAGCTGCTGAGAAGGATGTGCCGCAAATGTCTGATCCTCCAGAAATGAAGTTTATCACTTGTGCATCCGCTGGAGGGGCTGGAGCCTTCTCAGGGATCCTTTCAGGATCCTGAGTCTTTGACTTCTTTCTTCCCAACAATTCCTTTAGATGCCCCTTGCTCAACAAGTATCCAATTTCCTTTCTTAGCGCAATGCATTCTTCTGTGAGGTGCCCAAAATCTTCATGGTATGCACACCACTTCGATTTATCCTTAGTTGCAGCTGGCCTATCATTCTTTCTGGGCCATCTAGCTTTATCACCTAAACTCTGCATCACAAGGATTAATTCATTGTTATCAACACTAAAACAATATTCAGAAATTGGAGGATAATCTTCATCATCCTCTTCTTGACCAATAGAGTGCACGTTCTGGTTATCAGATCTGTTGTAGGATCTGAACTTGTTGTTCCTGAATGAGGATCCTTGCTTATCCTGCTTTGAGGATCCTGTTAACCTCTCCTGGATCGTCTTGTCATCCTCTAGTCGGATGTACCTAAGGGCCCGGGTTCTTACCTCATCTAGGTTCCTGCATGGTGTCATAACAAGATCATCATAAAATAACGAATCCCTAAGCAATCCCATTTTGAAGGCCTCAACAGCCGTGGCTATATCTAAGTTAGGAATGTCCAAGGATTCTTTACTGAATTTGGTAATGTAATCCCTTAATGATTCATTATGACCCTGGGTTATCCTATATAAATCACTAGTTAATCGTTCAAATTTCCTACTACAAGAAAACTGATTATTAAACAAGTTAACTAGGTTAGCAAATGAGGTAATAGAATAGGGAGGAAGACTTAGCAGCCATTTGAGAGCTGATCCAGTAAGAGTGGATCCGAATCCTTTGCACAGGCATGCTTCCTTTAACCTTTCTGGGATTGGATTGATCTCCATCCTCTCCCTGTATTGTGCTATGTGTTCTTCAGGATCTGTTGAGCCATCATACAGTTTCATTGTAGGCACATGGAACCTCTTGGGTATCTCAGCATCACAGATTGGTGGTGCAAAACGAGATATTTTATGGCTCCCATCTGCAGTCTCTGGGATAGGTTTGACTACTCCCGGGACACTCGATATCATATCCTTTAGCTTTTGCAATTCTATGGCCATGGCATGATTGATACCTGGATCCTGCATAAGACCTTGGTTAGTAGTATAAGAATTGTTAAAAGTGTTACCTCCCATTGGATTCAAGTTAGGAAGAATGGATGTTAATCCATATTGTTGGGGCTCTGGAATGATCGAGGGACCAGTAGAAGCGTTGGTCTGCATTGGAATAAAATCTCCCTGATGGACATCTGAACTTCCTGTTTGCAAGCTCCTCAAGGATCCTGGCATCTGGAAGGATCCCTGGAACTGGGACGATCCTGGAACGACAGAGGATCCTTGAACCTGGGATGATCCTGGAATGAAGGAGGATCCTTGAACCTGGAATGATCCTGGAACGAAGGAGGATCCTTGAACCTGGGATGATCCTGGAACGAAAGAGGATCCTTGAACCTGGGATGATCCTGGAATGAAGGAGGATCCTTGAACCTGGGATGATCCTGGAACAAAGGAGGATCCTTGAACCTGGGATGATCCTGGAACGAAGGAGGATCCTTGAAACTGCTGCACTCCTGAACTTGTGAGGGATCCCATATGCTGAGGATAGGATCCCGCTG
The DNA here is from genome assembly GCA_030545235.1 of Helianthus tuberosus. Classification (NCBI taxonomy): domain Eukaryota; kingdom Viridiplantae; phylum Streptophyta; class Magnoliopsida; order Asterales; family Asteraceae; genus Helianthus; species Helianthus tuberosus. The sequence continues at coordinate 36,396,223 of CM060415.1, read as the reverse complement.
GCTGGAAATGTGAACCTGATGCCTGGGTCATTGTTGTTGTTCCGTAGTGCACTCCTTTTGGTCCACCCACATATTGAATGTCTGGAACCGCTGATGGCTGAGAAGTAATCACCGGAGTATCAAAATTCAAAGATCTGGGCATCAGTGGGGAGCGATCCTCTGCCGTTTTCTTCTGTTTCTTAATTTCGTCAATCTCCCGGGGGATCCTTTCGTTGGTCTTATCCTGCTCTTGTGCATGATTCCTCATCTGCAAAATCAAGGCATAGAGATCATTAGTAGTAGGATTAGTTGAAACAGAAGAAGTAGGTGGTTTTGAGAAAATGGGAGTTGGTTTCTTCGCGGCATTCTCAGTATTCTTCTGGGATCCAGAAGGTGGCGGAGGTAAGGGAGGAACGCCTTATGAAGAAGTGAATGAGGGCATCAAGTTTGAAGCATTCTTCACTGAGGAAGCCATCTGCTTGGTTGTAGTGAACCGAATTAAGCACAGAAATGCGTATTTTTCTAAGGACGAAGCACCAATTGCCCCACGGTGGGCGCCAAACTGTTTTGGTCAAAAATCAGACGAGGATAATGCAACCAAACTCTTTGCTACGGGGAATGATGCTCAAAATGTGTAACAGCGATGAGGATCACTACGATACAATATTGCATAAACAACACAAGTGTTTATACGGGGAAAAAGCCCTTGATCAAGAATTGATCTCCGGCACAAAAAACCCTGGGTGATGGAAACTACCGATCACCAAGCTCAAATAAATGAATGAATGTTTACAACTTCGGATAGTAACGAGCTATGTACAAGGATCACTACAGTGGAATGTGTAAAAAGTGTATGAAATTGCTAAGTGTTTGAACGAGAGCTTGTATGAGCGTTTGTACGAGTGTGTGTAACTGAGAAAATGACTAAGTGTTTTCTACTAGCTCGTTACTCCCTTTTTAAAATGGAAATAACCACCTAAACTAATTATCCGACTTTCGTGCCAAGCCTCCACGTTCTCCACAACGTCTATTTTTGGTCAAGCACGTGCAGAATAGTTTAGGAATATTATCCAGGAATGTCGCCAAGACTTGGTCAAGCTTATTATACCTGCGAGATAGTACAAAACATAAGTAAACAATCGTTAGTACGAGGATCCTTAAAGTGATCCATGATCCTGATCCTGAAGCTCTTCTGAAGATCACCACCTGTCACAGAAGTAAGGATCACTAATTAGGATAACGTGTAAGGATCACTAATTGTTAAAAAATCCTCCCCTAACAATAGCCATCTTGGGAATTTGACTTCTCTGATCATTTTGGACTTCAACAATCTTTCAACTTCCTCTTGGATAATTGCATTTCGTTCAGGAGCAAACTTCCTTCTTTTTGCTGAATAGGCTTGAACGACCTGTCAATTCCAAGTTTGTGAGTAATAATGTCCTTGGATATACCTGTCATATCCTCATGCTTCCATGCAAATGTCGACATCCTGCACTTCAAAAAGTTAGTTAATTGTTCTTCAATATCCTGAGGGATATTGGTTCCTACGAGCACCGAGATATCAGGATTATCCTGATCTAGGATAACTTTCTTCATATCCTGCTCTGAAGCCTCCACGATATCCCGGGCCCGCATCTTTAATTGCTATGCTGGATTAGGCTTGGTTGAGGATTTCATTGAGGATGAGTAGCATTCCTTCGCCTCCTGCTGGTCACTATCAACTTTGACGACCCCCCAAGGGGTAGGGATCTTGATGCACTGGTGATAAGTCGATGGTACAGCCTTCATATCATGGATCCACGGCCTCCCCAGTATTATGTTATAGAGGATAGGGAGTCCATCACACAGAAACGTTGTATCGAGTTGACCCCTTCAACATATACTGGTAACTTTATTTCTCCCACTATGTTCCTAGCTTCTCCACTGAAACCAACGAGCACAGTGGACTTCAAAGTAATGTCCATCGGAGATACGTTCATCCTCTTCAATGTTTCCAGCTGAATTATTTTGACAGAGCTACCTTTGTCCACCAATATCCTGCGTACAAAATGGTTAGCAACATATAAGGTTATTACGAGAGCATCATGGTGAGGATCCTGGACAATATCCCTGTCATCACTATCGAAAGTGATCACTTTATCGGTTGTAAGGGTAGTCATTCTAGCTGGTTTATCTCCCCTTTCAGTCTTAGCTTCCTTTGCATGTCTCTTGGCCGCCGAATACGAAGTCCCACAAATGTCGGATCCTCCTGAAATAAAGTTAATTATTTTGGCATCTGCTGGGGGTGATGCTGCTCGTTCCGGATCCTTCTCAGGATCCTGCCCTTTATTCTTCTTTCTTCCCAGCAAATCCTTCAGATACCCTTTGCTTAACAGGTAACTTATTTCTTTCCTTAGAGCAATACAATCCTCGGTCACATGTCCGAAGTCTTCATGGAAGGCACACCATTTGGATTTATCCTTCCAATCAGCTTTCTGCTGTTTCTTTCGAGGCCACATAGCTTTGTCTCCTAAACCCTGCATAGCATACATTAACTCAGGTATATTAACAGAAAAGCAGTATTCAGATAATTCAGGATATTCTTCAGGATCCTCGTCTTCAACAGCATTCACTTTCTTGTTATCATTTCTACCATATGGCTTGGAGCGATATGGTTTATACGAGGATTCTGATTTCCTATTGGTTGATTCGTAGGTTGAGGTAGAATTCATCCTCTCTTGCATCTTTTTGTCATCTTCCAAGCGGATATATCTCAAAGCCCTGTTACGAGCTTCGTCGAGATTCCTGCAGTGATTCATTACAAGATCCTGATAAAACTGAGAATCCTTTTGCAACCCCATCTTAAAAGCCTGTACAGCCGTTGCAACATCAAGATGTGGGATATCCAAGGATTCTCGACTAAACTTGTTCACATAATCCCTCAAGGATTCCTGAGGTCCCTGAGTTATCCTGTAAAGATCACTAGTTAGTTTCTCAAAACTCCGGCTGCAAGAAAACTGACTATTAAATAAATTAACCAAATGAGCAAACGAAGTAATTGAGTGAGGAGGAACATTTAGCAGCCATTTTAAGGCTGATCCTGTCAGGGTAGAACCGAAACCCTTGCACAAGCATGCTTCCTTAAGTTCCGGAGGGATAGGGTTAATCTCCATTCTTTCTCTATACTGGGCAATATGCTCTTCAGGATCCTTAGTCCCATCATACAGTTTCATGTTGGGGGTCTGAAATCTTTTTGGGATTTCAGCGTCACAGATAGGATATGCAAAGCGGGATATCCTGTGGCTGTCTTGAGATACTTCCGGAATTGGCTGGACCACTCCAGGTACACTGGATATCATGTCCTTCAATTTCTGAAGCTCCCTAGTAAACGTTGACGTCATACCTGCATCCTGCAAAGACCCATTGTTGTTAGTAGCAAGAATATTATTATTTGACACGTTACCGGTCTGAGGATTCTGGCCATATCCTGAAGCATATCCTGAGCTCCTCACAGTTGACATCCTGACCGAGGAGGGTATCTCAGGGGCATGATTCTGAGAATGGCTTGGGATGATGTTCCCCCGGTTATCCTCAGTGTAATATGTAGAACTGAAGTTCAAAGCCCTAGGCAGTAAAGGAGTGACAGTTTCTTCAGCAGGTCTACTTGGGCCGGATTTCAAGAGTTGTATCTCTCTCATCAGCATCCGATTAGTTTCCTGCTGCTGCCTCATCTATTCCTGTACACTACCAAACAAATTCAGAATTTCATCATTAGAAATCAAAACAGGACCAGATCCCTGGGTACTGGGAGCAGGGATAACATCCCGAGCCACATGACTTTCAGCTCCGTGTGATGAAGCTTGCATTCTTGGAGGAGGAGGTGGAAGCACTGAACCAATTGTTGCAGAGGTTGTAGCAGACATGGTGGAAGAGCTCATGTTTGATCTCGAGGCCATTGAAAACAATTTGGATAAAAGTTTTGACAATAGAAAACCGAGTAATGATTTTACTAAAGTTTTTAGCAAAAATAGCACCACTTGCCCCACGGTGGGCGCCAAATTGTTTTGGTCAAAAATTACCAAAGCAATTAAGTGATCAAATTAGTTAAGTGAGGTAGTGTGCTAGAAATATGTGTGTAAAATATTTTATCCAAGTTAATTGTAAAAACAGTTTCAGGATACGGCTCAGGATATAGAGCTGTATCTACGATCAAACAATGAGCGAAAAAGTAAAGGTTGACACGTGATGTACGAGGAAAGCCCTTGATCAATCTAGATCACCGGCACAAAACCTCGGGAGCTGACAATCACAGCTGCCTTGTTCTTCTATTACTTCAAATATCAGGATACAGTGCAGGATGTGGTGTGGATCAACTAGGTGTTACAATGTAATTCGAATACAAGTGTTTGTGTATAGTGTTTGCAGTGAGCTAGAGAGTAAAAGTGTTTGAAAGTGTGTGTGAAAGTTGTGTGCCTTAATCTGATCTGCCCCCATCTATTTATAGTAAAAGAAGTGTAACAAACTATCCTAATAAACCGGGATCCGGCGAATATTCCCCACTCGAACGTTGTAGACCTGGTCTTTCCACGTCTCCCACATAACAGATACGCCCGAGTCTTGAGGAGAAGAAGTCCATCTGACCGTTAGTAACCCACAGCCTCTAACCTGCACGTGGTTAATTCAATCAATCTCAGGATATCGCTCAGGATGTTAGCAATATCCCAGTCCAGTATCCTGGTCACAAATAAATAATTAAAAGCAGGACATTAGTCAAGATATGTACGCTCAAAAAATGACCCATAACAATCCTCCTACACAAACTCACAAAAACATTGTCTATAAATATTTCTTTTCTGCATTTCAGTACATTCAAAAATCCAAAAAGATTTTAGTGTGTTTTAGCTTAAATTTTTGAAAAATACAAAAAGATTTTCGACAACTGATGTTGGAGAGCTGATTTTCAAAATTCCAGGTGCTAAACTTGATGAACAGGTTTGGGAAAGAATGTATGAAGAAGTTGTGTTTTCAAATGATTATCAAAGATTAAGTCATTTTTGAATGATACCTGCAAGTGGTTTCTAAATTTGCAAAATTTTAAATTTGTGAAACTTATTTTTGGGTAGAGAGTTATGCAGGTTAGACAGATTTTGATACCTGAGCTAGATGAGTGCCAGGTTATGATCTAAGAACCTGTGGAGAGTGAATTCCAGGCTGCGATCCCAGCATAGTGAAAGGGGGAGTCTGAAGACATCAAGAGGGAGTCTGAAGATTGTTGTAACACCTCGAAAATTCACATCCTATAATGTGTTGACACGTGTCATAGGTTTGAACGTGTGAAAGAATGTTCTAGAAGGACTAAAGTTGACAAACAAGGAAAGTATATGAACATACGGGTTCAAAATGTCAACTGTGAATAGATATACTTTACAATAACCCTACATGATGCTCATACCTTCAAACGAATAAATCATGGATCATACGAGGCTAAAAATGAAAGAAAGTGAGAGATTACAAACTACAGGGGTTAAATGTGTCAACATGTTTAAAGTATACCTCTGAGTGACCTTTTAGCAAACCCAAAGCTTTGTAACGGTTAATTATGCTCACTAGAATGCACGATATAAATTTCATAAAGTTTCGTTATCGTATGAGAAAGTTATGATCAAATTCGTATACAAGGGGTTAAAAGTTTCAATGATGAAGTTTATGACTTTTCGGGTGAACACAAAGCAAACCGAGGACTTAACAGAATGGGTATAAGCCTTGAAGCCCTTATAAGTAAATTTTGAGGGCTCATACTGCAAGAAACAAAGTCGAAACAACTTCATAAAGGACCAAGGATCAAAACACAAAAACTTGAAAAGTGAAAATGGATCAGAAGGGGCATCGCGTCATGCGAGGACCCCTAGGGGGGCTACGCGTGGCGCGAGGGGCCCTCTGTTCCGAAAATTTCGGGCTGTTGTTGCTAGGTGTCTGCTAGGTGCATTGTAACCGACTTATAATCGATTTTCCTCATCTTGGACGACCCCTAAACAACCCCTAGGCCCTTAGGGACATCTGTGGATGATCCATGGCCATTGTTAGGATTGTGTGTCAATGATCTATGGGGTTTTGAACACTATATAAAGGCCTCATGTTGCAACTAATGATCACACCTCACTTCTGCATTTCTGGAGCTTCTTGGAGCTTAAGAGCAGATCCTAAGCCTTCCTAATCGTGCATAGGACTTCAGTAAGTATGCTTAACCTTTCTTAGTTAAGTTTTTGCTTAGTTTTAGCTTAAAAGTCAAACCGTCGTAATTAACGGTTGACTTAACGATTAATCACTAATGGTCCAGTGATTAGTCGAATTGATAGTAGTTATAAGTTGGTAATCATGTGGGCATTAAACCCTTAAAAGGGCACCCTCTGATTCCCACTCTAACTAGGTCAAATGTCGGGTCAAACTTGTTATTAAAAAGTCAACAGAATGCTTAATTTCCAATTTATGCATAATTAGCAATGTAGAACCCATACAACCTGTTTAATCATTAATATAACTTGGTAATTAATCTAAGAACATGTCTAAACATGTTCAACCCGACAATTTTCAGTAGAGACCCGGTTCGGAACCGAAAGTCGCATAATTTGACTTTTGCTTTGACTTTCAGTTCTGACCCGTTTAAGCATGTTTTAGAAATGCCTTAGAGCTTTAATTGGACTAGGTTACATGCTAGTATAACCCTCTGTGATTATACACCTTGGTTCAATAGATATCCAATTAATATGCATGATTCCGTTAATTGCCTATATGTTGACCATTATGCCCTTTTCACTATCAAAACGTGATTTTTGAAAATGTAAAAGAGTAGAAAACTTAGTTACTGATTTATGAACTTATAACCAAAATTTGACATCAGCTTGAGGTGTAGATTGAGAGTTATGCTCATTAGCGTAATTAGAAAGTCTTTTAGCGATTAAACGACATAATTAGCATATAGCCTATTTAAACCCACTTTTTGATATCAAACTCTTTACCCACTGATGTAATATATTATTTTGGGATTTTTGAAGATTTTTAATTAATTTTAGGCTGAGCATAACTTAGAGTCATAAGCTTAATTCGGTAATTGTGGGTTTTGCCCTTTTGGGCTATAAAATGAGTTTTACATATCTTGTTGACCCCAAACCTTTTGCTACTGATTTCATATGATAAATAAATTATTTTAAACCTTCTGTGATAATGAAAATATCAGTTTTCTATATAGAACCCGGAAACGGCTTCTAATCGCATTTTTAAGCGTTTTTAACGCATAGTGTGTACTAAAACCATTTTAAAGGGTGATACCTACTGATATTTTAGGTAAATTATAATATTTTAACAGTAAGCAAAAGTTATTTAACTCAGACTTCAGTTCTGAGCTTTTCGGCTTATGTGAAATTACCAAAATGCCCTTACGGTGCATAGTTTGGTTATAATTAATAAGTTTCACATATATGCAATACCCTACTGTTATAACTTATTAAATTAAGTACTTTTGCTGATTACATCAGACCTGTAACTCAGGTTAATACTTAAACTCTTTTATAACCTTGTAAATGACCAAAATACCCCTACGGGGCATAGTTTGTGTTTAAATTCGTTTCGGGCATAATAAAAGATATCTTACTGATGTCACAACATATTTGAGGCATATTAACTTAGGAAACCTGTAAATGACTCTCATGGTCACCCGTTACGCCTCTTGCGCGTTCGGTTCGGTTTATGTAACTAGTTTGCATAAATTAGCCGAAACAGGTCAAACCTTATCGGTTTTATCTCAAAATCCAGAATGTGTTTAGATTACCCATATTAAACAAGTCTTCAAACTTGTCGGGTCTAAATCACATTCTATTCCGGTCTTCGCTTAATCGTGCGTTTGTACCGTATCGATCTTTAAAACTAACCGGTCTAAGCTTAAGCTTAACTAAAGGTCGTTAGGATTCTAATAGGTTATTATAAACCTTTGTTCCAGAATAGGAGACCCGGTAAAAGCTATCCGCACTTGCTAATTGTGAATTATACTTGCAAAGGTAAATACTTTCAACTTATTTTCCCTTATACGGGCTTGGGGTATGGTATATAAAATACCGCTTGGTCGGGCATTCGACCTTAATCGTTTGGTGGTTAAGTATTATCGAGATGACCCGTTTAAATATGTTTTGTTTGCTTAACGCCTTTGGGGGGTTAATGACCATGTCCCGGATATCCTTGGCATCATTTTACGAAATGGCCACGACCTAAGCGCGGAGTGTAGGCGTACACTCGTCAGTGCATAAATAAATAATGTGGTGTGTCTATTGATCTTTAACCCGGCACGAACCGGGCTACTGAACGCATAAGGAACATGTAATCCTTTTACAAGTTTATATCAATCAATCAATCAATCATACCCAGTAAATCACACAAATAGCAAAGCTACTTATACGGTCTGGGGAGGGTGGATGTAGACAGACCTTTCCTCTATCCCTAGGGATAGAGAGGCTGCTTCCAGAGAGACCCCCGGCTCCAAAGCGAACAACATACCAACACATCAAGTCAAAGAATATAGAAAAAGAAGCCACCTATATCAAGAAAGTGAGCAGAGTGGCACAGTATAATGTAAATCATGTATAATGGCATACAACAACATTTGGGCATAAACACAAGAGGTCACTCACCGTTAAAGTCCCTTAAAAAATAAGAAAAACATACGTCCCTAAAATACACCTAAGACCTTACTGCAATATCCTCCAGAAGTCCTTAACCCTAATCCTACGCCTCCACGAAGTCATATCTTGGACCATGTCCTCAGACAGATGCAACTCTAGTAAATCATGCCTAATCTGCTCATCCCATGTCAGCTTGGGTCTGCCTCTTCCTCTCCTCCCCTCCACAGTAAGAGTTTCCACTACTCTAACTGGTGTCGTCGTTTGCCTCCACTTTACGTGCCCAAACCATCTCAATCTCCCCTCCCTAATCTTATCCGATATACTAGCCACTCCTAATCTTTCCCTAAAAACCTCATTTCTTATCCGATCTAACCTCGTGTGTCCACACATCCACCTCAGCATCCTCATCTCTGCTACCTCCATCTTGCGCGCTTGTTTCTTCTTGATAGCCCAACAGTCTGTTCCATATAGCATAGCGGGCCTAACTGCTACCCTGTAAAATTTCCCCTTTAGTTTAGTTGGGAACCTCCTATCGCACAATACCCCGCTGGCTGCCTTCCATCTACACCAGCCAGCCTGTATGCGATGGGTTACATCACTATCTATGTCACCATCCCTTTGTACAAACGACCCCAAATACTTAAATTTAGTTGCCTGCGGGACCAATTGATCCTCAATGGTGATTTGGGTGTCATCGTTATCTGCTACACCACTGAAATCACAGTGTAGATACTCAGTCTTAGTTCGACTAATCCTTAGGCCCTTGCTCTCTAGAGCTACTCGCCACTCCTCTACCCTCGCGTTCAGGCACTGTTTAGTCTCTGCAATCAACACAATATCGTCTGCAAAAAGCATGCACCACAGAACTGTCTCCTGAATCACTTTGGACAACTCATCCAAGACAACCGCAAAAAGAAAAGGGCTCAACGCAGACCCTTGGTGGAGTCCTACCTCCACAGGAAAGAAGTTTGTATCCCCTACAGGCGTGCGGACACTAGTTTCCGTTCTATCGTAGGTATCCTTAATTATGTCTATATACTTCCTAGGTAGTCCTCGACCCTCCAAACTATCCCAAATCAGTTGTCGTGGGACAGTGTCATAAGCCTTTTCAAGGTCGATGAACACCATATGTAAATCTTGCTTCCTCGCTCTATATTTTTCCATCACTCTCCTTAGAATATGTATCGCTTCGGTAGTTGACCTCCCTTTCATGAATCCAAATTGGTTTACTGAAACCTGAGTTTCTCTTCTAATTCTAGTTTCAATTACCCTCTCCCAGAGCTTCATAGTATGACTTAGCAGTTTGATTCCTCTGTAGTTCCCACAACATTGAGCGTCTCCTTTATTCTTGTATAAAGGCACCACAACACTACTCCTCCACTGATCTGCCATTTTTCCAGTCTTGAAAATACGATTGAACAAAAGTGTTAACCATCGGACTCCTTCTTCCCCCAAACACTTCCACACCTCAATCGGTATGTTGTCCAAACCCACTGCCTTGCCTCTTCCCATCTTCCTAAGTGCCATGCTCACTTCTTCATGTGTGATCCTCCTGCAGTAGCAATTATTCTGTTGTCGCCTTTCAGTACTGGGATTGCTGCTATCCTGTTGGTATGCCCTACCATCGTTGAAAAGACTATGGAAGTAAGTTTGCCATTCGGACTTAATGTCATGTGCCTTGACCAAAACACGTCCATCCTCTCCTTTAATAAACTTTACTACTCCTAGATCTCGTCTTCTTCGCTCCCTAGCTTTGGAAATCTTGAACATATCATGCTCCCCCCCCCCTTTCGTTTCCAAACGTTCATACATTTGTTTATAGGCTGTGTTTTTTGCCTCGGTCACCGCCTTTTTCGCTTCCCTTTTTGCCTTCTTGTATATCTCCCTCATCCTCAGCCGCTCCTCCTCATCTGTGCACCTCAAAAGATCCCTAAAACTCTGTTGCTTATCCTTTATTTTGGTATGCACGTCTTCATTCCACCACCAGGACTCCTTATGGCCATTAGTCTTTCCCGTTGTGACCCCTAGCGTCTCATTCGCCACTGTAGTGATCGTAGTCGCCATATCCTCGCACATCCGGTTTGCGTCGTCACCTAGTTGCATCGATGTCATCGAGTTAACTTTTTCTCTAAACATCGTAGTTTTTTCTCCCTTCAAGTCTCCCCAACGGATCCTAGGCCGGGTTTTCCTCTCCCCCTCAGTTAGCCGTACTTTTAGGGCTATATCTGCTACCAGCAAATGGTGTTGAGCCACTGCGGTCTCCCTTGGTATAACCTTGCAGTCTAACCACATCCGTCGATCTTCCTGCCTCATCAAAAGATAGTCGATTTGCGTGTTACGTCCTCCGCTACTAAAAGTGATCAAATGGGATTCCCTCTTCCTAAAGAACGAGTTTATAATGCCTAGGCCGTGACCTGCCGCAAAGTCTAAAAGGTCTCCACCAGGGTCATTCCTATTGCCAAAACCAAATCCCCCATGTACCAAGTCAAAGCCATCACTTTCCTTGCCAATGTGCCCATTAAAATCTCCTCCTATAAAAATTTTCTCATCCCTAGGTATGGCCCTTACTACTACATCTAGACAATCCCAGAACTCTCTTTTCTCTTGCTCTCCTAGTCCCACTTGCGGTGCATAGGCGCATACCACTGTCACTACTTGCTCACCTAATACTAACCTTAACACCATAATTCTATCGTTGTGTCGTATCACCTCAATTACATTCTTATGCAATTCTATAGACACCAAAAATCCTACTCCGTTCTTGGCCCCATCAGACCCGGAATACAACAACTTATACCCATTGCGCTCTTCTGCTCTATGTCCTTTCCACCTAGTCTCCTGAAGGCACGCTATTTGTACCCTACGTCTTTTAAGTGCATCTATCACCTCCAACAATTTACTACTAAGAGTTCCTACGTTCCAAGACGCCACACGTAAACTACACCTTGTAACTTTAGCGTTACCTGCACTTCTCGTCCTTGGACATGATCTCAAGTTAAAGTCATGGTTTCTATTGTCTATGATTACAGCTAACAACTAACGACAAGGTAACAAACAACGGGCAACACAAAGGGCAAAACTATCCAATACGCAACACTAAGCATACAATGATAATAAATAGCATAGATGACTATGGTCAAGTATTACGCTTAGCATGTGACACAGTTAACAAGAAACACACTAAGCCACACAAAAGGCACACAAAAAGTCTGCTATTGTTATTAAACTTTATATTCAATTTTTTTTTTTGGGTGGGTGGGAAACGATAGCACCTGGCCCGGTAGAGATTTCCGAGACGTGACAAACTAGTGGGGTTGGTCTCCCTTGTAACCAATTCCCCAATTATTTGAAAGACCAATTGAAGCAAGCAAACAAACAACGGTGGGTACACAAGCGTAAAAATTGAAAGGTTTATTATATGATAAAATATATAAGTGCAGATGCAAATAAAAATATATACTTTATATGTGTGTGTATATACAGGAAAGAAAACACCTGGTTGTCGCTGATTAATATAGCAGGAAAAATTTGAACTCGCCGGTGAAGAATCGGAGACAGAGAAAACAGAAATCGTCGTCGCCGGAGAAAAAGATACGGTTCTGTTACTTCTCGCACCGAATACGACAGAGAAAATGAACTCGCCGGTATCGAATTCCGGCTTGAGAGACCCTCTACTGAGAAAATGTCCTCTTTAGTGACCAGCCGGTATGGTTTGTACCTGGTTCTGAGCAAGAAACGCGCCCTAGCCTGCAACAAACCTAGCTTGAACGTCCACGGTATCCTGTAACTGGTGTAGTCGGAGAAGTGGCCTTGTCGGATTTTACAAGTTTATATATTCAAATAATTATCCCAAGTTATAAAAGATATTTATGCCACGTGCATCCAAACCAATTTTTAATCATTTTTAAAATGAGTCAGTTGATTGTATTTACCAGTGTAAACTGACGTATTTTCCCAAAAAGGTTAAGTGCAGGTACTACGCGAACTAGGCTGGCTACTCCTAGCATTAATAAAGAGTCTCGCAAGCTTAAGATGCCTAACGTCTGTTGAACTACTGTTTCCTAAATATTTTTGATCCGTCTGTGGATTAATTTCAACTGTTGTGATACTTGATATTACAATATTATATTCGGTTGAAATATATCTTTCATTTGCTTCCGATGTGCATTTAAATATTGTGTTGTTTGACTATTATGTTGCCAACCACGTCACGATACTCCCCACCGGGCCCACCGGTGACACGTGGATTTCAGGGTGTGACAGGTTGGTATCAGAGCCAACATTGAGTGAGTTAAACACTAGCCTTTTGTGTTTAATCTCAATGACACAATTGCACATTCCTAAACTTTCGAGTCTAGACAAATAACATAGGACAAATTCTACTTTGTTTTGTTTTGTCCTTTATTTTATATATTCTTGTCGTTGCCTTATGTTATATTGACAGGTCTAAATATGCCGCCAAGATTTTTCAGACGAAGAAGACGAGGCAAGGGGCCAATCACCGCCCCCAATAATCACGAAGCCGGGCCTTCGCACCGGTGAACCCCTTCTAATACTGCGAGCGCAGAACCACAAGGAAACTGGAGGACACATGCGGAACCGGCTAGACAGTCTGTTTCGCACAGTTCAACGCCTCCCTATCATAACTCGTATGGGCCACAGTCGGAAAACGAGCCTAATAACCCACAACCTTCTTACATACCTCTACAACGATCCCTATCGCACCATTCCTTTGGAGACCCCACTCCTGTTTTTCGGGGCCGGTTTAACCCTGCAAACTACATATAAGAACCAGTGGGTTTTAACCCATTGGGGCCAGAGGATCATTTCTCCGGCGATCATGCAGAGGACATGGACGAGGACACGGATCCCGTCGAACCTGCAAGCGGTACACCCAACCATCCTATCAAGGTCTCCGATGGTTTGTCTTTTCATGGATCACCCTACCATGGTCTAGACAGTTACCAGGCACAATTTAACCAGTTCGAGTGGTATTTTACACCCTCGCATCATTCGTCGCCTCACCACCAGCAGCAGCAGCAGGATCCCTCTGGGATTCACATTTCGTGGCTGTCACGCCACCGCCTCCACCGCCGCCAGTTCATCAAGCACCTCCGGAACCGCCAAGGCGTAGGAGAACCGGCGCACGTATGTCTGCGCGAGCAGGGGATTTTCATTTTAGCTCTCCTCGACACTCAAGTGGCAGTCATTATCCGCCACTACATGAAGACCCGGAAATGGGAGGGCCTTCAAACCCAGTTGCACCGCAGCCACCACCGATGGGTTTTGATAACCCAATTCCTGCATACACTGGTTCGATGGCGTACAACCCGTTTGAGCCATCGGCTCACACCAACTATAATTACGCTGAAGCTGACCCATACATGGTAGCGGCCAACTATAACGCCCTCCATCCTGAAGGACCGTATGGAGCTCCTTGGGGAGTAGGGTACCCAACTTATGGGTACCAAATACCTGCTAGACCTATAATTCGGCACCAATCGCAGCCGCCACGGTTTTCCCCACCCGAACGGGAAGAAATTCTTCAAAGATTGGACCAAGTCGAGCGAGATTTTCACAGAGATCGCAGGGAACGACAAAGTTTCTTCCATGGATTATCAAGTTTAATAAAAGGGAAGAGCAAGAAGGACCACTGAATCCTTCCATTGTTGATGTAATTTCCTTGTATCAATTGAGCCCCTGCGTGGGCCTGTCTTGCTGTATTAGCCCCTGCGTGGGTATGTTTGTTGTTTTGACCCCTGCGTGGGCCTATCTTTCTGTTACCCCTACGAGGGTATGTTGTTTGTTTAAGTTCCTGCGTGGACTAGTATTTCAGTTTGACCCCTGCGTGGGTAAGTTGTTCTAATTAAAAAGTCCCGTTTAAGGCGATGTGTTGGGATTGAACCCTATCAGAGGAACAGATAATTAAAGCCAAAACTGGATCAGAGCAGTGGATCCAGAATAAGCAGATGTTTACAGTTGGTTCATGCAAATCTCTCCCCTTGAAAGTGGTTTCATATCTGCTGACCTCCTATCTGCTGATCTTGTTAAGTACTGACCTATAACTGCTGCCTTGCATCTACTGCCCAAAGTCAAAGACTGATGGAAGACCAAAGCTCTGCTGACTCAATCTACTGCCTTGAGTCAAGTACTGCTGATCCGGACAAACACTGCTGGGTTCACAGCAGTGGAAGGATGCAGCAGCTGTTTAAGTGTCTTTTATATAATGTAATGTAATAGCAGTAGTTTAGTACATCAGTGTTTATAGATCAGAGGTTAGAGTTTGTTAGGAGGTTAGATGTCACTTTCATGGTGACGTCAGCTAAGATGCTCAGTGGTTTGCAAGTGCCTATAAATAGTTCAGTACTTTGTACTGTTCTATTAGCTCTTTCACCACATCGTCTTCTTTGCACGAACAAACTACTGAGCTCTGGCTGAGGGGGAGTTTGCATTCTTACATCAATCATTGTAATCGTTGTTGAAACAAATTCAATCATTCGGTTCATTGTGTAAAGATGTTTGATTAAAAGTATTACTCCTGTTTGATTGTATGCAAAGTTTGTTTTCATCTTAATTCCGCTGCACAACTCTTTCATTTCCATCTTAATTTCAAACGAAAATACAATCAAAAAGAAACTCAGATCCAACAATTGGTATCAGAGCTTGGACAGTCAAATTTGATTTAACAATCATTTTGACGTAAATAGTTCAGCTCAAAATAGTTGATACTGATCGTTTGTTCGTCCGTTGAAAAACAGAGCAAGGATTAATCACCATTAAAGTTGATTTCTCAGTGTCTGTAAAACAACAAGAATGACGTCACAATCTCAAGATGATAAAAACAACATCGGCTCACTTTTTAAACCACCTATGCTAAAAAGAAATGAGTACAACATCTGGCAGAGGAGGATGGGTCACATCCTCGCTCAACAAAGCACAGGTTGTTGGAGGTCTGTCACCTTTGGTCCTCATGTTCCTTCAGTGCCAAGCGCTGAAGATGCTAAAAAGTCCGTTCCAAAACCAGTTGAAAACTACACCGAAACCGATTTTCAAAAGATCGAACTAGATGCTAAAGCGTTTAGCATCATAGCATCAGCGCTGCCCAATGAAATATATGCTGGACTGTTACACTGTAACAGTGCCAAAGAATTATGGGACTCACTTAAGGAACAGTTTGGAGGTACTGAAGAAGTCATAGAAAACAATAGGGAAATCCTGAACCAACAGTATGAAACATTTTGTCATGTTAGAGGTGAATCACTGACTCAACAATTTGAGCGGTTTAGTTGTCTCATCAGTGAACTGAGGCTTGTTAACACTACTTTTACAAACTCGACTCAAAATAGCAAGTTCCTCAGGTCACTGCCCGAAAAATGGGACACTATAGCCTTTGTCACCAGAAATTCATCTGAGTTCAAGGATCTGACCTTGACCCAACTCCATGGTCGACTCCTGACTTACGAAAGGGAGTTGAACCAGAAAAGGAAGTTACAAGAGTCAGGAAAAGCCGTTGATGATTATACATTTGGTAATACTGCTCTTTTGGGTCAAGAAGAATCTGGGAGCAGTGGTAAGGATCAGGGTTATGATCATTTCATTGACATAACTGCTGGTGCAAATTTTAACAACCCTGATCCTCACTCTGCAAGTTATGCATTCACTGCAAATGAAAACCAGATGTCAGATAATCTAAGCTTTGAACTAAATGATTTACAACATTTTGATCCCACTGACTTAGAAGAAATGGACATCCTGCACCAACTGGCTTTGCTAAGTGTTAGAACTAGCAAATTCTACAAAAGAACAGGGCGAAAATTCCCAGGTCTGCATGGGAATCTAAGGGTTGGGTTGGATAAATCGAAAATCAAGTGCTATAAGTGTAATAGGTTGGGACATTTCGCTAGGGAATGTAGGAGTCAAACTACTGGTCCCATAATTACTCACCCTAGCTCAAATCTTAGACCTCAAAACCAAAACACTGTGCACTATGCCCAATATGCCCCAGCAGCTCAAGTGAATACTGCTCACTATGCTGCTGCCCCTGTGCCAGTACACTATGTCCAAACTACTGTTCCACAAATCCAATATGTTCAAACCCCTGCTCCCCAGGTACAAGTGCAAACTGTTGCACCTCAAACCACTGCTCCAGCAACAGTACAACCAGATCAACAAAGCTTTTTCACTCAAGGGTTTGTTGACTGGAGCAGTATGCCTGAAGACCTTAATGATGAAAATTTTACACTCTATGCTTTTAATGAACCTTCTCATGATGAGTTTTGTTTGGTGGCATTAGAGTCAATACAGGAGGGGGTTGAAACAGAGGAGGAACAGCAGAGCTTTGAAACAGTGGAAGAGGTGACTGAAGCAGTGGTTACTGCTGTGGCTGGTGAACTACTGTTGGGAGAAAGTTCAGGTATCCTGATTGAACCAATGACAGATCCATGGTCCATAGAGGACAAAGAAGAAGAGAAAGAAGAAAAGGCTGGTGAAAAGAAGGTGAAAGCTGATGATGATGAAGATCATCAATGTGATTGTGCAATGATGGCAGCTGCCAAGGTATCTCCTCAAGTTCTTGAAAAACTGTGTTCTGACAATTGCATAATTGCTTTTGCAAACATTAAAGAGGTGAATGAAAACCTTCGGGATAAAATCTTGTCTGATGAGGTCAAATTTGAAAGCTCTTTAAAAGAACTTAAAAACAAACTGACTGAAAAGGAAAAAGAAATCAGCTGTCTAAAAGAAGAGCAAAGCATCACCAAAACCCAACTTCAAACTATGGTAGAAAAATACCAAAGTTGCAAAAAGGAGTTGGAATCCACCCAGATTACTTGTGAAAGATGGGTGGAATCCTGCAGAGGATATGAGGTGATGCTTGCTAAACAGATTGAAAGTAATGTGAAATTTGGGGTTGGGTATAGAAAATATGATGATGAACACATTGCTTGTGAAAAATCTGTTCAAAACACTGATGTAACCACTGAGTTCATCCCCACAAACAAGAATGGCCAAGAAGTGAAAATCACTGACAAACTTGGTAACAAAATCACACTTGACAGAACAAGGAGTTCCTCAACTTTTGAAGAACTTGAAAAATATCAGTTTAAACCTACCTGGTCTGACGAGTGTGATATTCTTGAAAATTTCAAGCCAATGGACTTTACATCAACTGATGGTGTTAAAGCTCCAAAAGCTAAAGTCATACCTCTCAAGGACATCCCAGCAGTGGTTAAAACCTCTGCTGCAAAGGAGTCTGAAAAGAGAAAGAAGAAAGAAAAAATTGATAACTTGTTTTGTGAATTTTGTGAAAAAAAGGAATCATCTAACAAAAGATTGTTTCCACTTGAAAGCTTATGATTTAAACAAAACAAGTGTCATTGTTTCAGCAGAAAGCTGCATTGTTTGTGGTAAGACAAACCACAAAACTCAAGCATGTGTGTACCTCAAAAACTTTGATGTGAAAAAGAATGAGTACATGGCTAAAACATCCTTGAGTCCACCATCATCCTCATCATCTGTCAAATTCACCAAGAAACAACCACTGTTTGTGCCAGTTCAAACAGCTGTTACAAAACAGCTGAACCAAACATCTGTCAAAAGAGATGTTCAGGTTACTGATGCACCCCCTGCCAATCAGTTCAGAAAAGGCAGAGAAAAACAGTCTTACCAAAGGATTCCACACGTTTATGAGGCCTACAAAAGGCCCTCTAAACCCAAAGTGAACAGGCATCCTTTTGGTTACCAGCAGATGATGGGTCAGGATCCACAACAGTGGTTAGAGAAACACTGTCCTAAAACAATTCAAACCTCTGACCTAACCACTGTCCATCATTCTGCATCCATCCCAGACACTGTTGAGACCCCATCCAAAGCCCTGCTGGCTTTGGAGACCTTAATAAACTAATCCTTTTACTTCATGTGCAGGGAGCTTCTGCATGCTTTGATAGTCTTTGGTATGTAGATAGTGGAGGCTCCAGGCACATGACAGGATGTAAAGCCCTCCTCAAAGACTTTAAAATCCATGGAGGGGGTGATATATCCTTTGGGAATAATAGTAAAGGGAAGGTTCTGGGGTCTGGTACAGTGCAATCTGGAAATGTAAAATTTGAAAATGTCAATCTAATAGACAATCTAAAATTCAACCTTCTGAGTGTGTCCCAAATGAGTGACAAGGGATTTGGGTCATTCTTCACAAAAGACTGTTGTAGGATTGTTGGACTAGAAATGGTCAAAAAGATTGAAGCAATAATCAAAACTGGTCAAACTAAACTTGTTGCTCAAAGAAGTGGCAATGTTTATGTTGTTGACATGTCAAAAGAGTGTCCCAGAGCTGATGCCTGTCTGTTCTCAGCTGCCTCTAACAAAGAGACAGAACTTTGGCACAGAAGGCTGGGACACACAAATCTTAAGACAATCACAGAAATTTCAAAAAATGGTTTGGTGAGAGGCCTACCACAAAAATTGTTTTCATGTCCTGAACATTGCATTTCCTGTTTAAAAGGAAAACAGCATAAAAGTTCTTATAAGTCCATTGAAGAGTCCAAAACAACCCAGTGTTTGCAAATGCTACACATGGATTTGTTTGGCCCAGTTCAAGTCATGAGCCTTAAAAAGAAAAAATATTGTTTGGTTATTGTTGATGACTTTTCTAGGTTCACATGGACTTTCTTTTTGCACTCAAAAGATGAAACTGCAGGCATTTTGCAAGACTTTGTAATACAGGTTGAAAAGCAATTTGACCTTCCAGTGAAAAGCTTCAGGAGTGACAATGGCACAGAATTCAAAAATAGGGAGTTGGATGCCTTCTGTGTGAAGAAAGGGATTGTAAGGCAGTACAGCATCCCAAGAACACCAGAGCAGAATGGGGTAGTGGAAAGGAAGAACAGAACTCTGATTGAGGCTGCCAGAACCATGCTTGCAGATTCAGGTTTGCCATTAACATTCTGGGCAGAGGCAGTAAACACTGCTTGCTATGTTCATAACAGAGTTTTAATAAACCCCAGGCACAAAAAGACTGCCTATGAAATTCTGTATAAAATTAAACCACTGATCTCATATTTCAAAGTATTTGGCTACCCATGTTTTATTTTGAACTTAAAAGATTCCATTTCAAAATTTGCAGCCAAAATTGATTGTGGTTATCATCTGGGATACTCAACCACTGCCAAGGCCTACAAAGTGTTCAATACACGGACCAAGGCAGTGGAGGAGACTTTGAATGTTAAGTTCAATGAACTTTCATCAATGAAAATCCCAGCAAATCCTGCAGATCTGTTTGATCTTGAAAAATTCACTTTTGAAAATACTGCTGTCAATACTAACAGTGCAGGTCCATCAGAGGATACAACACCAGACTATGGGTATGAAATCATCATCCCTCAAAGGTCTGCCACAAAGGGAAAAGCACCAGCTGTTCAAAACAGTTGTCAAAGCTCAACCACTGCTACCTCAACAGTTGTTGACCAAAGTAGCCCATCAACCACTGCTTCCACATCCTCAAACACTGCTGACAAAAGTCCTTAAACAGTGGATAAAAGTCAGCAGTTGTCCACTTCATTACCTCCTATACCACCACCTTTTGAAGCCACTGTTGGATCATCAAAATCCCCAGCAGTGGTTAGCTCAGATGATACATATTTGCAGCCTTCACAAACCAATGCCATCATACCATACCAAGGAGATTTAATCTTCTTGAGATCTCATCCACCTGATCAAATCATTGGCAACATAAATGAAGGGGTGCTCACAAGAAGCCAAACCCAAAACATTTGTCTTTTTGTTGGTTTTCTATCACTCCATCAGCCAGTCAAGTACCAAGAGGCACTGAAAGACAACAGCTGGGTAGAAGCCATGCAAGAGGAACTCCAACAGTTTAAAAGACAACAAGTATGGGAGCTTGTACCACTGCCAGAAGAGGTTAGTCCCATTGGCACAAAGTGGGTCTTCAAGAACAAAACTGATGAAAGGGGTATTGTTGTCAAGAATAAAGCCAGGCTTGTGGTTCAAGGTTACAGACAGGAAGAGGGGATTGACTATGATGAAACATTTGCCCCTGTTGCAAGATTGGAAGCCATTAGACTGTTCCTGGACTTTGCTGTCAACCACAATATGAAGGTGTTTCAAATGGATATCAAAAGTGCTTTCCTCTATGGTACAATTCAAGAAGAGGTGTATGTCTGTCAACCTCCAGGTTTTGAGGATCCATTTTATCCAGATCATGTCTACAGGTTAAACAAAGCCTTGTATGGCTTGAAACAAGCACCAAGGGCCTGGTATGAAACTCTTTCCAACTTCCTACTCTCAAATGGTTTCAAAAGAGGTACCATTGATAAAACACTGTTTTTAAAATGGAGAGGGAAGGATTTAATGATTGTCCAGATTTATGTGGATGACATTATTTTTGGAAGCACATGTAACTCAATGTGTGAAGAGTTTAGAGAACTCATGACAGCTGAGTTTGAAATGAGTGTTATGGGTGAGCTGCAATGCTTTCTTGGTCTCCAAGTTCAGCAATTGCAAAATGGAACTTTCATTCATCAAAGCAAATATGCTAAAGAACTTTTAACCAAATTTGATATGAATGATTGTAAACCATGCAGCACACCCATGGCTACAAATAAGCTAGTCATGTCTGATGAAAAGGATGAGCTGATTGACCAAACACTTTATAGAAGCATGATTGGGTCTTTATTGTACCTAACTGCATCTAGACCAGACATCATGTTTGCAACATGTGTCTGTGCAAGAAGTCAATCAGCTCCCAGAAAATCAAATCTCATTGCTGTAAAAAGGATCTTCAGATACATCAAAGGTGCTCCCACACTTGGTATCTGGTATCCAGCTAATGGGAATATCAAGCTTTCAGGTTTCTCAGACAGTGACTTTGCTGGATGTCACACCACAAGGAAGTCCACATCAGGAGGGTGCCAGTTTCTAGGTGATTGCTTAGTTTCATGGCAAAGCAAAAAGCAAGCAGCTGTTTCAACATCCACTGCTGAAGCTGAATACATTGCTGCTGCAAGCTGTACAGCCCAACTCTTGTGGCTTCAAAATCAGCTGCTGGATTTTGGTATCACTGCCTTAAAGACACCACTCATGTTGGACAGTCAGGCAGCAGAAAATATCATCAAAAATCCAGTTTCCCATTCAACCACCAAACACATCGACATCAGACATCACTTTGTGAGGGATTACTATGAAAAAGGTTTGATTTCTCTGCATCATGTCCCAACTAAAGACCAGCTGGCTGATGTGCTAACAAAAGCACTTGATACAGCCACTTTTGAAAGCTTAGTCTCTAGAATTGGGATGCTGAACATGGAATAACAAGCACCATCATGTTTTTCCATGAATAATAGCAACAAAATGTTTTCAGAAAATCAAAATTCCATCCTTAAAAATAGCTAAAAATGATATTTTTCATTAAATCCTTAAAAGTCTGCCATTAACCACTGATTGTTCAAAAAGTCTGCTCTACTTCAAAAGTCTGTCCACTGCTGAAAGTCAACCCCTGCTCTCTCATTCCTTTGATAAACTCTGTTGTTCAAAAGCAGTGTATTATCCACTGATATGCTATCCACTGATAGTGAAAATCGTTCACTGCTTTCATACCACTGCCTTCAATTGTCCCTATCACACAAGTACTGTCCTTCACTTTCAACAGGGGTTGTCACGTGGGCAGTACATATTGGTCAGACTTTTTGTAACGGCTGCCACCTCAGCATTCACTTTCTCCCCTATAAAATCCCCCACTCACCACCAAAACAGGGTTTTACTGTCGAATTGAATTCTTAAAAATTCTCTTCTCAAAACAGTTTTTCATCTCATCTTCCACAAATTTCTTCGATCAATCATCCTCAAAATGACTAAATCAAAGAAATCTGCAAAACCCTCATCCAAATCTTCATCAAAAACAGCCTCTCCAAAGGCAATCTCCACTGAAATTCCACACAAACCATCTCACAATCTTCTTGGTCTTCTTACAAAACCAAGTTCCACAACGGAGTTCGATTCCATCATTGATATCATCACCGCCTCAAAGTACAAAACTTTGTTGACAGTGGATGCACTAATTTACTTGGCAACCCAAAGGGAGTTTTGGAAGAATGCAATCCTTAAAACACAAGGAGATGCTGTAATAGCCATTAACTCTACTTTAAAGGGAAAACAAGTCAAGATTACACCACAAACAATTTCAGAGGTCTTTCAACTCGACGATCAAGAAGGTAAAATTACTTTCCCTAAAAACGAGTTAAAAAATGATTTTCTGGAAAGGGGGTACAATGCAGAGGTCAAAAAGGACACCTTAGAAAAAGGTTACTTTCCTCCTGCAACAAGATTTTTATTTCACACCCTCTTAAAATGTGTTTCAAACAAAACCACTTCTTTCAATGAGATACCATTAAAAATTCAGAAACTGGGATTTGCAATTCTTCAAGATGAAAATTTTAACTACTCCCAGGAAATTTTTAATGATTTGGTTAAAAATGTTGAAACAAAGGCATTCCTACTCTTTCCAAGATTTTTAAGTTACTATTTTGAAATGAAACTTGGAAAGACAGATGCTGCTGCAATAAAACAAGGTGATTTCATTCAAACAAATTGCTTAACTGCTGAAACTTTTACAAGGATGTCCACACCTTGCAAAACACAAGCAGAGGTGCCTGAGCAGATTTTAGCAGTTACAACTGCTCCTCAGGTATCTGCTGTTGAGCCCACTGCTCAAGGTGATCAAAGCAGCAGCACAACTGCTTTGAAACCCACACCTACTATCTCCAAAAAGCCAAAAAGAAAAACTCAAAAACCCACAAAACCCATCAAAACGGAAACTCTGGAGGATGAGATACCAGAGCTCTTGCCTGTGACAACACAAAAGTCACAAGAAACCACTGCTGCTACTTCCTCACAGCAGTTGGTACAAATATCTCAAACCAT
This sequence comes from Helianthus tuberosus, assembly GCA_030545235.1. NCBI lineage: Eukaryota > Viridiplantae > Streptophyta > Magnoliopsida > Asterales > Asteraceae > Helianthus > Helianthus tuberosus. Next base: position 36,372,665 of record CM060415.1, on the reverse strand, counting down.
AACCGAAACTCCTCCTGTTTCTTCACAAAAAGAACAGGTTGTACAAATAGGGTCTCCACATCATGATGCTCTGGAAACACTCGTTTCTATCATCCACAGTCCAATGCCCGGGACACATCCTATTTCTACACCAACCATCACATCCACAATTCCCTCATCAATAAAACCACTGTTGGATGCAATTGATTTGAACCAGGCATTATCCAGTCCTTCTCAATCACCTATTAATGAGAATATACCTCAACAACTGACTGGGTCTGATGTATCAATCTTTGCTAACCCACCAACACAATCTGAGGATGTTACACCCCTTGAGTTACACGTAACTCTTGGTGGTAATCCAAGTGAAGCAGCCACTACAAGTGTTACACCCACTGGGTTATACTTGGACAGTGGTTACATTCATAAGACTTCCTTGGAGGCAATTCCTTTTATAGCACCTCTGCCAACCACCAGTGGATTTATTTATCCTACTGGCAACATCAAAAGGTTGTCAAGTGTTGAAGGAAGAAGACCCCAGTACCAAGAAAAAGGGGCATCAGTGGTTAATGTTTGGAGTATACTCCCTATATCTACCACTGATAAAACCACTGCTAGTGGGAAATCAGATGATCCCATTAACTTGGGTGATGGTTTAAAGTACCAGAAATTGACGGATCGCATTGAAAAACTTGATAACTCTGTTGCAGAACTCAAAGATATACTACAACAGGTGTTACAAGTTCAGAAGGTACAATCAACTGCTGTTCCATCTCAAGCACCTGCTCCACAAAGGGCATCTGCTCCAAAAGAGCTCTGGATGTTATTTCAATCTTTTCTCCAACAACAAGCACAATTAGCAGATCAGCAACATGAAACACATGTACAACAGCTGAGAAATGCAATGGAGTCAAGGTTCAAGAACACTAAGGCTGACTTAAAGGCTCTCAAAACTCAGATCTTGCACACCACTGGCACTGCTCCTCCACAAGTACGCTTCATTTATCAACTCCCAGAAGATAATGCCAAAAAGGGGGAGAAAATGAAGGAGTAGAAACAGAAGGGTATAGAAGATGGTCTTTATCTTGAACCAGAAAATTCAAACATGACCAAACAGATCCCTCTGCCAGATGGTAGTAAGAAAATTGATGTGACAATAAATGCACTAGCAGAAGCAGCTGCAAGTGTGAAAAGAGATAGAGAGGCCAAAAGGAAAGCCAGGGTGGACAGAATGGATCATCCAGATCAGGGTACTTCTGGGTCAAAGGATCATGAAAATCCTGTTGAGAAAAAGAAGAAGCCTACTAGAAAAGTGAGGCAACCCAAATCCATTCCAACCAGACGTTCAAAGTCTGCTCAAAAACCACCATACAAAACAGCTGATGCAACAGGAGTTACAAAAACTACTGCTTGCCAAACAGTTGTTCCATCAACACACACCACTTCAACACACACAACATCCACTGCTTTACCATCATCACCACCAAAAACAACACCTGCTGACACACAGCAGAAGACAGCAGATATTATAACATCTGTTGAAATGACAACAGTGGTTGAAACACCAGTTGTTTCAACAACTGTTAGTCAATCACAATCCACTGCCACTACATCTACAACCACTGTTCCACTCAAAACATCATCAGTCTCTCCTAAACCAAAAAGGAGAAGGCTAATTTTAAAAGATGATGACACACCTCCATCACCAACATCTTCAAAATCCCTATCACTTGTCATTATTCCTAAACCCATACCTTTCTCTTCAGCTCAAATTGTAAAACCACTACCTCCTGCTGGTGTCTCATTCCCTCTGGAACTCATTGCAGTCAGAGAAGAAATCAAATCATTTTATTATGAAGATGACCCAGCCAAAAGGAGTTTGCCATCAATTGAAAATTATCCCAGGCCTAACAACATTGAAGAATACTTGAAGCTCAAAGCCAAACAAGCAGAGGATATTGCAATCAAAAATAGAAAAGGGAAATCTGATAGAGAATTTCAGCAAAACTATCAGTTTTTACTCTCACAGGTCAATGCTATGGAACGTTTTGCTAAAAATGTATGTCAGAAAATTTCAGAAAGGGCAGATGAGTCCTTAAGAAAAGACTACATTGAAAACATCATGACCTACAAGAAATATAAGGGGGAGAAACACATGTACAAGAACTGGACCATTCCTGAGCTTGAAAAAGAAGCAGCCAGGATTCAAGACATGATCAAAAATAAGGTCAAGCAGACTCCTCCTAAAAGATTCAAGCAACTTGAAGCTGAAAAGATGTTAGAGCTGAAGAGAATGAAAGAGGAGCTGATTAGAGCAGATTATGGGTCAAGGAATTCAGTGTCAAAGTGGGGAGAAGATAGAGTCAGGGCAACTTATAAAAGATTAGAGGAACTTAGAAAGAAAGATCCAAGAGTTCCACAAAAGCCTGACTATTCCAAAGCAGAGGTTTCTAAAAGACCACCAAAGCTGCAAATCAAAAGAACCACTGCTCCAGCTGGTGCTGCCATCTACAAAAGAAGGAGCAAAAACCAGTTCAGCATGGAAACAATTCAAGATCTTTTAGCCGGAGATGCCATTGTAAAAGCTGGCACGGAAGTAATGATAAAAGAAGATCTTGAATTGGAACAATCTGCATGTGCTGCTCAGCCAGCTATGAACAGGCCAGCCTCACCAAATACTTCTGCAAATAAACATCTCCCAAGAAACCCACCAGGCTCAAAAATACAAAAGTGGGAAACTGATAAACAGACCTGCGTATTGACTTTGCTCAGGCCTGGTGGAGAAGTGGAGAAAATATCAAGGGAACAAGCTCTTGGCCTGAGTCTTGAAGATTTGTAGGATCTCCTTGATCTTCCACTTAGCAGGGATGATGAAGATACAGATGCCCTAGACTTTGAATTACAATTCAAAGGTCAGATAAGGGAGCTGTTGATGAGGCAATAAAGTATTCCACAAATAATGAAGAGTTTTGGCATTATCTGTTCCAGGGGGAGATTGTTGGGATTGAACCCTATCAGAGGAACAGATAATTAAAGCCAAAACTGGATCAGAGCAGTGGATCCAGAATAAGCAGACGTTTACAGTTGGTTCATGCAAATCTCTCCCCTTGAAAGTGGTTTCATATCTGCTGACCTCCTATCTGCTGATCTTGTTAAGTACTGACCTATAACTGCTGCCTTGCATCTACTGCCCAAAGTCAAAGACTGATGGAAGACCAAAGCTCTGCTGACTCAATCTACTGCCTTGAGTCAAGTACTGCTGATCCGGACAAACACTGCTGGGTTCACAGCAGTGGAAGGATGCAGTAGCTGTTTAAGTGTCTTTTATATAATGTAATGTAATAGCAATAGTTTAGTACATCAGTGTTTATAGATCAGAGGTTAGAGTTTGTTAGGAGGTTAGATGTCACTTTCATGGTGACGTCAGCTAAGATGCTCAGTGGTTTGCAAGTGCCTATAAATAGTTCAGTACTTTGTACTGTTCTATTAGCTCTTTCACCACATCGTCTTCTTTGCACGAACAAACTACTGAGCTCTGGCTGAGGGGGAGTTTGCATTCTTACATCAATCATTGTAATCGTTGTTGAAACAAATTCAATCATTCGGTTCATTGTGTAAAGATGTTTGATTAAAAGTATTACTCCTGTTTGATTGTATTCAAAGTTTGTTTTCATCTTAATTCCGCTGCACAACTCTTTCATTTCCATCTTAATTTCAAACGAAAATACAATCAAAAAGAAACTCAGATCCAACACGATGTGTAATCTTTTTAATAATAAATGGAATGTTGAGTTTATAAATTTCATTTTCGCCATTATATGCATAAATAAATTTTATATGAAATAAATGAATCAAAATCATTCCTTTTAAAAATATATCTGCCTATTTAAATACTAATTAAGAATCTTAACAGTATAACCTAGCCTCCGTGTCATTATAAGACCGGGCCAAGATGGTAAGGCCTATTTAAAAGATTCAAATTCCTGTTAACATCTGAAAACATATTAACGCTCCTGGCAGAAGTGATTCGTTAAAATCACACACGTCATTCTTATATATATATGGATTCTTCAAAAGATTCCCAACTTAACCTAATGATCTATAAATCATGGGTTTAAGTCATTAGTTAAGATGATCACATGTTGACCATCCATTTGTAACAAAGTGCCTACGGGCCCTGCTCATTTTCATATGAGACAAAAGACAGTAATAGTCTGCGACCCTGTCTGAAAAAGGTAAAGAACTATGTTCAAACCTTCATGCCTTGATTCTCTGAAATCATGGCTTATAATTTAAAAATGTCCTTGTGACTAAGCCTTTTGTGCTAATAATACTATTATTATTTTGTAATTAGGATAAATTATAATAGAAATCCTAAATGAATGTGAGTAACAAATTAACCAAATATGGTCTATGTTTACCATGGTTAATGATTACCCTAAGGGGCAATTCCATAATAAACTCCCAAATAAATTATTGTCAATTTTTATGTAACAGTTCAAACTGCAATGGCTGACTCAGATGAAATTAATAGTCAACCAAGGGAGAATAATGATAATGCCCGAATTAATATAACGGGTGCTGAACTACAAGCGTTAATAGATAACGCTGTTACAAAGGCCATAGAGCGGCAGTATGATGGATATAGTGGGACTCGGAGTAGGACCCTATCTACACCGCATTCAAAGCCTAAAACTCAATCTGAGGCTCACAGCAAGCCTCCCTCCAAGAAGGAAGAACCCAAGAAATTTGATGACGATCGTCAGTCCACCAATCATCAAAGTGTCCCATCTCAAAAGGTCATACCGAATCAAGGACCCCGTGATAAGGGTTGCTCCTATAAGTACTTTGTTTCATGCAAGCCCAGGGATTTCACTGGGGAGAAAGGGGCCATAGACTGCATGACGTGGTTGGATGAAATGGACACAGTTGTTGATATCAGCGGGTGCGCTGAGAGGGATGTGGTCAAGTTTGTGTCGCAATCGTTTAAAGGCGAGGCTTTGGCCTGGTGGAGATCGTTGATTCAAGCTACTGGGAAGATCCCACTGTACAACATGACATGGGAACAATTTGTTGCCCTCATCAGGGAAAACTATTGCCCTCAACACGAGGTCGAAAAGATTGAGTCAAATTTTCTGTCATTGGTAATGACAAATCTAGATTGCCAAGCTTACCTAACGAGCTTTAATACAATGTCGAGGTTGGTTCCGTATCTGGTGACCCCGGAACCCAAAAGAATAGATCGTTTCATAGGGGGTTTAGCCCCAGAAATTAAGGCAAGTGTGAAGGCCTCTCGGCCAGCTACTTTCAGATCTGTAGCTGATATATCTTTGTCCCTCACACTGGACGCGGTCAGACAAAGATCGCTGAGGAATAAGGATGCTGAGAAAAGGAAACATGAAGATGACAATTCACGAAGGTCAAACAAGAAGCACCGAGGAAACAGCAACGACCACAAAAAAGGGTCTGAGTCAAAGAAGGATGGGCATCAATCCGGTGATAAGCCTAAGTGCAAGATCTGCAAGAAACAGCAATTCGGGAAGTGCAGGTTTGAATCAAACTCGCAAACACAGTCGAGAACTTTTGCCTGTGGTATATGCAAGTCCAAGGAACACAAGACCTTGGATTGCAAACTCCCGCAAAAGAAGCTTGACCCCAGAAGCTTCACAATTCCTTGCTCGATTGGGGAATCCCCCATTCGTAATGCACTAGCCGATCTCGGGGCAAGCATCAACCTCATGCCCTCATCAATGTTCAACCGACTCGGCTTGGGGAAAACAAGCCCTACAAAAATAAGCATACAACTTGCCGATAGATCCGTCAAATATCCACAAGGTGTCGCTGAAAATCAATTGGTCAAAGTTGGCGAATTTGTCTTCCCGGCCGACTTTGTCATACTAGATATGGAGGAAGATACCGAAGTACCACTCATCCTAGGGAGGCCATTCCTAGCTATGGCCCAAGCAGTGGTAGATATGAATGATGGAACACTAACATTGGGGGTTGGGGACGAGGAAGTAAAGTTTGGAGTTGGAAAAAGAGTAGAAGACGAAGACCCGGTCAACTACATGAAGGTCATTTACTCAAGTTTGGATGATGCTCTCCGACGGTGTAGCATGGGATGCAAAACATCCCACTTGGGTAACATATGACCAGGCTTTGGGTCTAGCCAAGGACCCTTATAAACGTGGCGCACCACGGAGGCATTCCACGGAACTATCCTTAGTTTAGTTTCGATTAATTTTTATGTTTTCTAGTTTAGTTTTAATTTTCAAGAATAAAACACACTCAGGATGGTGAAGGATAACAAGGGAAACTTGAACCAGCACCCCATGCACGAAAATAGGGCCACCCGACAAATTTTTCTTCATTACAGCAAGTTCAGCACGGGCCGTGCCCGCCCAACACGGCCCCGTGCTGCACAATCTGCCCGGTTTAGGTAACTGGACACGGGGCGTGCTCAATGAACACGCCCCCGTGCCCAGGCTTTTGTTTCTTTTTGACAATTTCTGTTACTGGCGATCTGAACACGGGGCCATGTCCAGACACCCAGTAACATTAATTTTTGCTTTTTCACACCTTTTTACACATTCAATCAACCTAAAAACTTATTTTTGGGACACATTGAGGACAATGTGTAATTTAAGTGTGGGGGGGAATGCTAAAACCTTGAATCTTGCAAGTCCTAAATACAAGCCTTACACAAAACTCTGTTGGAAACGCTAATCACCCCAATTTTTTTTCAAAAATTTTCATTTTTTTACTTGTCTAGGTTTAATTTGGGAATTTCAAGTTCTAAAAAGGTTATATTTTTACAAATTTACAACCGATAGCGTCGTGATAAAAAGAACCAACATAAAAAATTATGAAACGGCATGACAAGCTTAATTAAAATTTGATTATATATACTTGATCACATAAAAACTCATTCCCACAAAAAGTGAGTTTTGAGCCTTTATTGAGCATACAAATATATATCTTTAAACTAAATGCTCATTTTTCGTTTCTTGTGTGAATTGCCGCTTGGTTCTTACGACTCTAGAACTTACCACGACGATACATTCCCGGTCCTTACCAACTTGAACCCGAGTAAGTAAATGACGGAGGCATTAGGACTAACCCTTTTTATTTCTACACCATTTATTTTCTTTTTTTTTTTACCACCTACCCAAAATCCCCCTAGTTAACCCCTTTGAGCCTAAACCTTTTCACTTCATAACCCAAAACAAACACCCTTTCACCCACCAAAACCTTTTTATTTTTTAACCCTTTTGTTTTAGTAACAAGCTCGGTTTTTCTTATGACTTTCAAAAAAAATGATGATGAAGCAAAAGAGAAATAAACAAACAAGTTTATCAAAAATAACTTTGTTTGAATAATGACTTCATCAAAATAAAAATTTCAAAAATAAAAAGTCTTACGAAAACCAACGCTTTTTACGCCTTTCGCCCTTTTACTAACCACTAACCCAACCACCTACCTTTAACCCAAGCCTAACCCTTCACCCCAAAAGTCCTCTTGATATTTACAAAAGTGTATAGTTAAAAAGGAGGAGGATTGATTGCTTGGCAAGCTTATGGTAGGAGTAAGTTCCATGCCGCTCTCGAGTGATCCACTAAAATACATCTTCGGTCAAGTGTTGAGTGATCCCCCGTGAGGTATGTGAACTTGTATATAAGTGGAATTTTAAAAAGGCATGTTATGCCCTAATAAGTAATTTATCTTTTGAAATGTTTTAAATAAATCATGACGAATATGATTGTAAATAAATTAAAATAAAACTTAATAAAGAATCTTGGAAATCCCAACACTCTACGACAAGCCCAAAAACCTTCTCTTCTACCCATTCCATTTGGAGTGTAAAGCCACATTATAAAGAGTTTTGCTTGAGGACAAGCAAAGATTCAAGTGTGGGGGGTATTTGATGTGCACAAAATGCAACATATAAATTACATCAATTGTGGCATAAAACTAACCTTTTTTTAGTACTAATGTTGGAAAAAGTGTGTTTTTGTCTTCCTTTTGTATTTTCAGAATTAAATGAGCTCAAATGAACAAAAGAAGCAAAAAGGCAGCTAAATCTAACATAAATACAAGAAAAGGAACAAACGTGGCATGACCAGCCTCCCCGACAACATCTTCCCAAGCAAAACAAGAGAACAGAAGGCTGAACACGATTGAGCACGGCGGCGTGCCCAAGTGTCAGCAGAAAAGACAAAGCTATAGAAGCTTCTATCAGTCACCACGGGGCCGTGCTCAGAGGACACGGGGCCGTGGTCAACTCTAAGATTTGCAGAATCTGAGGAAATCTTGATAGTACAGATACGCTTCTGCACACGGGGTCGTGCCCAGCGGACACGGGGGGCATAGTCAACTAATGCAGACAAACTGCAATTAATGAAGACAGAGAAGAAGGTGGACACGGGGCCGTGCCCAATGGACACGGGGCCGTGTCCGGGCTACTGTTCAGGCTATAAATAGGGGTGCTTGGCTCATTTGCAAATCATCCCTTGGCACACCACCTCTCTCACACTTCACCCACCACCCACCACCATCACAACACCATCATCCACCACCATCATCGATTTTCCATCGTAGAGTGTGTGAGTCGTCTCGGGATCCAAGATTGATCGTAAGAGCTATTGACAATCAAAGGCCATGTTTGCCTAAGTCTCTTACATCACTTGGTGAAGACAAGTGTCTAGTGTAATACTTTTTATTTTTAATCTTTTCGCATTTTTTACTTGGTTATGTATTAATGACTTTAATAACTAGTTTCTTATGTTGAAGGTGATTCTTCCTTATCGTTTGTCCGTTGTGTCTTGGCATTATTTTACTGTCTATATAAAATAAAATATTTTCACCATTCATATCTCCACGGTCTATATGGAGATATGTTGGCTACCTGGTCGGTGGTTAAGGGAACGGTTTGGTAAGAGTCTTGCCTTATTCAGTGTATAGATCCTGCAAGGACCTGGGTCAAATTTAGTAAGACCTCCTTCAATACCCACCGGTATTGGATGGCGGGGGTCCAAACTCTTTGATCCCCTCATATGTAAGCTACTATTAATACTTTAATCCGGCTACTTAGGACTGTATCCCTGCTGACTCAGTCAACTTAGCCGAGGGTAACGTCACCTTCAAAAGAGGGGCCTACTACTATAACTAAGATAATCTCTTAAAAAGTGCAAAAGTGCGGAAATAATCAAAGGTTACACTAAACACGAGTCGGAGCCAAGTGATTCATTTTGTCTATCTGTTTTTACTTTTATTTTATTTTTCAGCATTTTTGTTAGTTTTTATTTTTCTAGTATTAAAACCTTTTTCTAACTTTTTGATTTGATTAGACGTTGAGGATAAACCGGTACTAAAAGCTCTTGTGTCCTTGGACGACCTCGGTATCTTGCCAACACTATACTACACTCACGATGGGTGCACTTGCCCATATGTGTGTTTGGTGTTAGTAAAATATCATGTTTTATAAATTTAAAACTTGACTAACGTGTAAAAATGGCTTAAAATATACATAAAAACCTATAACACACAACACGCATCAACAATCTTGTCCGTCATCTCCAGGACTATATCAGGTCCTAACAGTTGGGTTTCTCCAATTTCCGCCCAATAAACTGGCGTCCTACACTTCCTTCCATACAACGCTTCATAAGGCACTGCTTGAATACTCGAATGATAGCTATTATTGTACGAAAATTCAATCAAAGGAAGATGGTCATCCCAACTTCCTCCTAAATCAATAACACAAACTCGTAACATATCCTCAAGCGTTTGAATTGTACGCTCGCTTTGCCCATCTGTCTGAGGATGATAAGCAGTGCTGAAATTTAGACGAGTGCCTAGGGATTGCTGAAAGCTTTTCCAAAAATGCGATGTGTATCTCGTATCCCTATCAGAGATAATAGATACTAGCACACCGTGGAGAGATACTATCTCATCCACGTACAATTGAGCTAGCTTATCGAAGCTGTGTGTTTCCTTAATTGGTAAGAAGTGGACTGGCTTGGTCAGCCTGTCGACTATAACCCAAATAGTATCATTTCCACATTTTGTCTTTGGTAACTTAGTAATAAAATCCATGGTTACCATTTCCCATTTCCAGGTGGGAAGTTCAGGCTGCTGAAGCAAACCTGGCGACTTTTGATGCTCTGCTTTAACTTGTGCGCATGTCAGACATTTAGCCACATAAGTGGCTATAGATTTCTTCAAACCTATCCACCAATAATTTTTCTTTAAATCTTGTTACATCTTATCACTGCCAGGATGAACTGAATATTTGGAGCTATGAGCTTCTTGAAGAATCACATCTCGAAGTCCTCCGTAAATTGGAACCCATATTCGACCATTCAATCTTAGGATTCCATCCTTTCCATATGACAATTGATCGGCAGTCACTCCTAACTTCTCATTCGGAAAGTTAGTTTCTAATACAGCTTCCTTTTGAGCGGCTAACAACCTTGCATTCAAGCTGTTATTTAATTCAATGCTCTTGGCGTTGATCCTAATGGGCTTAACCATTTCCTTCTTGCTCAAAGCATCAGCGACTACATTCGCATTGCCTGGATGATATCGGATTTCACAATCATAATCGTTTAGTGTTTCCATCCATCGACGCTGTCTCATGTTAAGATCCTTCTGATTAAACAGATGTTGAAGGCTCTTGTGATCAGAATAGATCACACACTTGGTTCCATATAAATAATGCCTCCAAAGATTTAATGCAAATACAACGGCACCCAATTCCAAATCATGGGTGGTGTAGTTCTTTTCGTGCACCTTTAATTGACGTGAAGCATATGCAATAACCTTGCCCTTCTGCATAAGCACACATCCCATACATGTGTGCGATACGTCACAATAAACCACAAATTCTTCAATTCCTTCTGGCAATGTCAACACGGGAGTATTACTTAATTTCTGCTTAAGAATATCAAAGGATTCTTGCTGCTTGGGACCCCAGTCAAACTTGACATTGTTGCGAGTTAGCGAAGTTAAAGGTGCGGCCATCCTTGAAAAGTTTTCAATGAAACGTCTATAGTATCCTGCTAGACCCAAGAAGCTGCGAATCTCTGTAGGAGTCTTAGGCTCTTGCCAATTCATAATCGCTTCAATCTTAGCGGGATCCACCTGGATACCATGCTCGCTCATCACATGTCTAAGGAATTGGACTTCACGAAGCCAAAACTCGCATTTTGAAAACTTGGCGTAGAGCTTCTCTTGCTGCAGAAGTTTAAGGATACACCAGAGATGTCTTTCATGTTCGGCTTAATTCTTCGAGTAAATAAGAATGTCATCAATGAAGACAATGACAAACTTGTCTAAGTATGGCTTGTAAACGCGATTCATAAGATCCATGAATGTTGCAGGTGCATTAGTGAGCCCGAAAGGCATCACTAAGAATTCATGGTGGCCATAGCGTATTCTGAATGCGGTTTTGTGGACGTCTTCATCTCTGACCTTCAACTAGTGATAACCTGACCTTAGATCGATCTTTGAAAAGTAACTTGCTCCTTGAAGCTGATCGAATAGATCATTGATCCTGGGTAACGGATATCTGTTCTTGATTGTTACTTTATTCAGCTAGCGATAATCGATGCATAGGCGCATAGGGCATCGAGCCATCCTTCTTCTTCACAAACAGGATCGGTGCTCCCCAAGGGGACGAGCTGGGTTGAATAAATCCTTTTACCAATAAATCATCCAGCTGAGTCCTTAACTCTTTTATCTCAGTTGGTGCCAACCGGTAAGGTGCTCTTGCAACTAGTGCTGCTCCAGGAATAATATGGATTCTGAACTCCACTTGCCTATCTGGAGGTAAACCAGGTAGTTCTTCAGGGAATACATCTGGATATTCAGAAATAATAGGGATGTCTTCAATCTTGGGCTTTGGTTCATCAACAGTTACTTGTGCCATGTAAATGACACAACCTTTCTTCAAACACTTTGATGCTTTAAGCATAGACACTTGCTTAGGTAATCCATACTGCGTATCTCCCTGAATTGTTAATGGCTTACCATAAGGAGTCTTGATGACCACTTGCTTCTTATCACATACAATTTGGGCCTGGTTATGAGATAACCAATCCATGCCTATCACTATGTCAAATCCTGCTAATTTCAACGGAAGCAAGGACAACGGAAAGGAGTGATTCCTAATGGATATAAAACATCCATCTAGAATTGTTGAGGCAGTCTCTATAGTACCATCGGCCAATTCTACTTCATATTTTTTGCTTAGAGTTTTAACAGACAGATTTAACAATTTACAAAATTTATTGTCTACAAAAGACATGTCTGCACCCGAATCAAACAACACTCTAGCATAAACATCATTGATAAGAAAGGTACTTGTTATCACATTGTCGTTTTGAATGGCCTCTTGGGCATTCATCTGAAACACCCGCGCATTGGTCTTTTTAGCCTCTTCAGACTTCCTTGGATTTTTCGGGCAGTTAGTCTTAATGTGCCCCTTTTCGTTGCAACCATAACAGGTTACATCCTTCAACTTCTTGCATTCCAAAGTCTTATGCTCTTTGGACTTGCAGATCCCATATCCAATAGGCTTTGACTGCGACTGCGATTTCGATTCAAACCTGCACTTCCCAAAATGATGTTTTTGGAAGGTCTTACATTTGGGTTTCTCACCTGTTTGTTGGTTATCCTTTTTAAACCCCGAACTCTTCTTGTGATCTGAGTTCCCTTTCCTTTTCTTGTCGAAGCGATGAGAACTCTCATCCTCCAACTTTCGTTTACCTTCATCAAAAACTTTGGCAGATTTGTTTCTGATAGCATCCAGTGTGAGAGATAGAGACAGATCTGCCACTACCTGAATGTGGTAGGTCTGGATGCTTTCACATTTCCCTTGATTTCTGGAGCTAAACCCCCAATAAAACGAGCTATGCGCTTCGATTCTGGTGTTGAAGCTCGTAAGATATGTCTGACAATCCAAGTTCTTCGTGACCAGAGTCAAGAAGTCGGTCTCGATTTTCTCCACCTCATGCTGTGGAAAGAAGTTTTCCTTTATTAATGCAACAAATTGATCCCAAGTCAGATTATACAATGGGATCTTCCCTGTGGCTTGGATTAGGGACCTCCACCAAGCCAAAGCTTCACCTTTGAAAGATTGTGAAACAAACTTCACAATATCCTGTTCAGCACAACCACTGATATCAACCACTGTATCCATCTCATCGAGCCAAGTCATACAATCAACGGCTCCTTTTTCACCTGTAAAGTCCCTTGGCTTGCAAGAGACGAAGTAGTTGTAGGAGCAGGTCTTAACGCGTGACTCCTGATTGAGCACGATTCGTTTAGATGGAACGCTTCTTTGGTTTGACGAATGATGAGAATTGTCTTTATGAGATACATGAGTCTTAGAAGGTGGTTTCGAATGAGGAACAGATTGGGTCTTGCTACGAGTACCACTTGATTCTTTGAACTGTCTGTCCACAGCTCTAGTGAGCGCATTATCTATTATAGCTTGTAAATCCGCACCAGCTACATTAATTCTGGTAGTATCATTTCTTTCCTTTGGATGATTGTTAACCTCCTCCGATTCAGCCATGTAGCTTGATTGCTACATAAAAATGATGACAATGATTTATTCAAAAAGTGTCATTATGGAATTGTCATTTTTGACGATTCACTAACCATGGTAAATATAAACCATATTGATTAATTTGTTAGTCATATTTGTTTAGGGTTTTCATTATAATTTATCCCTAGTTATAAATCATTAAAGATATTAAAGTGGCACAAAAGGCCTAGTCACAATGACAGTTTTAAAATTTAATAGCGATGATTTTTTTTTTAAATCGAGGCATTTAGTTTTGAACATAGGTCATCACCTTTCTTGACAGGGAGTCATAGACTACAGCTGTCATTTGTCTTATTTGACAATTATTATGGCCCGTAGGCACTACACCTCTAATGGATGTTTAGATCATTGGGTAAGAATAAGGAATTGGAAAAGTCCAAAACAAAGATGACAAGTGTGATTTTGTCGTATCACTGCTGTCAGGAGTGCTAACATGTTTTTCAGATGTTAACAAGGATTTATTTCTTAAAAAGGGACTACCATCATGACCCTGTCTTAAAATGACATATGGGCTAGGTTTTACCTTTAAGATTTTGTTTAATGGCGGATCAATATTAAAGTGGAATGATATTTTTGATTTATTTCATATAATATTTTCATATACATAATGACAAATGAAATTTTAAAATAAAACATTCCATAAATTGAAAGAAGTATATAGCTGCCCTAAACGGGACTTTTAAATAAATAACATTGTCCTCGCACGGACAGAAATAGAAAGATAAGTCCACGTAGGGACCAAGTACATAAATAAGATGTCCACACAGGGACTTAATTGAAAATAAAAATTACAAAACAAAATAAATAAGGAATTTTCAATAATCCCTCTTCTTCTTCCCCTTTATCAGGTTTGCCAATGTTAGGATCTGAGGCTCTCATGATTATGTTTGTTTGTATGTTTTGAACAATTTGTGAATATGAAAACATGTAAAGTGCAGCGGAAATGAAAACAAACTTTGTAAACACAATCAAAGGAGAAAATAGTTTGATAAACGATTGCTTCTCATAGATTCAAAGGATTTACAAATCAAAGCAAAAGATTACATATATGCTTACAAACTAAACACCCCCTCAGCCTGATACCCCAAGGTTGGTTGCACACAAGATGAAAGGATTAGACATGAGGAGAAGAACCAGCTCAGTCAATCAAATGTAACAGTACAGGGTACTGTTACATTTATAGGAAAACCAAACCACTGAGGTATCTCAGCTGACGTCACCATGAAAGCGACGTCTAACAGCCTAACAAACTGTATCTACTGTCCTTACACAAACACTGCTAAACCTAACCACTGACTATACATAACACAGTTAAATCACCAAACAGCTGCTCTCCCTTTATGTCAGTGCTTTCCTCAAGGTTGATCAGTCCTTGATTGGGCAGTGCTTTACCATCAGTAGATATGATCAGCAGTTGTTGAATACTTCATGAATTTGATCAGCAGTTGAAGAACCAGCAGTAGTTGTATCTGAACAGCGGATAACGACCATCAGTTGTTATAAATCACTTTCAAGGGGAAAGCTTAATGTAAACTGCTGCTTATTGTGAATCCACTGTTGTGACCTGGTTTTGGCTTTACATTATCTGTTCCTCTGGTAGGGTTCAATCCCAACAATCTCCCCCTGGAACAGATAATGCCAAAACCTGTCATTATTTTGGATCTTTATTACTCATCAGAAGTTCCTTAGCTTGTCTTTTAAATTCTGCTTCAAAGTCCTTGGAACTTGAGTCTTCCTCATCCCTGCAAAGTGTAAGCTCAAGGAGATCTTGCAGATCTTCAACACCCAGGCTCAGTGCTTGTTCCCTTGATATGTGCTTCACTACACCATTAGATCTGAGCAAAGTCAATACATGGGTCTTTTGATCAGACTTCCACTTTAGTATTTTTGAACCTAATGGGTTTCTTGGGAGAGGTTTATTTGCAAATGAGTTTGGAGATGGTGGCCTGGTAAGGACTGCATGGGCAGAGTCTGCAACCTTTGATGACACAGGATTTTCAGCCAGCATTTGTTGAAGAACCATTTTTATAATGTAATCTTCTGCTGCTTTATCCTGTGCTGTCTCTTCATCCATCTGCTTTTGAGTCTTCTTTTGTCTAAAGATAACAACAGTTGGAACAGTGAATTGAATAGCAGGGGAATAGCAGGGGATGATGGTAGTGATGAGGTGGTTTTTGGTGGTGATGGTATTTTTTGTGGTGGCAGTTGTTTGAGTGACATATGTTGTTTAAAGGTGGAGGTGTAAGTGATTTTATGGTAACAGAAGTTGTGGTTGAAGTAGTAACTGGCTTAGTTTTAGAAGTTGTGGTGGTTGATTGCCTTGTTTTTCTAACAGGACTCTTCTTTAATGAAGTACCAACCTCTTCTTTTTCCTTTTGCAGAACTATCTTTTTCTCAACCAAAGCTCTGCTCTCATCCCTTACCCTTTTAATATCAGCAGTGGTTTTGAAACCAGCTGAATTGACTTGACTTTGTACGATCCTTATTTGTGTATCTTCATCATCTGCTTTGAATTTTCAGGGTTTCATCACCTCCCTTTTCCTTTTCTTTGACAGATGTTTCAGCAGAAGTTACTGAAGGATTTTCCTCAGAGTCATCTTTCTCCCCCTTTTTGGCATCATCAACTCTTTCGGAGATAGTGCAAGGGTTGAAACAAATTCCACAGCTCATCTGGAGTAGGAGCAGATGATGGAGTAGCTGTTGGAGGCGGTGGAGCAGTGGATGGTACCGTTTGTTCTTTCAACAACTGTTGCAGCATGTCTTTGATTTCTGCAACAGATGTATCCAGTTCATCAATTCTAGCCGTCAATTCTTGGTACATTAAAGCATCACCCAACTTAATGGGGTCATCTGATTTCCCACCAGCAGTGGTTGTAACAGTGGTTCATTGAGGAAGTGTATCCCAACAATCATCCACTGTTGCCCCTTTGTCTTGGTACTGGGGACATCTTTCTTCGTAATAAGAAACACTTTTTAGTGAACCAGTGAAGACTGGATACACAAGAGTTCCCAGTGAAGAAATTGCCTTCAAGGAAGTCTTATTGATGAAACTACTGTCCAAGTGCAAACCAGTGGGTTCAGCACTTGTAGTAGCTGCTTCACTTGAACTACCACCAAGAGTTACTTGTAACTCAAAGGGTGTAACCTCCTCAGTTGTTGCTGGGATAGCAGAGGTATAAGCATCAGACTCAGTCACTTGTTGGAGTGTACTCTCAGTGATAGGTGGTTGAGAGGAACTGATTTATGTCTGAGTTATATCCAAAGCATGCAACAAGGTCATTATTGATGGTGGTATTTGTGAAATGATGATGGGAGTTGAAAGTGATTTTGCCCCGGGCAGTGGGCTGTGGATGATGGAATCAAGTGATTCCAGAGCATCATAATTTGGTGTCCCTGTTCTTACAACCTGTCCTTTTTTAGAAGAAGCAGGAGGAGTTTGAGGCATGGGTTAAGACCTTTCTACCATCTGCTGTGAGGAAGTAGCAGCAGTGGTTTCTAGTGACTTTTGTGTTGTCACTGGCAGTTACTCTGGGATCTCATCTTCCAGAGTTGCCTTTATCGGATGGGTTGGTGGGATTTTTGGTAATTTCCTTTTTAGGCTTTTTGGTAATTTCTGGTGTGGGTTGCACAGCAGTGGTTATACTGCTGTGATCACCAGGAGCAGTGGGCTCAACAGCAGATACCTGAGGAGCAGTGGTAGCTGCTAAAGTCTGCTCAGGAACCTCTGCTTTTGTTTTGGAAATTATTGATAGCCTTGTAAATGTTTCAGGTGTGAAGCCATTTATTTGAAAAAGTGATCATGGCACCTGATGCACACAACTGTTGAATAACATTTGTCCACGTGTAACCTCTGTTGTAAATCAGTGTTTTGCACAAACAGATGATACACTTTGTCAGTGGATAGATTTTACTATTTAACAGAGTTTTAATGCCATCAGTGCTTTGAACAGACTTTGAGGATTTATTGAAAATTTCAGTTTTATACTATTTTAAGGTTATTTTTGATTTTCTGAAAACATTTTAATGCATATCATTCATGTTTAACCAAGTTTTGCTTGTTTATCCATGAGATGCATATCAGTCTAAGGGAACAACTTTTCAGAGGTAAAAATGTCCAATTTTTAGATTAGCATATCTACCCGTTGATCCTTAGTTTGATTATGAGACAGAGAATTCAAACCTTTTACATAGCAAACCCTTCACATTGTGATGTCTGTTCTTATTTGAGCACAATAGATCTTGTCAACCATGGTTCTAGCATATGCTCAATTCTTTGAGGAACCACCTTTTGTCAGACAGGTTTTTGTCAACAGTGGTTATGGGAATGGACATGAAAGTGAGGTGTTGTTTTGAATTTTATCCATTTTTGATGGCCTTCTATCAGCAGTGGTTAGATGCGAGGCAGTGGTGGATATTTTGAGGGTAGTTTGGTCTGCAACTGTTGCTGTATTTCTAGCAGCTGTTTTGTACATCCGCTGTTTTGAAGCATCTGCAAAATGACATCCTTTGCAAAACATTTTTTTTTATGCATATTGTCAAGATTAACATATCAGCAGATCTTTCAGAGATTTATATTCAGGATTGTAAACAGTGGTTTGGTATCCTAGGTGATGAAAACCTTTTATATTGACCACTCATTTTGTGTTTTAATCTTTTGAATAAAACATGAGTAGTCAAGCATTTTAAGGTATATTTGCAATCAATCTTTTATTTGTGATGTTAACTTGAGTTTGAAATGACTTTATTTATATCACCATTTCCTTTTGAGCAATTTTTCAAGGAGAGTATCACCCTAAGCAAAAATATAAGGGTTCTACATCCTGACAGGAGATTGAGACTTTTACTATCTAAAACAAGTAAAAGTACAAAATACATCATTCTCTAAGAAAAATCAAGAATAATATATCCTGTTTTATTGAAGAAAAACCTTTTGCAAAAACAATAAAGGTTTTCTGAAAACAGCAACAATAAGATCTGGTGTATTTTCAATAAAAACTTGTCATATGTTCTTAGTTACTTCATTCTCAAGTCTAGGAAAATGGTCGGTGGTTTGACATGTATTTTAATAACCACTGTTTGGGACCATTTCCTTATCAGTTGATTGAAAGTGTGAGGAAACATGTTCACATAAGTTTTGAAGGCCCTTTTATAGACCTTATTACCATGTGATGATTTTGAAAGATTTTGTCCAGTCCTCTTGTAAGGTTAATCACCAGTGACACTTATGTTACCTGAATTTCCCTGAATCAATGAGTGCACACAACTGCTTGTTGACCATTGTTAACCAAGTATGTGGACTCTTAAGTGTTTTACATTTATACTCTTCTCTTTTGATATCAAAAGTTTTTGAGATAAACACACTTATGAGTTTTTGTGATTTTTCTTCTTCCCTTTTTGCCCTTTCCATTGATGAGTTTTGAACCACTTTCTGGAAGGTTCTAAGGGAAGAATACTTAATTCAGAATCATTTTGCAGTAATGTTTTTGAGAGATCTGGTCATATTTTGTACATGCATATGTCAAATCTCACATTACATATGAATTGAACTATTTCAACACCTGATTTTCTTAAAATGTTTATAACAGAGTTGATTTGGTCCTTTTCAATAGGATTCCCAACCTGTTTTTCAACACATAAGATCTTGTAACTAAAGTTTTAATATCCCTCTTTTTGTTGTAAACAAAAACACTAATGTTTTTATGAACATAGGTTTTTGTTAATCTGAGGTTCATACTCTAGCATTTTAATAAGGTGACATCACAAATTTCATAACAGCAATTGAAATCAATTTTGAAAATATGAAATAATCCCATAGTTTAACCGATATGTTTTCAGATCTAGAAACCATGAGTGTCTTGTGCATGAAATCACTTGTTGTGTGCATTTTGTGTGTCATATGACATCTTGGTTGATGTACAGAGTTGTTGAATAACCATTTTGATCATGATTTACTCGATACTCTGTTTTTCAACTAAATACAACCAACCTTAGTATCAATGAATTTTGAGCTGAACTGTTATGTCAAATTGATTGCTAAATCGAATTTGACTGTCCAAGCTCTGATACCAATTGTTAGGATCTGAGGCTCTCATGATTATGTTTGTTTGTTTGTATGTTTTGAACAATTTGTGAATATGAAAACATGTAAAGTGCAGCGGAAATGAAAACAAACTTTGTAAACACAATCAAAGGAGAAAATAGTTTGATAAACGATTGCTTCTCATAGAGTCAAAGGATTTACAAATCAAAGCAAAAGATTACAGATATGCTTACAAACTAAACTCCCCCTCAGCCTGATACCCCAAGGTTGGTTGCACACAAGATGAAAGGATTAGACATGAGGAGAAGAACCCGCTCAGTCAATCAAATGTAACAGTACAGGGTACTGTTACATTTATAGGCAAACCAAACCACTGAGGTATCTCAGCTGACGTCACCATGAAAGCGACGTCTAACAGCCTAACAAACTGTATCTACTGTCCTTACACAAACACTGCTAAACCTAACCACTGACTATACATAACACAGTTAAATCACCAAACAGCTGCTCTCCCTTTATGTCGGTGCTTTCCTCAAGGTTGATCAGTCCTTGATTGGGCAGTGCTTTACCATCAGTAGATATGATCAGCAGTTGTTGAATACTTCATGAATTTGATCAGCAGTTGAAGAACCAGCAGTAGTTGTATCTGAACAGCGGATAACGACCATCAGTTGTTATAAATCACTTTCAAGGGGAAAGCTTAATGTAAACTGCTGCTTATTGTGAATCCACTGTTGTGACCTGGTTTTGGCTTTACATTATCTGTTCCTCTGGTAGGGTTCAATCCCAACAGCCAAACCCTTAAGTAGACCCCGGCGGCTCCTACGCTCCTCTTGTACCTGTTGCTCCACCTCGTGCAACCGTTGAAGGATTTCCTACTGCTGCGGTGGTTGGATTTGTGGCGGCTGCTGCTGCGAAGGTTGAGGAGGTAGTAGGTATTGATACCCATAAGCTGGGTACCCAGTTTGGTTTGAAGCTGCGTAAGGTCCTTCAGGGTGGAGAGCATTGTAGTTCACCGCCTCGAGGTACGGGTCAACATTAGGGGTATTGTAGTAATTGTAGCCAGAATAAGCTGGCTGCTCAAAAGGGTTATACGCCGCTGCACCAGCGTAAGAAGGAATTGGGTTTTCATAACCCATGGGCGGTGGTGGTGCGACTGGAGCTGAGTCGACTTCAGAAGCTGGGTTTGAAGGCCCACCCATTTGCGGGTCTTCATACCGTGGCGGGTAGTGGCTGCCACTGGAGTGTTGGGGGGTGCTGAAGTGGAAACCCCCTCGTACGGACATCCGTGCACCTGATCTTCTTCGCCTCGTTGGTTCTGGAGGCAGTTGTTGTTCTAGCAGCGGTGGAGTAACCGCCTGGAAACGCGAATCCTCAGCCTACTGCTGTTGTTGAGGTGGGTTGAAAGGGGGAGTGTACTCCCAGTTGTATGTGGCCCATCTTTCAGCAAAACTATCTAGACCCCTGTAAGGCGAACCATGAAATGATGATCCGCTAGAAATCTCAATGGGATGCGTCAGCGTCCCACTTGGCGGCATCTCGGGATCTGGATCTTCGTCCATCTCCATATCCTGCATCTCAGGATAGTGATCAGCTGGCCCCAAAGGGTTTGGACCCTCTGGTTCTTGAACCTGGTTCATTGGATTGAACCTGCTTTGGAAGTTTGGGGTCGGGTCCTGGAAGGCACGGTGCGAACCCGATTGCTGCAACGGGATGAAGGAATGGTGAGAGTGGTCGGACTCATTGTTTTGATGGAGCCTGAAGAATCATGATATGATGGTAACGAACTGAGAGCGTCTCACTGGCTCTAGATAAGTTCTCCAATCCTCTTGGGGACTAGAGCTAAAGGTTGCTGAAGGAGTACGCCGGTGTGATGGCCCGGCCTCGTGGTCATTCCTAGCAGTTATCGGTGCCTTGCCTCTTCCACCTCTACCTCTAAAACGTGGCGACATTGTCTTTGTTCCTGCCAAAACAAACAAAAGAAACCAACAAAAGAAAACAATAAGATTAGGATTAGTCCTAAGTCATTTGACTAGACTCGGAAATCAAGGAATGTGCAAACCGTGTCATTGAGATTAAACACAAAAGGCTAGTGTTTAATTCACTCAATGTTGGCTCTGATACCAACCTGTCACACCCCGATATTTCCACGTATTACCGGTGGGCCCGGTGGGGAGTATCGTGACGCAGTTGATATCATCACTGTCAATTTATCACAGTTTAAATGCACAGCGGAAGTCTAAAAGTAATTATACAAACCGATTTGAAAGTATAATAAAAATATTACACAACGGGTTGTAAAAGGATCCACGGGCGGATCAAAACAAAAGAAATAATGTTCAACAGACTTAAAGTGATGAAAGCTTGCAAGACTCTTTATTTAATCACTCAGGAGTTTTCCAGCCCATTACGCGTAGTACCTGCACTTAACCTTTTTGAAAAATACGTCAGTTTACACTGGTAAATACAATTAACTGGCTCTTTTTGAAAAGTGTTTATAAAATTGATTTAAATGCACAAGGCACAAATATTCTTTTATAACTTGGGACAATTATTTAAAATAATCTTGTATACAGATTTATATGTTTGTCGTCCGTTTAGGACCCGGTTAGAAGAGTCGGATTAGATTAATGGACACACCACAAGTATAGGCCCACAAGAGAGTGAGATACCATTTATACATACGTAACTGTCAGGTGTATGCCTACACTCCGTGCTTAAGCCGTGGCCATTTCAAATGAATGAGCCGAGGATATCCAGGACATGGTCATTAACCCCCCAAAGGCATTGCATCAAACAAGACAGATTAAAGCGGGTTATTTCAATGGTTTAACCACTAATCGATTAAACATTCAATACCCGACCAAGCGGTATTATTATAATACCATATCACAAGCCCGTGTAACGGAAAATAAGTTAAAACTATTTATAACATCAGTAGGTAACAAGCCTTAGGTTCCAAATATGGTTATAAACCATACTATGCGCCTAAATCGCATAAAAGTCTGTATTTGACGATATTCGGGTTAATTAAGGAAATCTGAGATTTTGATTAGTCTCTATTGTTTAAAATAATTTATTTAATCTATAAATTCACTAGAAAAAGGTTTGATGTGTAAAGGATATGTAAAACTCATTTTATTAGCAAAAAGGGTATTACCGTCAATTTCCGAGTCTATGCAAGAACCCTATGTTATGATCAGTTTAAAATTTAACAAAAATTTCCAAAAATCCCTAAATATTATATCTTAACAGTAGGTGGCAAGTTTGGTGTCAAAATTTGGGTTTAAACATAATTTATACTAAAAATGCCATTTAATTAATAAAAAGCTTTCATTTTACGATATCGCGCATAACTTCTATTTTAGACCATGAACCGATGTCAAATTTTTAGGACATACTTATAAATCAGTAATAAATGTTTTTGTCCTCTCACATTTTCAAAAATCTCGTTTTTAAATCAAAAGGGCATAATGGTCAACTTTTAAGCATTTAACGGAAACATGCAAACGATTCAGATTTCAAAGGAACCATATAGTGTAATCTCAGAGGGTTATACTAACATGTAATATGGTCCTAAAGGAACCCTAAGGTATATCTAAACTAAGCTAAATCGGGTCAGAACTGAAAGTCAAAGCAAAAGTCTACTTTTGCGACTTTCAGTTGCGAACCGAGCCTAAAACTCAAAATTGTCGGGTTGAACATGCCTAGACATGTTCTTATATCATTTACCAAGTTATTTAAGTGTTAAAACATGTTCCATAACTTCAGCATTATCAGTTATGAATTATTTTGCAAAAACTAACCCGTTTCACTTTTTACTAATAAGTTTGACCCGACAATTGACTGAGATAACGTGATAATTTGAAGGTGCCCTTTTAAGGGTTTAACCCCTACATAATTACCAACACATAGCCACTTTCAATTCAAATAATGGCTGGACCGTTTGTGATTAATCACTAAGTCAAAGCTTAATTACGCTAACTTTGACTTTTGGTCATTAAGCTAATAAAACTTAAACTAAGGAAGCTAAGAACACTTACTAGAGTCCTTAGCACGAATTTAGAACTTGAGAAAGCTTCCTTTAGCTCCAGGAGGCTTCATAGAGTGAGCTTTGAAGTAAAATTTTCAAGGTGTGCTTGAACAAATGAAACCAAGTCCTTTATGTAGGAAATTAGATGTTATAAGATCATTGCATTTGTCCCTATGTTGTTACCAGATGTTCCCAAGTGTCCCTAGGGCAGTAAAAACCATTTGCAAGCCCCAGGTATTGCTTAGAACTCATGCAAAGGCGGTGGACAGGCTGCAACATGCAGCTGTCCAAAGTTTCTGTCGCTGGCACTCTTACGCGGCCCGCGTAAGAGTTGGAGTCGGCCTACGCGGCCCGCGATGGTGGGTAAATTCGGTAAACAGTTTCCAAACTTTGCAATTTCAGTCCCTGGTCCATTTTAAGTTTATTTAACTTTCTTTTATTGCACTTATGACCCCCATAGTTAACTTTTAAGGGTCTTGAGTCATAAATTAACTCCGTTAAGCTCCCAGTTAGTTGCTAGGCCACCCAAAAAGTCTTGTTTTCTTCGAAACTCCAAGAGATTACTATCCAATATTCTTGAGAGAAAAATATACAATTATTATAATGCTTTTGGGGTCGTTAAAAGGTCACTCAGAGGTAACATTTAACATGTTGACACTTTTAACCCCTATGTTTCGTAAAATCCTTAATTTAAGCACAAACGACTTTCTATGTCCGACAATTTATTCATTAAAGAATACGGACATCGTGTGAGGTCAAACAGAGGCACAAGATTGGCATGTTGACACTTTGGATCCTTTTACTTACATAATTACATTGTTTGACAATTTTAGTCCATCTAGATCAATTCCTTACACATTTAACCTTCATGACACGTGTCTTTATTATATTGGACATGATTTTGCGAGGTGTTACATGCAAGGAGAAGTTTGAGGAGGAGCTTTCAATAACAACCGGGGGAGATGTTTCATGAAGCTTTCGAAAGGTTCAACATGATGCTGAAAAATTGTCCTCACCACGGTATACAACTTTGGGAGTTGTTGAATGCGTTTCACGAGGGGTTGAGTTTGGAGGATGCTCGAGACTTAATGTCAATTATTAACGGTACATTCGGTATGAATTTTGAGCATGGTGATTGGCAATTTTTGGAGAAAATGGCTGTTACTTCAAAGAGGAAGGCTCAATCTTCGAGACGGGCAAGGCATGTTATCACAAGGCCACAAGTGCATGGGATAGAGAATGTAGGTGTGCAAGCCACGAATCAAGTGTACAACGTGTGCACTAATTGCAATGAGATAGGCCACACGGCGGAAGTATGTTTAGTAGGAGTGGTTGAGGAGCAAGTGGAAGAGGTGAATGCTATTCAAGGGGGTGGTCGAAATTTTAACATGGATTCGAACACATACCACCCCGGGTTAAGGAATCATCCTAATTTTCGCTATGGGAACCCGTCAAATCAACTTAACCCAAACTTTCAAGGAAACCAATGAAATTATGCTCCTCACCAACAATTTAATAATCAAGGTTTCCAAAGGCAATTTCAACAACCGGGTAATGAACAAAGTGGGTTTTCGGGTCAAGGTTCCTCGGGTGGAAATGAGGTCATGGAGATTTTGAAAGCGATGCAAATGGAGATGCAACGAAGAAATCAGCTTGATGAGGTTCGTATGCAAAAAGATGAAATCCGTGGCAAAGCTATTCAATCGTTGACCACTCAAATGGGTCAACTTGCGAGTGAAGTGGCGATATTGAAAAAAGCAAAAGGCCAGCTACCGAGTGACAGGGTGATAAATCCCAAGAACATAAAAAGCGTTAATATTAATGTGGTAAGCACCGTTCCTAGTACCGATATTAATGAAAAAATTCTAACCTCTTCGTGTCAAATAAATACAGGTATAGGGAAGGACGCCGATGGTGAGAATGATAAAGAACATGGAGCACCAATCGTGCCTATCCGTGTGGGAAAATTAAAAATCCCTCATGCAATGTTGGACTACGGGGCGAGCATGAGTGTGTTACCAGGTGATCTATATGACATGTATGATTTTGGTCCGCTCGAAGATATAGACACCATGGTGAGTTTGGCGGATGAGAGTTGGAGGCGTCCGCGAGGAGTGGTTAGGAATGTCATGATTCGGTTGGGAGAATTCAACTATCCGGTGGATTTTCTGGTCTTAGATTATGCCTCTATCAAATTAGCATCACAACAAAGGGTAATTTTAGGTTGACCATTTCTTTATATAGCAAATGCTCAAATCAACTGTAGAGATGGGGTTATTACTATGACCGAAAAGAACTGTAAGTTGTACTTTGATGTTCATACTAGGGAGATTAGTTATGAATCTATTGAAGAGAAGGGTAGAGAGTCTAGTGACCATATGAAAAGTGTGCATCAAAGAATAAAAACAAACAAACCATCGGGGTGTGAAAAGAAGTATGAGGGTTCGAGCAGGTATGTAGTTGACTATCCACCGAATGAACATTTGATGGATGCATTTCAACCAATGACAAGCTACAGTGGGGGAGGTGATAGGAACCGATTCTTTGAGCCACCATAAATGGGGGTGGCATGGTCTGGCTGAAGACTCGAAACTTAGCGCTGCTCGGGAGGCAACCCGGGGTTATATATTGATCTTGTTGTTTTTATCTTTCTATGTTTAAGGGCCATGGCGACATTCAAGTGTGGGGAAGATGTACGGATATTTGTGTGAAGGTGGTGATAGGAAGTCAGATTATCTACAACATCTGTTGTGTCAAACTTCACCAGGTTAATGTACTCTTTCCTTAGTCTTGTTATGTTCTTTAGCTTTGAAATATTGGTAGTTAGTTCGTTTGCTTTTAGATTAAAAAAAAATAAATAAATAAAAAGAGTTTGGTGTGTTTGGAGCGATCTTTCCCTTCCAAAACCATACATTGGGGTTAATGTATCCCAAGTGTGGGGATGGGGGAAAATTTTGATGGTTTTAAAAAATTTTAAATCAAGCGAAACATTGTTGGAATTTGAACACTTTGTACTAACCCCGAGTGACACACCGACAACCCTTATTTACCCTTTATCTTGGTGATAGTTGAAGCCACAATTGTAAATAAATAATGCTTGTCTTTGATGAGAGTGGCAATGGGTGGGGGTGCATTAGAACTTGTGCTTGAATGCGGTTTGAGGCCTTAGTTAAACATGAATGTAAAAAGGATAAGGGCATTTAGGCAGCCTCGTCATAGTGTGTGCGAGTGTGGGATTTGGGGGGTTGGACCTCATAAATTATATATATGAGCTTGGTAGTGAGAGGGGCGGGGGTTTGGACATTTAGTTGCCCATTTTGTGGCTAAAGCTAATCATTTGTTAACCTGTGCCTAGTTCCTCTAAATTTAACCCGTATTTGACCCGGTCTATTAGTGTTGCATCTCGTATTAGTATGTTTATCTTGTTATGTTTGAAAAGAAAAAAAATAGAAAAAAGAGATATGAAAATGAAAAAAAAAAAAAGAAAAAAGAAGAAGAAAAAGCAATGAAAAAAGAAAAAAATGAACGAGATATTTGGTATATAGTTGTTTATGTTATGTTTAGTTAGAAATAAAAGACCGGGTTGAATCGTTAGTTACTATTCACATATATATTTCTATTTCCTACCCATTTTCCTAGCCACGTTACAAACCTTTAAGTCCCTTTGATTCATGTGCATGTTTAGCAAATTCTTTAGGCGAATGACCGATTTAGGTACAAGCTTATTGTTGTGCAACTACCCATTTGCCTTAAGTGTGTTCTAGCTCATCCTTGCTAGTAATTACTTGTTACCGAGGGGAGAGTTATTGTGAGGGGTGTGTTATGCGCGGCTTTAAGAAAAAGTTAGTAAATGAGGACATTTGGTTGCGTGGTTTGTGTTTGATCGCTTGAGTAAATTGTGGTTTGTTTAAATGAGTTGCTTGGGGGCAAGCAACGGTTAAGTGTGGGGATGTGACAGGTAATCCGTAGGACAACCCTTAAGTGGTATAAACGATATTAAAATTCTACATTTAATCGGGTTATTATCTAGAATTAGATAACTACGGTTGCTTGTGTTTCAGGTACAAATGGAGCATAAAATGGAAGGAATACAGAGAATAAATGAAAAAATAAATTATTGGAATTGAAGAATTAAGATGATGACATGATAGAGGATGAAATTACGAGAACGTGGGCGAAAACGGTGAAGAAAACGGAGTTGAAACAAGAAAGTTATGAAGAAAACAAAATTGATTGCTGAAGCCTACCGTAGCTTACGGTAGCTAGCGTAATTTACGGTAGACACTGACAATTTTTTACCACCGTAAGGCAGTAGAGACCCACCGTAAAGACTTGATAGCTACCGTAAATTACGGTGGCTCGGTAGGCTCTGATGCAAAAAGTGTAACCGCCGAGTGTCTTTTCACATATCTCATCATTGGGGACGTTTCTCTGGAGTTCTAGGGTGAATTTTAGCTTGTGCAAGTAATTGGGAACATTTCTAAACATTTCGGTTTGTATTTTGATTCGTATGAACTTTGATTTTGTTGGAATGATGATTCACCAAGCTATGTCCGGCTAAACTTTCGGTGATCAACTTAGGTGAAGGTTTCTTATGACTATTGTGTGTTTATCTTTATTTCTAGAATAATAAACTTGGTGTGTTTGCTATGTTTATTCTGGCGCATGAATGTTTGATTGTAATTTGTTAATTGATGTTTTGATCCTAGTCTAAATCGTACGTTCTTGGTGTCGTTGACAATCGAGATATCACAGGAAGGGTTAGGGTTGGATATTGGTTAATTGCTCATCGGGTAACAACCTCGCGTTTATCTAATCCGAGTACTTAGTTCCCTTTTATCACAACAAACGTTTATGCATGAGTTATGTCTATGTAACTCTTTCTAGTTGGATTAATACACAATTGTTAATGGAAACTGGATCCTAAGATGGTCATTCTCTCGTAATCTGATTAACGACCAATTTTGATTTGCAATTTAGTTAGTAATTTAGTTCTTAAAACCAAACATCCAAACTCTTGAATTTTAATTTCTGCAAATTAGTTTAATTGTAGTTAATTCACAAAGCTATAGAATCAACACACTTTCCACAAACTCCCTGTGTTCGATACCCATTTGCTGCTATCTATTAGTTGTAATTTGGATTAAATTTGCGTGTGATTACGACCTCACGTAAAATTTTGGCGCCGTTGCCGGGGAGTAGTGTGCAACGTGTGTTAATTAGTAGTTTTGTTTCTTATTTTCGGGTTTACGTTGGTTGTGTTTAGTGTGCAGGTACTATAAGTGTATGCATACTAAGGGCTCTCAGAAGTCATCACCACTATCGTTTGATCCGGAAATTGAAAGAACTTTGCGGCAAAACCGAGTTTTATTACGAGAAAACAAGATCATTGGTTCACCCACTTCACCCATTACACCTAGAAACATCATGGCTAACTCACAAGTTCCACCCAATACAGGTCAACCAACTTCATCATTCATTCCTACATCAACACAACCTTCACCAAATACCACCATTCCAAATTCCACTACTGATCTTACTCCACCACATGATGTTACACCAACCAACACTACACCACCTATTACTACCCAAGTTGAACCTACCCTTACCTT
This sequence comes from Helianthus tuberosus, assembly GCA_030545235.1. Classification (NCBI taxonomy): domain Eukaryota; kingdom Viridiplantae; phylum Streptophyta; class Magnoliopsida; order Asterales; family Asteraceae; genus Helianthus; species Helianthus tuberosus. The sequence goes on along the minus strand of CM060415.1, from coordinate 36,343,389 downwards.
TAGTCCTGTTTCAACAATTCCACCACTTTCACATTTCTTTCCAGCTTCGGGTCAATCATCCTCTACCTACTCAATACCACCAAATTCAACCGTTATTCATACTACATCTACATACCGACCACCACCGAACCAACCGGGTTTTCACTACTCATCTTTTCCGTTTGTGCAATCTTCGGGTATAGGAGGAGATGGTTATGATGATGGGTATGAAGCAGACTTTAGAGGATACGAAGAAGAAGGATTCTACTATGGGGGTGATGGAGGTAATTTGGGACCTCAAGGAGGAGCGGGTCAACAAAGTCAACCATTGCAACAAATTCAAGACATGGGTAGGCTACCGATTGGGGTACTACATATTCAGCCACAAGGTCCACAATTGCAACGTCCTACACCTTTACATCAAGTTCGTCCACAAAATACACAACCTCAATTCCAAAGGCCGATTCAACAACCGCTAATGCAACAACATCAAGTTCGTCCACCATTTGCACCTCAAGGGCCTATGTAAGGGCAAATGGGTCAACCAAGAGCACCATTGGGTGCCCCACGAAGACATCACCGGGAGGTAGTACGGGGAATCGAAGCTCATTTCTGATCCGTTATCACTAACAATCCTTCACCGGTAGTGATTCCTCATCACCCGGATGGAAGAACTTTTGAAGTTAGAACAACCGCAATCCAAAGTTTGCCAAAGTTTAAGGGGTTAGCAACGGAAGAACCTTACTTTCATTTGGAGACATGTGACTCCATATGCAACACTATTGGAGGTCAAGGGTTTTCTTCGGATGATGTCAAGTTGGTTCTCTTCCAATTTTCTTTGGAAGATAAAGCAAAACGATGGCTCCATACTTTGCCTTCCGCGTCGATTTACACATGGGCCGACATGCAACAAATTTTCTTGGAAGAGTTCTACACTTCTCAAAAGACAAATGATGCAAGGAGAAGTTTGAGGAGCTTTCAACAACAACCGGGGGAGATGTTTCATGAAGCTTTCGAAACGTTCAACATGATGCTGAAAAATTGTCCTCACCACGGTATACAACTTTGGGAGTTGTTGAATGCGTTTCACGAGGGGTTGAGTTCGGAGGATGCACGAGACTTAATGTCAATTACTAACGGTACGTTCGGTACCAATTTTGAGCATGATGATTGGCAAGCTCCAGCCATGTACCTAACGACCTGCAAAGCATGCAGTAGGGTGTCAACAAAAAGTTGGCGAGTTCAGAGTTGGTTGTCCGTTTTAATGTTGTTCCAAAATCCATAAGTTGTTAAGTTCCTTGTTCTTTATAAAAACATGCCATGGGGAGCTACCCCACTGTTTTAAACCACTAGACCCCCATACTGACTACTAACTGAAGTTATGTTGAGTACCCCGAGTTAATGTCTATCATCATTGACTAAGTGCCCAAGTATATTAGTCCACTCTCATCCTCTGCGGCACGGTGTGAGGCTTGTCTGACCTAATAGCGCTATTTAACTAATACCCCATTCGCCAATGGCCCAGCGATTAAGTTAGTATAAAATATGCAGGGACTTTAAGATAGAGTTGTTGTCTAGTAAGCTTAAGACATGTATTATAACGGTTGTCGCCCTTCCCAAGGAGGACGGATAGTATGCATTCTAGCCAAGGAGAATACGCAGGTTGCATCCCACCCAAGGGGGATAGTTGTGGTTTAACCCATTCCCAAACCAGCAGGAATCCCATGCTTTTAAGAAAAGTGTGAACTCACCTTCGATTGCTCAGTTGGTCTCTTAAAATGGTTAGGAGTCAAGGTAGTTCAACCGCGTCCTAATACGATTACCATTTAGTTTACTAGTGTGTTCAAGTAAGGCACAAAACTCATACACGTATCTAACAAGTATCATGCAATCACGTTGACAACTCACCTACATATACCTATTTCACATATGATTTCTTGTGATCATAGCACACAATGATTCACATAACATTTTCGTTGACATTTAACAAGTTTGATCATTCTCAGATAGCATAAACAACAATTAGATACGCACATAACAACTCATTACGTTTCAGCTTTGACGTCCAGAACTCAGCTGTTTTCGGGTATTTTTATAAAATAGTTGTCTTATTCCAAAAATTCTAAATAATTTACAGAATGTTCTAAGTTGTCCGTATCACCTTTTGTAAAAATCTCAGGGCCTAATTCATTACCAATTATTTATCAAAAATCATCTACTAGTCTGCAGTCAGATTCGTCACTTTCTGACTACACTCCACGAACAATTTATTTAAAAATCATCGTCAGTCTGATTGGCAAAATTCCAGTGGGAGATTTTCGGCAACATCCGTGCCCAGCTACTGTACGAATTTCACGACCTAACTCTATCCAGTTTGCAAGATATAATGTAAAACATAACAGGTAATTTCAGCAGAAAAATCGCAGCTTTAGCTGATGTACAAAACAACCCTTTAAAAATAGTAAACGACCTCAGAAAAATGCGATTACAGCGCCATTTGAAGTGTTTTTCAACAACGTACATTTTAGACTTCATAAAATCAGTTTTTCGATACATAACGACCTGTTTACAGCCAACTGAAGTTGGCTATAAATGTTAATCAGCTTTCTGTTTTCGTCTCTACAATACTAGAACGAGTTTAAACAACCATGAAACTTAGTTATATAAACTAACAGCAGGTTAACTCATCAAATATCATCTAGCACATCAAGATTCACACAAGCCCTAGGTGAATAACATCCTAAACATCCTCACAAACACAACTTTAAACACATAACGAATATCACTAACCTTGAAGCGGAATGAGAGAACTATGGAGGAGGAAAGATGCGATCAAGAGAGGGGGGGATGCCGTAGCACACACACCAGGGACTAGGGTTTCTTTTTTTTTTTTTTTTGATCTCATGCACCTCATACGTAATATAAAACACAGAGAGGGGGGGTGTAGGCGGTTTGGGTATGTGGGCCGAGAAGTGTAGGTTTTGGGCTGGGTTTGTTTAAGCCGTGAGGTGTGGGGAAAATGGATGGGTTCGGTTTGGGTCACGAGGTAAGGGGTTAGGTTTCTCGTTAGGTTTCGCCAAAAAAATAACATATTACGATGTTTCAATTTCGAGTTTCGGTTTCACGTAATTCACATAATATTGTTTAGGTTATGAGGGTCGAGTATTACGCTAATAAAATACAAACGAGTATCACGCCACTAAATTATCCGCAACACAAGTATTGCATGATAACCACCTAAATTAAGTATAACCGTAACGAGAACTGAACCAGAAAGATACCTGATTTTCTGGGATGTCACACTTTACGTTTCTATTTTTGGAAACTTACATTCGTATCGTATTCGTATTTCACTTCCAACTTTGTAATTCGTAACTTGGATCGCAATAAAACTTGATCACTTTATTTAAATTACTTGTTTTGCATCCAAAACATATGCATACTTGATAGAATTCGTTATTCTCGTATACACATACAAAATTCTTATGCAGACTATCGAAAATACACGATCATGATATTTATTATATGTTTAAAACACTTTATTTTACATCCACAATACATGGCCTATACTTTCATACATGTTTACCACTTAATACCTTCGTATCTCACACAAACGCGTACTTGCTTCTCATATAATCAAACGTAAACATGAGTTTTAATACCCTTTATACACATAATATACTCCATCATACATTTAAGATGCTCAATCTATGCTCTTATTCATGTTCAATAATAAATTATACATTTATTATGCAATTATACCTTCAAAGAGCAACAATAACAAACCTTAGGGGCCATGTTTGCCAAAATCGAAAATATTGTCCGGGAACAAGGGCCACGCGTCGCGGCGCCAGCTCCACCCTTCCTCTGCGACCCGCGGGGATGTTCAATCCGTAATCGGCCTCTTCCTTAGCGCTGGTTGGTCCATTTTCATACTCTAACCCCCAAATAATTGTCTTTATTACTCACCTAACTCACCATTAACACTAACCCTAACCTCCACATTATAAATACACATCATCCACACTCCCTTAGCCTTTTACACACCCTCATTTTACTCTAAAATCCCACAAATTCATCCAAACTTCCAGGTATGGCACATTTATACATTTGCTCAAAACAGTGAGTTTTGAGCAATTTTTCTCTACTTTTCTTCATGTTTCTTGTACCAATCTACTTGGTAGATGTCACACTCCGATATTTCCACGTATTACTGGTGGGCCCGGTGGGGAGTATCGTGACGTAGTTGATATCATCATAGTCAAATAATCACAGTTCAATGCACAACGGAAGTCTAAAGTAATAATAATACAAACCGTTTCGAAAGTATAATAAAGTATTACACAACGCTTGTATATGGATCCACAGGCGGAGCTTAAAACAGAAATAATAACACTGTTCAACAGACTTTAGACGTTTAGAACTTGCAAGATTCCTTATTAACGCCCTGAGCTCCCAGCCAATTTACGTACAGTACCTGTCACTTAACCTTTTTGGAAAATACGTCAGTTTACACTGGTAAATACAATTAACTGACTCTTTTGAAAATCTTTATGAAAATTGATTTAAATGCACAAGGCACAAATGTTCTTTTATAACTTGGAATAATTATATTAATAACAATCTTGTATCAGATTTACATGTTTGTCCGGTGATTAAACAAACCGATCAAGATTAATCGACACACCACAAATATAACTAACAAGAAGTTACCTCACGAGTGAGTATATCTTTTACATAAGCAACATGGGGTGTTATGCCTACACCTTGTGCTTAAATTGTGGCCATTTACACTTTTTAAACGAGCCAAGGATATCCAGGACACGGTCATTAACCCCCAACGTTATTTGTTATCAAGCAATACTGATTAAAACGGGATTATGCAATTTAATCATCTCCGATAAAAAGGTTTCTACACTCGACCAAGCGGTATTTTTATAATACCGTATCCCAAGCCCGTATAACGGAAAATAAGTTAAAAGTATTTACCTGAGCTTAAAATGCAATTTATACTCAGCCGTATATTCTAATCAGCAAGCACAAGTACTTGTACTGGGGCTCTCAATCTGGAATGAAGGTTTTATTAACCTATTAGATTCCTAACGGGTCTTATTTAAGTTGTAACTTAGACCGGTTAGTTTTAAGGAAAAGTTTACGGTTCGAAACGCATGATTAAGCGAAGACCGGATTAGAGTGTGATTTAGACCCGATAAGTATGGAGACTTGTATAATATGGGTAAACTAAACACATTCTGAATTTTGAAGTGAAAATGATAAGGTTTGACCTGTTTCGGTTAATTTATGCAAACTAGTTATATAAACCGTACCGTACGCGAAAAAATGCATAATGGGTAACCAAATGAGTCATGAACATGTTTCACAAGTTAATATGCCTTAAATATGTTGTGATATCAGTAGGATACCTTTCATTATGCGCAAAACCAATTTAAGCCCAGTAAGGGTATTTTGGTCATTTTAAAGTTTATAAAAGAGGTTAAATATTAATCTGATGTTCTGGTCTAGAATAATCAGTAAAAATATTTATTTTAGCAAGTTATATCAGTAAGATATCATGCATATGTGGATTTTATCATTTATGACCAAACTAGGCACCGTAGGGGCATTTTGGTCATTTCACATATGCTATAAGGGTCAAATTTGGAAATCTGAGTTCAAAAAAATTGATTCATAACATCAGTGGGTAACAAGCCTTAGGTGCTTAATATGGTTTTAGTCCATACTATGCGTCTAAATCGCATAAAAGTCGGTATTTGACGATATTCGGGTTGATTAAAGAAATCTAAGATTTTGATCAGCCTTTACAGATTAAAATAACTTATTTATCATATAAAATCAGTGGAAAAAGGTTTGACATGTAAAGGATGTGTAAAACTCATTTTATTAGCAAAAAAGGCATAATCGTCAATTACCGAATCAATGCAAGAACTCTATGTTATGATCATTTTAAAATTTAATAAAAATTTCCAAAAATCCCTAAATATTATATTACATCAGTGGGTAGAAAGTTTGGTATCAAAATTTGGGTTTAAATAGGCTTTATGCCGAAAATTCCGTTTAATTAAAAAAAAGCTTTAAATTTACGATATCGAGCATAACTCTTAATTTAGACCTCAAACTGATGTCAAATTTTTAGGACATGTTTATAAATTAGTAATAAAGGTTTTTGTTCTCTCACATTTTCAAAAATCTCGTTTTTACATCAAAATGGCATAATGGTCAACTTTTAAGCATTTAACGGAAACATGCAATGAACTCTAATTCTAAAGGACCAAGTAGTATAACTTCAGGGGGTTATAATAACATATAATATGGTCACAAAGGAACCCTAAGGCATAATTAAACTAAGCTAGTTCAGGTCAAAACTTAAAGTCAAAGCAAAAGTCAACTTTTGCAACCTTCGGTTGCGAACCGATTCTAAACTTAGAATTGTCGGGTTGAACATGCCTAGACATGTTCATTTAATATTTACCAAGTTATTAAGGTGACAAAACTGGTTTTATAGCTTCTATATTATCAGTTATGAATTTTATTTAAAAACTGACCCGTTTGACTGTTATTTTAATTACTTTGACCCGACAATTAACTAAGTAAACGTGGTAATTAGGAGGTGCCCTTAAGAGGGTTTATCACCTACCTAATTACGATCACGTAGCCATGTTCGTTGCAAACCATGGCTTGACCGTATAAGGTCTAACTAAAAGTCAAAGCGTTTATCGCAAATTCTTGACTTTTCGGCTTTAAGAGCCAAACAAAATAACTAAGCATGAAAGGAACACTTACAAGTGGTCCTTAGGAGAGAAGATAACTCAAAAGGAGGTTCCAAATGATCAGGATCCTCAGATTTGAGAAGAGAGAGCAAGAACTCAAAAATGGTGTGAATTCTTGGAATGAATTCACCTCTATTTATAGTGTTTGGAGGATGATTGGATGATGACAAGTGTTTAGGGGCCTTCTAAGATCAGTACAAGTGTCCTAACAGGTGTTCAAAACAAGCAACAAGCCCATAGATTCGAATTATGTGAGATAAGGAAGGAAACAAGGGTTGCACACAATATTTCTGTTACTGGCACTTGTATACGGACCGTATGGGTCCTTGTATATGGTCCGTAAGGACCACAGCAGCTCACCACAACTTTCATTTGTTGACAAGTTTGGCCCCTGCACTTCCAAACTCTTCCGAAATGATGTTTTTAGCACACAAGGCCTTGTATTTCCAACATTAGGCACCTCTAAGAGTATAACCAAGCATCATAAACTTCTCGATATGTTAAAAGTGTCAGTCAAAGTCCTAGTTTGACGTATTGATGCTTTTAACCCTTTAATTTGCGAACTTGCGCGTATTAACGCGAAATGGCGTAAAAGCCTTACAAAGTTAATAACAAGCATTCCCAAGAGTATAATGGAGTACAATGGAGTATTACGACACTCCAGTTCACACTAGTTCGCTTAAATGGTGGCTCAAAGGTGTAGTTTTAAATATTGATGCTTTTGGTCCTTTTAACGCGCAAACTTGCGCGTATTATCGTTTTATTGCGTCAAAGCCCTATGTAATCCATATTGAGCATTCCCGAGAGTATTAACGAACATTACGATGCTCCGGGTTTGCTAAAAGGTCATTCAGAGGTATTATTAAACATGTTGACGCTTCTAACCCTCCACCGTGCAAACTTTCGATTTATACGCAAACGGTTTCGCTTATCCAACAAGTGGCTTAATATGAGAATACGAATATCATGAGAGGTTATTCAGAGACTTATTTTAAGCATGATAATACTTCTAGTCTTTCCATAATCAAAGTTTTTGATCTTTCGCAAAATTAGTCCCTTAAATTCAATGTTTGACTTTATTAGGGTTTATTACACGTGTCAATACATCGTTGGACGTGATTCTACGAGGTGTTACAGTAGATCTTCAAGGATGTTATCTAAGATTCACCAAGGTGTAATCACGAGATACATCACTTATATAAGGCTCCAAAGTCAGATTTATTTTATGATTTATATAAACTTATTGTAACTTCATTTTCTTCAAATTTTCTTCATCATTTCTTCTTCCACAAGGCTTGGAACACCTCTAGGAATGTTTCCACAGGTTTACCATGGTAAACCAAGGTGGAACAACACCATTTTGAGGTCCAAACTCTTTGTTTTGGAATAATACTTGTTATGCTTTCATAAAATTATGTTTTCTTGATGTTATCTTGTACCTACTTGTTCTTGAACCTATCTATGGTTATGAGACTTGTTAGGAATAGATTCTTATGAGTTTAAGACGTGCAAACACCTCTAAACTTTCTGTTTTGTTCAATGTTCATGTGCTTTTTGTTTCTTTGCTAAACTTTGGTGGAATCTTGTACCCACCAAGCTCACAACTTAGGCTATAGTTGTGGGTTTGTGTTGAGGTGATTTCCATCAAGTTATGAGTTCAAAAACTCTTTATCTTCAGTTTATACATATCATAATCCAAGTGTTGAAACCAAGTATGATTCATCATCTTACATATGATGAACTTATGACTTGTGAAGTGTGAACCATGGGAGCTTGGGCCTTCCAATCTAGTTCCACTCCTTCACTTGTGAACTTGTGTATAAACACTCAAGTGACTTCCTAGTATCAAAGTAACATAGCCCCGCCTAACCTCCGACACTTAGGATTACCTTTCCATGTCGTGTTGGTTCACCCGGGTTAGGATTTACTTGGTCACCTGAGCATGCATTAGTTAGTTTTTAATTCTTGTTATTCATGACCATCCGAATCATCCTTGTGATGATTTGTGTAGTGGTGAATCATACAAAGAGGTTAAACCTCCATGCTTGACTTAAATGATAATTTATGATATATATGATGGACTTAGTTTTAGGTTAATATTATAACTATACTATAAAACATATAAATATAAATATAAACATAACCAAATTCTTGATGTTAATCGGATCATGATTATATGTCGCGAATATAAGTTATATTATCTTTGTTCTTTATTCCTCGTTTGTGATTCTAATGGGTACGTTAGAACCCATGAAAACACTTTAAAAACTTAGTGTCCAAACTGGTGTCTAGACGGGATATACTTTGCATACATATAATTTATACTTAATTCCGAATCCAAACATTCCATAAACTCCAAACACCGAACACAATGATTCTCCTATTCTCATTAACTTGTCAATACATGGATAATCAGAAGGCTTTGCAATATTGTGAGTATACTTGACCCTTTTTACGCTTTAATGCACTTTTGGGTGTAACATGTTTCAATTATCAAAATTTACAATACACATAATCAAACATATTCAATCACTCAATCTGCCAACATGCTATTTGCTATGCTTAGGTTGTTTATGCTAGAATACTTTCATGCACTTTATTTGTCATTAACTTAGCTAGCCCACCTTAACAATTATAGCACTATAGGAGTAGCACATCACCCGATGGGGTATTGTTAAGTCAACATACTTTACGGTCTCGATTACTTCTGTGTCGAGGGATGCACATTATACTTTACGGTCTCGTTCACTTCGGTGACGAGGGATGCACATTATTCTTGTGACACTCGGGTTTGGCCTATAGTTATGCATGCTAGCTTCAACTTTGTATACAAATTGCCATGTTGGATTTGAGACAACCTTTTTATACTTATATGCTAGTATTCCAAAACTTGTATACTCGCCAATACTTTTGTATTGAACTATACTTTAAAACATGTTGTAGGATTTGATGATGATGATGATGATGATGATGCACGGAACTTAGTATGATGCCTAGAAACCCATTTTAAACTTTAAATACTTGTTGTAATGTAATTCATTTGTTTCAACTTGTTGTATTCGATTTCAAACAATGTAATTGATTCTTCTAGCAATGAAATGAAATTTATTATTTAACACTTATCGCAATGTAGTGTTATGAGTAATGAGCAATCTATTTCGTCTCACTCTGATGTTTCCACCATCGGTTGGGGTGTGACACACATACCCATTTCACCAAACTCAAAACCCTTCAAACCCCATATGGATTTTTCCATTATTTAACAAATCAAGCAAAACCCACAAATCTTTAACCCTAAATTGACCACAAATTGCATAAAAATCACACCTTATGCCGTTGTCATCATCGGATCCTATCTGATGATGTTGAGCCGATGACTTTATCCCCAAAAAAACCCCTCCACCACCAACACCAATGCCACCACCAACACCATCATCCACCCCTGCCCCACACCACCACCATCACTGATCTCTACCGACCACCACCACCTAGGGTTCCGGTGGTGAGCAAGGAGAGAGAGATCTGAGAAACATCTGATTTCCAAAGGGGTGGGGATGCCATTGACGGTGGTGGGGCAACCGTTGAAGAACACCATCGAGAGGACAGCGACAATGGCATGGGGACAGAGTTAGATTGGAGTTGTTTGTGAGTGGGACGATCAATGGAGGGGTTTGCAGAGAGGGGTGGAGAAAGGCGGTGGGGGTAGTCAATTTTGGGATCAGATTGATATTGTGAGAGAGAGAGAGATTTCAATTTTGGGGTTGTGTGTGATAAAAAGAATCTATGAAGAAGACTTTAAAGACAGATGAAAGATTTGACAGCTTTGAGTAAATTACTAAAATATCCTTTAGGATATAAAATAATAGTGTATACGTGTCATTATCTGATTAGTGGATAGGGGTTCTTGCGGTTCTTGCAACTGGGGGTGGTTTTCATTTAAACAGGTCCATATATATATAGGATCCTGTAAAAAGGGGTAATAGTGTGAGAAGTGTAAGAAATAATCTAGTGTTGACATGTATCCTTCAATTGTATTAATGAAAAAGGCAATAATGTAATTTACTCCAAAGTTCAATTAGATGATAAAATAATCTTGTAACCGCCAGTGAGTTGTTTAGGATACTGATATAATTTTGTTTTTTACAAAGATTGTTTACGAATTAACTGTTATATACAAATGGACAAATTTTATAAATCGGATTCATCTGATTCTTTTGATAGCGAAGATTATTACATTCGTTTTTTTAATCGATATTTTTTGCATAGCGAAGATTATTACATTAGGTACAGGGTGTTTTATACTATAGTTCAGCAGGATGTTTTTAAGTAACATATAACTGTTCTGTTGCAGGGTGTTTTATAATATTATGTGCCATACAAACAATCTGGTAAGCATGATGTTTTAAGTCACAGTGAGTATATTACATTAGCTGTAGGAATGATTTTGATTATTTTGAAATATAAAACACCATTCAGATTCCAAAAACACCACGACTTGAATCGTAATACAGTCATGGTGTTTTAACATATAGAACGATTGCACTACACATTATTTGTGGTGTTTTACACCTGCAATTCTAGTAAATCTTCTTCGTATGGTGTTTTAAACCTATATTCATGGTGTTTTACATCTGCAGTCCAGTATGTGTTGTTCATACGGTGTTTTACACCTGGATTCATGATGTTTTACACCTGCATTCCAGTATATGTTCTCTGTATGGTGTTTTAAACCTGCATTCCAGTAGGCTTCATATCATGCTATATGTAATTTAAAGATTAAAAGAGCTCGTTATTATGGTGTAATTAAAAAAATGTTACGTATAAAAAGTTACTAACATTAAAAAAAAATGGTAGAACTTGCATGTGCATTAAAGTTGATGGCAGTTTCTTTATTTAAACAATACAATATGAAAAGACACTATTACCCCTAATCTAGTCAAAAAAAAAATTACATTTTAAGCCTTTTTTTATCTCAACTATTAACTACAAGATCTAAGAGCTTAAAACACTTCTTATACTTCTCACAAAACCACCTCTTTTTACACTAACCCTACCCTATATACATATATATATATAATATAGGGTTATTGGATTTTAATAATCCTAAGTTTCACATGTTGGCCGATAATAATCCTAACTTTAAAAATTCCCTCCAATAATCTCAACTTGTAAAAGTTTGGCCGCCATTGGTCATTTTCTAACATAGGTGCACTTAAACCACTTAAGGAGTCTCTAGATGTAATTGAATCTATTGAGGAGACCAAATTCTTATATGTTTGAAAAGAATCAATGGCAACCAAACTTTTACAAGTTGGGATTATTGGAGGGAATTTTTAAAGTTGGGATTATTATCGGTCAACATGTAAAACTTAGGATTATTAAAATCCAATAACCCATATATATATATATATATATATATATATATATATATATATATATATATATATGATTAAAAGGAAAAAAAATTATAAAAATGATTTTATATGAAAATGGCAATTTAAAAACCTTTATTGTTAATGCCAAAAATACCCTTGGTTATAACCACGTTTTTAGATTAAGTTAGGCAATGTGATCAAAATGGCATAAAAAAAAAACTCAGGGATTAAGAGGAGAAAAAAAAAACTATTTGAACTAAATAACAATTTAGGACAAATCTCTGGGACTAAAATCACAAATTTAGTCAATAGGGTTGGAATGAAAAAGAATCATTCATATTGAACTGAGTCATCTACTCATCTTGGTACTAGATTGGGATCTATAAATTTTTATGATCTATGTTTAGATAAACTTTTTGATTAATGGATTTCAAGTATGTATCAACTATCAACCTTATGGTATTGTTTGCAAATCAAAATACTTATTTTAGATTAAATGATATTCCAATTTATTAATTTTTGAGATTTTGGTTTATACGTGATTGTAAATTGGTTGGTTTTGTTCATGTGATTAAGGAGTATAATATAAGGCCTTTGGATATACTTTAACCTAACTTAACTCTACCTAAGTGACATATCAACTTTTTTTCCCCATTTCACTTTGTCTCACTATAAGGAAATGGTTTACCATGTTAACACATAACTCATCTAATGCATTTTAACATTGGGTTTTTGTCTAAAAAGAAAATAATAATTAATTCAATCTCTTAACATTGGGTTAACATGTTAACACATAACTCATTTAATGTCTTTTAACACAAGGAGAGAGTGGTTTGCAATGTTAGTTAACATGTCATGTCATTGTTAACACTTTAGATGTTAGAGTACACCTTATGGCCTAATACAAGAAAATTTATTGTTCGGTTTCAACGATTTTAACGTCACTTCATTAGTGTAGTGTTAAACATTTCACTCTGACACTCAAAACCAAACAACTAGAAAAAAACGAATCAAACATAACCAAGTCGATATTATAGTTTGATTTCGTAGTTTCAGTTTATTGAGATTTTAACCCGAAACTGTTGACACTATTTAGTCTTTTAATATCTTTAATAATTGTCCATGGCATTATAGCCTAGTGGCATCTTAGGTGACACAATGATACTCCAGTAGTCCGTCAGTAATTCAAAATTTGTCTTAAAAAAAAATAGCTTTCCATGGTTGAAAACTTGTCAAACTATGTAAAATTGTATCATATTATTTATTTTATTGTACTACTATAGTGAAGTTAACTCCTTTTTGGACCAATCCACAAACCATACCATCAACCTGGTTTAAAAAATACACAATCAAATACTTTTCAAATATTTCATCTCCTTAAAACAAAAGAAAATTAATAACTACAAATCTTCAATGTTGGTTTAGCTTGGTTTGAGATGAAACTAGACCTAATGGTACTTAAGAATTGTTTGGTGTCATTTGGCATTTTATTTCTTAATAATTACATGTTAGAATCAATCCCATTTTTTTGATAGAAGTAACCTTAAGCAATCAACATGGAATCGACACTAGCTGTTATCTAAAAATCTATACAGTAGGACTTGATTAGTCGGATGATGTTTAAGTTTTCGATTAGGTAACGTCAAGTATAATTATATAATTTTGGCCGGAGCATGCGCGAATCTAGAGGCGCACATCAAACCAGGTTGGAACCCAAACCGGGTTATAACCTGAACCCAAAACCGGAAAGAAACAGGGTTATCATAAACAGGTTTGGATTCAACCTGGCCCACCGGATTGTAAACAGGTTGTCATTTGGCCATTAGAAACCGTTTAAAAAAAACTGAGGCAATAAGAAGATAGAAGAGAAATTACATGAGTCGAATATAGCAGCAACTCAGCAAAAACGTCGATCCTAGTTACAACGCAAGAACCCCTTTACAAAGGAGATCAACAAAACATGGACATCAACAGGTATACACCGAAGGACGATGAGGACATTAGAATTAGAATTTATTTATAAATCTTGGAATGTGGTTGAATTTTATAATTATTAGAGTTCTACTTGTAAAATCTATGTTTACTTTGTATTTTATTTATGAATATTGGAATTTACTAATAAAAATGTATGTTTTTTTTTTGTATTTTTTATCATTTATATTATAAAAAATATAATATATCTTTTAATATTTGAATTATAAAACCCGACCCACTCTCAACCCTACCCAACCCGGCTTGGATAGGGTTGGCCCAAAAAAAAAACCCAAAACGTCCCCCTGACGTTGAAAGAGTGCGATGGTGGTGACTGAATGCAGTGGAAAGAGTGCAAATTTTGTTCTATTTGCTTTCTCACCAAAGGGGAAAAAAGTTGCTAAATTAACTAAAGCAGATTCTTTTAAAGGAACAAGCCTGGAACATAAAACCTGCTGGGCATGACATAGATGTCCCGTTACCCAGGCATTCGCACAACTGTTACAACAGACGAAAACAACTACTGCTTTCAAATTTTAGCTTACAAATACAATACCAAGGGCCACATCCGCTTCCTCCAAGGTTGCAGAGTTATACCCTTCAATTATTACTGCATAAATTAAAAATAATATAAGAACAAAATATGAAAAAAAAGTAAAGAACACGCATATACAAGGAGGGTTCAATGTGAAACCATAAATAATGTGACCAAATGCATCATGGTTATGTTGTACTTGAATTAGTGTATGCATAAGTGCAGATAAATTTATGTGTATTATCTTAAAATATCTAAAAGTAGAGTAAATTACTTTTTGAGTCCCTGTGTTTTAGTGGTTTTAACCACTTGAGTCCAAAATCAAAAAGTTTAATGCCATGAGTCCTTAACCATTCATTTTATAACACTTAAGAGTCCAACTTTTAAGACTTGTACTTTTGATTTTGGACTCAAGTGGTTAAAAACGCTAAAACACAAGGACTCAAAAAGTAATTTACTCTTAAAAGTAAAAGGGTATAAATACAACGGTTATTGTTTCTCACTCCTCTCTCCCGAAATTCAAAAAACAACATAGAACAAATTAGTTTTATTGTTCGTGTAGGTAAATAGAACCTACACATATGTAGGTAAACAATACAAAAATAAAAAAATATACCAACAAATTAGTTAGATGGTATTTTATAAACATAACCTACAAATATATGTAAGTGTGTGTGTGTGTGTGTATAAAATTTGAAATTGCAATTGATGAGACTAACCTCCGCATCTTCTGCACCAGATTTGGTGATCTCCATCTTATGGTCTTCTGATAAAATAGATGGAAAAAGACCAGTATAATGAAATGGCTATTAAATATAAAAATTTGCGTATGAAAAACAAGGTTAAACAAAAACTTACCTCCGTCCTCTGGAATATCAGAAGTCCACAAAGTGAGGTTGTCCCTCAGAAGCTGCATAATTAAAGTGCTATCTTTGTATGATTCCTCACTCAAGGAGTCAAGTTCCGAGATTGCTTCATCAAACGCTTGTTTTGCCAGGTGGCAGGCTCTGATAAATACCAATGTTTTAAGAAAACACAATTTAGAATGCACTTTTCATACAAAGAAAACCAAAAAGATTGTTAACAAATTTTGTTACCTTTCGGGAGAGTTCATTATCTCATAATAGAAAACAGAGAAGTTCAAAGCCAAACCCAATCGGATCGGATGAGTAGGAGATAAATCCTCAGCAGCAGTTGAAGCCAACTGCGGGAAACATAACGGTAAATACATAATACAAAATTTGGCATTTTGTTATAAATATAAGAGTAAATTGCCTGGGTGGTCCCTGTGGTTTGCCAGTTTTTCACCTTTAGTCTCCAACTTCCAAAAATAACATGTTTGTTCCATGTGGTTTGATCGCTTGTTACTCAGGTAGTTCCCTGACTGGATGACCGTTAGTTTATCTAGTTAAGAGTTAAGACTTAAGCCAATGTGAAATGACTAAACTTCCCTTTATAATTAAAAAACAACAATGATATTAATAATATCAACAAACACAAGGGCCCCGCCTTTATTTCTTTATAAGAAAATGCATCTTAAATTAAAACAAAAAAAAACCACCAGTTTGTTTATTTTGAAGAAAATCAATTTAAGAAAAGCTCTTCTTCACATAGACTAAAGGGTAGTTTAGTCATTTCACATAAGACGTAACTGGACAAATTAACGGTCATCCAGTCAGAGGACTATCCGAGTAACAAGTGATCAAACCACAGGGAACAAACATGTAGTTTCAGAAAGTTGGGGACTAGAGATGATAACTAGCAAACCACAGGGATCATCCGGGCAATTTACTCTAAAAGTCTAAATATAAATAAAACGGAATCACACGACCAGTTCAAATTGCAAGAATTACTGAACTGCAGAATAAAAAAGCAACTTACTTGATAAGCCTTTAGTGACTGATCAGCTGCTTCTTTTTTGTCATCACCAAACTTGAACTCCGCAAGATACCTATAATAGTCCCCTTTCCTGCATACCAATAAAACGCGTTAGAAAATATCTAGAACCATAAAAGCTTAAGGTTGTCCCCAGTTGAGAAAAGGGTATCCCGTTAAATTATGTAAAGGTTGTATTCTTAGAACAAGTTAACACAATCAGCAACCACAAAAAATGGGACAAGAATGTTCTTTTGGACCTTTTTCCCACACTTAAATGTAAAACTCACATCTTGTAGTAGAAAACAGTAGATTCTCCAGCAGAGGAAGATGGAATCAGATGCTCATCAATCACGGTCATGATATCATTGCAAATGTTAGACAGCTCGGTTTCCACCTTCTGTCTATATTCCTTAATTCGCTTTACATTAGCTTCGTTGCCCCTTGATTCCTCTTTTTGCTGAATGGAAGACAATATCCTCCACGATGCCCTACGTGAACCAACCACATTCTTGTATCCAACTGACAGCAAATTTCTCTCCTCAACAGTTAATTCGATATCCAAGTTTGCTACTTTCTTCATAGCATCCACCATCTCTGAACAAAAAAATAACTCCATAAGATCAATAATAATGCAAACAATACAGATCAATCATCAAATAAACTTCTACTGTTTTATATGTAAACATGCATCATGAACACTTATACGATCTTATAAACATTGAATTCGCACAAAATATGTAATCCTCTGAATTCATTTTCCCCATTACATCATCATCTACCAAAATATAGTTTTAAAAACAGTCAACGTGTGATATGTTAGAGTCAGATTCTAGTTTTACAACTTTAACATAGTTTATCGTATCAAACATCAAATAAACATCTACGATTTATATGCATATAATGTGCGTCATGAACACTTATTCAGTCTTATAAACAACGAAATCGCACACACTACGCAGTCCTCTGTATTCAATTTTCCCCATTACATCAAAATCACTTTAAAAAACAGTCAATATTCGATACAATAACTTCAGATTCTAATTTCACAACTTCAACAGTTCAACATACTTTATTACATCTATCGTGTCCTTTTAGACAGTTACAAAGGATTAGTATCAATCTAAAAACGTTCAAACACTAAAAACAAATACAAATTCAACCTCAATTTCAAAAACAAAAAGTATACAGTCCGTATAACCTACAAACCCTAATTCTAACCTCCACACCTACTCTAGTCACTATTTCCCGAAATTTGAACAATCCGCTAACAGTTTCGTAACCCTAGGTGATCTCTATATGTAAAATAACGAAATTAACATGTAAACAACACATCTAGATCAATTACCGATCAAAATCATGAAATTGCAGGATAAAATAACGAAATTAAGATGTAAAGAACGGATCTACGATGAGATAAACATGCTAACCGTCATAGCGTTCGGCTTGCTCGGCGAGTTTGGCGAGATAGATGAAGTTTTCGCGATCTGCAGAAGCCGCCATGGATGCTGATCTTCAAGCTCTCAACTGCTATTTTGTTATTATTATTTTTTTTTGGAAAATAAGAGTGTGTTATTTTTTGGGGTGTGTGTGTTTGTTCATATAGTCAAATGGAATGTTTGTTTCTTGACACTAAAGTTGATTTTTTTCCACTTGTTACACTAAAAATATGAATTTTAAGATGGGTAGTAAATTAAGTGCGGGTAGGGCTGCAAACGAACCAAATGTTTGGCGAGCAGTTTGTGAAACGTTTGACGAGAAGTTTGTTTGTGTTTGTTGGTTTATTAAACAAACGAACGTGAACAAGAAATTCTGTTCGTTTAGTTAATAAACGAATATGAACAGAGGTCGCGTTCGTTCATTTATGTTCGTGAACATTCGGTAACGTGTTTGATTGTATTTGATAGTTCATTAGTGTTTTTAGTTTTTATATATTATTTAAATACTTCAAATTTTCGACAAATAAAATATTTAATAACTGACGGTGTATTATATATTCTGTGCATGAACATCAGTTTGTGCTCATTTGTGTTCATCAACGTTCGTTTTCGTTCGTTCCTAAAGTTAACAAATAAACACAAACGGACACAAACAAGTTCTTTTATGTCAACGAACATGGATCTGGTATCAGATTTTCCAAGAAGCACAAATACCCAAACCAAACTGCTATTTATCCCTGAAAAGATCTCCGGTCGATTACAATCACTTACAACTATCGATCTAACTCTACACACGATTATCAGCTAGATTATCTTTACACAACTATCAGATAACAAACTACGAGCACGGATTCAAGGTGAATCTGTGCTTTACAAAATGAAACCCTAACTGGTTTGTGGAGAGAGAGAGAGAGTAAAAGTGACTGAATGATGATACATGATACCTCTCTCCCTCTCTCTATTTATAATGTACTTCACAAGTATAATACACGCTTGTATGATACGCCAAGTTATACGTCTGCTCAAGTCCATGTCCTATGTATCTTCAGCCCATCATTTGATCAGCATATATTAGCGGACCTCGCACATAATATAAAAAAAGTTCATATAAAAAAACATTTCATAACAATAAATATTATGTATGTTACAATATTCTATTGTAACAGTTTATATAAGTCATTTAGAATGAATGGATCATGTTATCCTTTTAACAATTTCCTTAACAAGCGAACACCAACATAAAATCTCGTTCAATAAGCGTTCATGAACACATATATTTCTTAACAAACGAACACGGACAAGGTCTTGTTCATGTTTGTTCAGTTCCTTTGCAGCCCTAAGTGCAGGGTAGGTTTGCGGAATGTTATGGAAAGTTAAGTATGTTACATGAACTAGAATTTGAAAGAATAAAATTGATGGCAGTGCGATGAAAATGGGTTTGGCATTGGCGGTGATGGTGGTGCGATGATATGACATGGGTTGCGAGAGTGGTTATGGCGACGAGGATGATGAGGAATTGGAAGACTATTTTCTTTGGTTTTATTTTTTCGTAATTTGGAAGGAATGTTAAATTTTTTTACTTGAAAGAATTTGACAAAGTTCATTCCGATTTCAATTTAGTTTATTCTTCAACCAAATATGTTATCATTTAAATTACCTTTAATTCATATTCTAATTCTAATTCCCTTGATTTTCAGCAAATCAAACACCTTGCAAGTATATTGTTGGGTTTACTACTCGGTTTTTTTTCTTTTATTTTCATCCTAACTACTTGATCGAAACATGATAGTTCTTGGAGAAGAAATAATGGGAATGCATGACCTTTGCTTCAAATGATTTCATTGCTTCGAAATTTAATGAAAAAAAATTGTCATGTTTTTTTATTAACCATGTAGGATGTCGATTGTGAGGTTTGTTGAAACTTTGACTAATGAAGAATTTTTCTTGTATGATTTACTTTTCATATCATAATATAATTCATCCTACTTTTGTTGACAATTGGAGTGATAGCTTCCAAAGAATGGCTTGTGGTATTTGTTCATAACATGTGTGAGATAACATTGGTTTTAAGAAGAGTAAACTGTCAAATGGTCTCTGAGATTTGTTTACTTTTGCCACTTTAGTCTAAAACTCAAATCGTTTGAATTTGGGTCCCTGTGGTTTCAATTTTGTAGCAATTTTCATCCAAAAGCAAAATTTTGTCAGATTTTTCAGTTAACATCCATTTTTTTTTGTCTTTTTCATCCCTTTTGATGAAGGGCAAAATTGACAGTTTTTTAATTTGTTATAATAAAACGTTAAAAGAGCATTTTGCTCTTCATTAAAATGAAGAAAAAAGACAAAAAAAAAAAAGCTAGATGTTAACTGAAAAATCTAACCAGATTTTGATTTTGGATGAAAATGACAACAAAATTGAAACCACAGGGTCACAGATTCAGAAGATTTGAGTTTTGGACTAAAGTGACAAAAGTGACCAAACCTCAGAGACCATTTTGGCAGTTACTCTTTTAAGAAATACATTGATGGTTGAGACAGTTATTTTCAGCATGTATGTGGTGATAAAAGATAATATAAAAGTAATGTGGCAAATATGCAAAAAATAAAAAGTTGAGGAACTTGAGAGGATTTATGTTGGCAAGTAGGTTGAAGGCGACCAGAGGGGCCCACAAAGGGTAGACATTAGAGTATGACTCCCACTCATTGTGCGACACGTAAGACAGGCTGGCACGTGCCTTTATGTAATAATAGCAACTTGGTCTCAGTCCTTTGTACCGTTTTGGATGGAATTTGGCTCAGAGTTTTAACCAGATATACCGGATGGTTTAACAGGTACAATCGGCCGGTTTAAACAAGTTTTTAAAACATTGTCGAAAACCAGGTTTTTAAAAAAATAAATCGAAAATCAAACCGAATCGAATTATATGTTTAGGTTTAAAAAAATCTGAATTCGATTGGTAATTTAAGTTCTGTCACTTAGGCCCTGTTTGTTTGCATCTGAATGGAATCAATCAGAGGTTGGCTCTGATTTGGTCAGAGGTTTTGGTATTTGGTTCGACATCTAAATGGCATCTGGATGAGGATTTCAAGTTCTTAACAATTCAGATTTGAGAAGTCGCTGAACCATTCAGATGAGTGGAGCCTCTTATTCGATCAGAGGCTCTGATTCACCAAACAGCGCCTAATCTAATTCGGTTACAATCTTAACTCATTCTTATTTAGGAAAAATTACAAGTTTTGTCCTTTATCTTTATACCACTTTTCAGGCGGTGTCCTTTTTAACAAATGTTGACAGGCGGTGTCCTTTACTAGGTATTTTGTTGCAAGTTTAGTCCTTTACACCCAACCCAGTTAAAAAACCATGTTAATTGTTGGGTGTAAAGGACTAAACTTGCAACAAAATACCTAGGTAAAGGACTAAACTTGCAACAAAATACCTAGTAAAGGACACCGCCTGTCAACAATTAACAGGGTTTTTTAACTGGGTTGGGTGTAAAGGACTAAACTTGCAACAAAATACCTAGTAAAGGACATCGCCTGTCAACATTTGTTTAAAAGGACACCGCTTGAAAAGTGGTATAAAGATAAAGGACAAAACTTGTAATTTTTCCTTCTTATTTAGCCCACCATGTTTCGATAACAAATAATGGTTGTTCACTTTTTTATTTAAAAAAAAACAAACCGAATTTGATATTAGTTTTCGGTTTGGTTTTGAAATTCACAAATTTGGCTTGTTTTGTGGATCTGAATGTTGTTAATATGTTATATTTGGTTTATTATTAAAAATAATTTACGCTTAATTTGCGGTATCCGCATATAATGTATATATGTGTGGGCCATCGGAGGGCAAAAGTGAAAGTGCACTAATTTTAACGTTATTTTACTAATTTTGTGAAAATAACGTTAAAAGCTGAGGACGGTTAATCATGCATTATGTGGTGGCGTTGCTAGCTGAAAGACAAAAGGGTACATGCACTAATCGGTCTTTGTCCCGATTGCTGAGTGTTATGTGTCTTATGTCCAAGGCTTGATGCAAAACTACTATCGAGTCGGGTGTCTCACTAGAAGCAGTCTCTCTATTCCTACGGGGTAGAGGTAAGGCTGTCTACATCTTACCTTCCTCAGACCCTATTATTGCTTTGCTATTGGTGAAATTTACTGAGTATGATGATGATTAAAAATAATTAGATTTTTATAAGCATGCTCTTAGTTTATTATACCAACAAGTTCTATAACTATCATATTAAATTTACTTCAATATTACATTTACTAAGTGATTATATTTCTCATTTTGATTTTGTATTTGATTAATCAAAGACACATGTAGACCAAGTTAGAAATACAAGCATGCCCAAAACATATTAATTAATATCAATCATGTTGATGTTTCCCACCTCTGTATTTTTATAAATAGTGAACCTTTTCGGTAAATACTTTGTTTTTTTTTTTTTTTAATGACAAACGGAATATTATTACTCATCAAAGCTTACATCGGCCCTTTAGCAAGAAACTACAGGAGCCAATGATTCGAATCAGTTACATATGAGAAAAGAAAAACAAACCAAATTTATTTACACCATGAAAAATATTTCCACTCCTCCCATGATGCTATTTGCACCTTCGTTCTTTGCTTCATCCACTGGTACGACTCCTCTTTTATGTCTTCAATTAGTTTAAAGACAACTTCACCTCTATCTTTGAAGATCTTTGCGTTCTAATTTTTCCATATACACCATGTAGTAAGTATAAATATTGCGTGTACAACCTTTTTTTTACCTTAGGCCAGTGATAATCATTTACAGCTTCGATCACTTCTTTTATTGTTTTTGGCTTTTGTGCTCCGGTAACTTTCACCCAGTTCCAAATTTGCTCCCAAACCCCTTCTGCGTAATTACATTTTACCAGCACATGATCCGGTGTCTCGTCTTCTCTGCCGCACACCTTGCATACAGTTGATGAGATCTGCATACCTCTTTGTCTTAACTGTGTTGTAGTTGGAATCCTTCCTTGCACAGCCCTCCATACGAACATACTACATTTATTCGTTGCCCAGTTGTTCCACATGAAGTTATCTGCTGTTTCATTGAGATTCAATTGATTCGCCAATGTGCTTCTTACACTTTTCACCATAAAATCTTGTTTATCTTCATTCCTCCATACCCATTTATCCGAATTACTTGCCAACCGAAACTGCATTAATCTATTCTTCAGATCCTCCATTTGTTCCTTTTCTTCGACTGAGCTTGGTGTTCTCGTCCAGGCCCAATCCCATACTATTCCGTTACAATCCGCTTTATAATATGTTTGTACTATTGTTTTTTATCTTTTGCTAGCTGATATATCAATGGAAGTTCATTCCTTAGTGGTGCATCGCTAATCCATACGTCTATCCAAAACCGTGCTTTGTCACCTTTACCTACTTTGCTTATCAAATTTTTTTTTATCAAATTTATACCTCGTTTCTCCATATCCTTATCCACTTCGGCTATCGTTTTCCAGATTCCGCTATAATTGTTGTTTTTCGGAACCATATTTATTTTCCTCCTATTCTTGTGAATGGCTTCTATAACTTTCACCCAAAGCTGTTGTGGCTCTTCTTTGATTCGCCACCACCATTTGACTATTAGTGCTAAGTTTAGATCTCTTATGCTTCCCACCCCGAGCCCACCAAACTTTTTTGATGCTACTATTTTCTCCCATTTTATCCATCTTAATTTCTTGTTTGAACTGCACCCCCCCTCCCCACAGGAACTTTCTCCTAATCCCTTCAAGTAATTTTATGACTGATATCAGACACTTGTAAAGCGATAGATAGTAGTTTGGTAGACTACCCAAGACTGATTTCACAAGTACTACCCGACGAACGATAGAAGCCTCGCTTTCCAATTTGACAACCTTTTATTAAATGTGTCAATTACCTCCTTCCAGTTTATTATTCGATTCATGTTCACCCCTACCTTTAATCCCAAATATGTGAATGGAAAATTCCCAACTTTGAAATTAAACGTCGTCGCCAAGTTTAACACCTCTTCTTCATTAACTCCAATGCCAAAGAGTTGACTCTTTCCAGGATTTACTTTTAGTCCCGAGACCAAGTAAAATATTCTTAGGATTCTTTTTAGGTTTTTAGATTGTTTTCTTCCCATTCTCCGATAAAGATTGAATCGTCCGCAAAGAGCATATGCGTCCATATTCTCTTCCGGTAATTTCACCCCCAAAAATTGGCCTGTTGATGTTGCTGTTGTCATCATGACGTGCAGTGCTTCCATGGCTACTATGAAGAGGAACGGAGAGAGAGGGTCTCCCTGCCGTAGGCCCCTTTTATATTGAAATTCCCCGGTAGGTGCCCCATTTACAATTACCGATCCTCTCCCTGAAAATAATATCCCCATTACCCAATTCCTCCACTTCGGAGGAAACCCCATATGTGTTAGAACATAAATTATGAATTTCCAATTCACCGTATCATATGCCTTTTCTATGTCCGCCTTAAATACAAACAATTTCTTCTTTTTTGCCCACCTCACTATCTCATTTACAATCAACGGCCAATCTATAATATTTCTTCCTGACACAAAAGCTGACTGGGAGTTTGAAATTAAGACATTTAATACTTTTTTCATTCGGTTAGCTAGTACTTTTGATACTATTTTGTTTACTACCCCAATTAGTGAAATTGGCCGAAAATCTGAAAAAGTCATAGGATCTTGTATCTTAGGTATGAGTGATATGAATGATGAGCTACATGACTGATGGATGGATCCATGCTTGTGGAATTGCTTCATCATATCTATTATCCACTATTTTAGCTCTGGCCAGTACTCCTTGACTAACGAGAAGGTTATTCCGTCAGGACCTGGTGCTTTATTGCTGCCACACTCCCAAATAGCATTACGTATCTCTTCTTCACTAAATTCCTTTACGAGATCAATTGCCTCTTCCTCATTCACCTTTTTGAATCCGTCGGCCTCCATTCTTGGTCTAGAAGCGATCGGCTCTTTGAATTTTTCATTAAAAGCCATCCTGAAGCCTTCCTTTATTGAGTTTGCGTCTGTTACCCAGCTACCGTTTATCCACAGCCCGTTTACTTGGTTTCAAACCTTATGATTGTTGACAACCGCATGGAAAAAAGATGTGTTTTCGTCGCCTACTTCAATCCATTTCAATCTTGATTTTTGATGCAGATCCTTTGCTCTTATTTTATGCCACTCGTTTATTTTCCTTTTATATTCCTGCCATGTCTGTATTTCCTGATCATCGAGGCTTCTCCTTTCAGCTTCACTTTCCATTTTCTCTTTATTTTCAGTAGCTTTGGCGAGTTCTTCATCCTCTTTGTCCTTTTCGCCATTTCTCCATAGTTTTAGTTCCTCTTTTATTCCTTTTAATTTTGCTGCTAGTATCTCATCTTTGAATCTTGATTCAACTGTCTTTCCTATACCTTTTTTGACTGCTTCATCGTAACCAGGGATTCCCGACCAACTATGAAAGACTCGGAATGGTGTTGGTCCGAACCTGTTCGTCGTAGTCGTCAATATCAGTGGACTGTGTTTCGAAACCTCCCTATTTAGGGCCATCAGTGACGCACCAGGCCATTTCGTCATGAACTCACCGCAAACCAATACTCGGTCGATTTTGCTAAGATTTCTTCCATCACTTGACATGAATATGTATCGTTTGCCACCCATATTATATTCTTGGAATCCGCCATTTCTTATGAAATTATTGAAACATATAGCTCCTATGGCATCGAAATGTGAATTGAATCTTTCTTCGGGGATCCGTACTTCGTTAAAGTCTCCTAACATTATCTATCTACCTTGAAATGTTTGTTTCAGTGTTAACAACTCATCCCACATTTGTCTTCTTCTGATATGATTCGTCGATGCGTATATGTTTACGATTATCAAATCTTCTTGTTCCCCTCTAATTTTCCCCTTTAGTAAAATAAAGTTTTGACTTTTGACTTCTTGCTCCTTGTTAAACACATTAGGATTCCACATTGATAACAGCCCCCCCCCCCCTGACCGACCTTCCGAGTTCACTTTTGAGAACTCGAGAGATGATTTATTCCAAAATCTTCTTATGATTCTTTCCGGTAAATCAACAAATTGTGTTTCCTGAATTGCTATAAAAGTTAAACCGAATTTTGATAACATACCTCGGACTGCGGCTGCTTTGCTAGTCCCCACTGCTCCTTTAATGTTTAAGGTTCCATAATTTATTGGCACCTTACTTCCTCCTGTTCTTCGAGAACCACTTTCCTGATCAGGTCCTCTTTTTTCCTTAGATTCACCCCCAATTTCTGCCCCAACTCGCTAGTTTCTTCAACTTCCTTTATGATTTCCTCCTCTGTTCGTTGCCCAATATTGTGATTTCCCTCTCTGACTTGTGTGTCTTCCACCAGCGTGTCATCAGATATTTGTCCTTCCTCCCAATCTGAGTTGAAATCATCATCTGGTACTGTTCCACCTACCTCGTTGTTATAGATGTCATCGTTCATCACTTTTACTTGTGATTTATTTTTGTTTCTCCGGTTTACCTTAATAGGTCTGGACATCATTTTTTCTTTTGGGCTGAATACTAATATCCTCCGATAATTCTATATTTAGGTCTGGTAATTTTCCTTTGTTAATTTTGGTGTTGGGCTTCAAAATTTTGTTTCAGGCTTCAGCTAATTTGTTCCTCTTCTTTTTCTTTGCTCTGGTATTTGACGGCCCAGATGGGTCCATCTCCTTGAGCCCAATATTATTTACTCCTTGTAGTTTTGTTACCTGGGCCCCCTGACTTTGTGGTAACTGTGACTATGGCTCATCACCTCCTCTTTCCTCAGCATTGGGAATGTCAAACAACCCATCATTATTAAGTTTCCTTAATGGCGGCTGATTTCCTGATGCATCCTCGTTCCACTCGTTTCTATCCGCCTTTTCGTTATTCCTTTCCCTAGTTCCGATGTCTGACTCTTCGTTTTCCCATGGATCCCCCCATTTCGGTGCCGGAATATTATTTTTCGGCGAGGTTATCACAGGCGTTGTGTTGTCGACTATCATTTTCTCTGGTAACTTTTCTTGGGTGTTACCTGCACCTGCATTGCCATATTATTTTTTGTAGGGACTCTCCTTTTCATTATGTTTTCTGGTAACAATGGGTCATCAATTTCTGAGATCCATGCAGAGAATGTTTGCTCCTTCCACTTCATTTGTATTATTTCCTTAATGCTGAAGCCATGGTTCACCTTGATGCCGGCGATATCGAATTGTAGGTTCAAGTTATATTTATCTACCTCCGATCCTTATACTATATCTCCAAATCTCCCTGCAATGGCATTCATTACTTCCTTCATCCATAGTTGAACTGGGACCCCTCTGATCATCAGCGATGTAATCCGTTGATATGGAATTAGTTGACCTTCCCAAATCTCCGTCTTCTGGAACCATTTTTTCCACATTTGTTCATCACTTTTCAAGGCCGTTTCCAAATCCTTTACTTCTTTGAATGTAATAAGAACACTTAATCCACCTACATACCGAATTACCCCATTGTCAAGTTTTAATTCTTCTGAACATTTATCCGTTTCCTTCACTTGCTTAATTTTATGGAACTCGCACACCACAGCTTTCTTGTACCACTCTTTATAGGCTTCGGACTCATTGGCGAACCTCATTTGATCGTCTTTTTCTACCATTTGTTATTTTACCTCTCACCATATCCACGTATGATATTCCTTTCTTGAAACCTTCCTGCCCTCCTGCAACCCGGTCATCGGAGTTAACGTTCCTCATTTCTTCCTTCCTTACCCATGTTTTTGTTCCTTTGTCTTATGTTCTTTTTGTAATCTTTACAAACCTTCTTATCTTTGCTTTGATTTTCCACCCGAAGAGGATCATTTGATTTAGCGCTTTTACCATTCTCTCACCATCTTTAACGTTAACGAATCTTACAAATCCGAACCGGTTCCCCCATTTGTCCCGTTTTCTTGCAATATATGCATCTACCAGGTGTCCGTAATTCCTGCATTCCATCCATAGTTCACCTTCTGATACTTGTGGGTGTATGTTCGAGACAGAGAAAGTTATGGCATCTTCTCTCCTGTATTGTTTTCCATTGTCATAATTATTGTTCCGTGCCTGATTTCCTCCGTGTCCTATGTTTTTTTCCCTACCCCAGAATTTTCACCCGCTCTTCTCTCCATCACGGTACTTTAAACGGTTAATAGGATTCGTACCAATCTAGCTGGACTATGAAGATAGCCGCGATCGGTGACAGACCTACTAAGCAATCAAGAGCCGGACGGAGGTCGAAGCTTTCAAAACGAGAACAAGAGAGCCTGAGATGTAATCCTACTAGCAATACCCAAGAGGCGAATGGAAGAATATGAAAACAAATTAGTATGAAAGGCAGGTCCGATTCCCCCAACTGAAAGCGAATCACTACAGCCTTGCACGCTAATTCAAGATCTTCATCTTCGTCGAGCGCTCGTGACGTATTGCTTCCTAGAGAGATAAAGGATTTTATATAAACTAAATTGAGTGGGCTAGCGGGAAGCTAGTTTCGGTTAATACTTAGGGACGCATTTATGTAAACAAATAACTAATAACGCTAATTGTCACACTTAAAAAAAATAAAGTATACAAGTTTTTATATAGTTCTAGGAGTTGTATACTTATAACAATTAGTTTTGTATTAAATAAAAGAAGTCACCAACTATATTTTTAGAATATGATAATATAAAAATGACAAGTAGAAAGAAAATAAACTTCAGTATCACTTGTGATCAAGTGTTACAATACATTATTAGTTGCATGGATAAACCATCATCGATAATGCATACATTACAACTTCATTAACGCATAGATCGATGAACTCGAGAAAACAAGGCCGAGACAATGTTCGAAAAACATGAAAAAAAAAAACGATATGCTTGCGTAACGGTTAACCTTAACCGGTGTTCTGCATTCCAGCAGCAATACCCTTCATGGTCAAGATGAGTGTGTCCTCCAGACCAGGGGCATACTCACTGGTTGGGTTCAAGTGGATCAGTTCATCAGCCGGTTTGCTTGGCTCAGCATATTCTTTCGAAATATGCGGCCTTAAGGTCACATGATAATTCGGGTCACGGGTCCGTTTTAGAGTATACGCTTGACAAACGTTTAAGGTTGTGATGTATGAATCACGCAACTTAAGTCTTTGTTTCAAGTAGGGATCGCCCTCGAGTAGGTCCTTGTGTCCAGCAATCTACAAACCCGAAAAAAGAATCAGATTAGTGGTGTCGGCCTGTTTAGTTATTAAATGAGCTTATTCGGGTCATTTATCTCAAACTGAAGAGTGTAGCTAAATGGGACAACGCAACAAATCGATTCTAAGATGAAACTCTCAAGAAATGTCTATTACAGTCTACTTTTAATGCATACAACCTTCTGAATTATTTTATTTAGAAGATTTAGATTAAGTCAGATTATGATTGTGATAATATTGTTTTTGGAATCATATAACTAAAGCATTAATTATAGGGTTTTTTGTTTGTACCGTTTTAGTGTAATTCTTTTTGTATATATTAATATGAATAATTAAAAGATGGTTTCGTGCTTTGTTTGAGTGTAAATTATAAAACTACATTTTTAAATAAAAAAAATTAAACTTATATATAAAAGTCTCTAAATTTACCGATTTTAAGAGACCCAATTAGTACACAAAATCATCTTTAAATAACTTTTGGCAACTCAAATGTACCAAAAAGAGGTATAAGGGTATTTTATGAAAAAAAGGTGTAAAAGAAATGGACAATGTGTATTAGCAGCCAACCCGAATCGACCCGTACCAAAAGAAACCCGTTTGATTCGAAACCGTATCGACATGAAAGAGAGTGAGTTATAAACGTCGAAAAATGTACCTTGAGGAGATAATCTTTGGTTTCTTCATAGTTAGCTCTTAACAATTCTCCAAAGGGCCATAAGTCTTCAGAAACAAGTAGCTTGTCGTTCAAGGCAGCAATGCCGGGGTCTCCTTTAGCAAACACCATTTCAACTAAATCGATGGTGACCCGAAAGAAAGGCCATGTTTTGTACATTTCTTGAAGCATCTGAAGATTCTTGCTGTCTTTTTGAATGACGTGTTTGAATGCAGCACCGAACCCAAGCCAAACAGGGAGATGGAACCTGGTTTGGGTCCATGCAAAGATCCATGGAATGGCTCGAAGTGATTCTATGCCGCCACTCGGTTTTCGTTTCGATGGGCGACTTCCGATATTCATACGCCCATACTCCATTTCTGGTGTGGCCTGTAGAATTACAAAAAAATGTGTCGGAGTTAACTTATTTTTATCTATGTTTCGAACCCGCTGCAGAGTGCAGGTGGTAAGCCACTAGTTAGTAAAATTAGATAACAAGATGTGTATTGAAGAAATAAATTGAAATTATTAAGATAAGACACTCACGAGGCGGAAATACTCGACAAAACGTGGTTCCTGGAACACAATAGAACGATACTGTTCGGTTGCAACAACCGCCATCTGGTCCATAAGTTCACGCCACTCGGGCCTCGGTGAGATCGGCGGGTTCATTCCGTGCTCAAGTGTAGCTGCACAGAATCGTTGAAGCGTTCTAAAACACAAATGTTCCTCACCAAACGATTGCTCAATAACCTCACCCTGAACTGTGACTCTTAACGACCCCTGAATGGTCTCAGCGGGTTGGGACAGGATAGCAAGATGGGTGGGCCCACCACCTCGGCCCACGGTCCCACCACGCCCGTGAAACATAACAAGTTTAACTCCAAACTCCTTTGCAACGTTTTTCAGCTCTTCTTGAGCTTTGTAAAGCTGCCACGCAGCAGAAAACCGCCCAGCGTCTTTTCCAGAATCGGAGTACCCGATCATGACTTCTTGTTTCCCGTTAATTCGGTTTTTGTACCAATCGACTGAGAAAAGACGGGCCATAGCGGCAGGGGCAGCTTCCAGATCAGCAAGTTTTTCAAAAAGCGGGACCACGCGTAACGGTTGTTTTACGTGGCATTCGCGTTGAAGAAGCTCGACAGCGAGGACGTCAGACGGTGACGTGGCCATTGAGATGATATAAGCACCGAAACAATCAGCCGGGAGTTCTGCCAACACACCAAACGTGTCCAAAACATCCTTAATTTCCTCGGTTTTTGGGAGATCGGAACCGAAAAGCGGACGTTTTCCACTGAGTTCAGCTAGAAGCCATTCTTGACGTTTTTCTTCAGACCATTCACGGTAGGACCCGATTTCCAGATGTTGAGTGATTGCGTCGAGGACGTCTGTGTGGCGATCGGATTCTTGTCGTATATCGAGTTTCACTAGTGACAGCCCGAATGTCGACACCTGTCGTAGAAAATCTAGAAGGCTTCCGTCAGCAATCACACGGTCACCGCACGCACATAGTGATCGGTAACATAGCTCCAGGGGTTCTAGGAACTGTATAAATG
The DNA here is from genome assembly GCA_030545235.1 of Helianthus tuberosus. Lineage (NCBI taxonomy): Eukaryota > Viridiplantae > Streptophyta > Magnoliopsida > Asterales > Asteraceae > Helianthus > Helianthus tuberosus. Next base: position 36,311,990 of record CM060415.1, on the reverse strand, counting down.
TATAAAAAAAAAAACATAATTATATATATAATAAAGAAAAGGACATTAGAGTCAAGCTAACAAATAAAGAAAGTAATCAGTGATACCTGTTCAACATTGGTGTAAACCGCCTCTTCTGGAATGTCGGATATATCATGCGCTAACAAATGGCGAGCACGTTCACGTGTATTATATAACTTATCCCTTACATCACCGAGAATTACACGATAAGGTTCAGTGGGAGGAACCTGTTTCCAGAACTCTAAAAAAAATAAAACAAAAACCGAAAAAAATTACGTCATGTTCTGTAAAACAACATATAACATTAGATACAAAAAATAATAAATTTGGACCATTTTGTACCTATGTAGTGCTTTACATCTCTCCTTGCTGTTCGAAAGAGTTCTTCAGCTCGAAGGCGTAGTTCATCGGTACAACGCCACATGGACATCTAAGAAACCCAATGTTAGATTAAGATCAATGATCATTCATCATTAATCACAATGAGAAGATGCATAAATTCGAAAAAAAAATTCAAATACCTCAAACATTAGATCCTCGATCTGCGAAAAGTACATGTTTGCAGCCATCATTCTTGCTAGTAAGCAAACATCCCTTGTTACCTCAGGAGTCACTCTTGGATTACCTGTATTTACGACAAACAAATGTTATTCGATTACGTATTCCATTTTAAGTGTATATGTAGCTTAAAAAATTGTGTTATAACATACCGTCACGGTCACCACCCATCCATGAAGAAAACTGAATAAGAGGTGCATTATACGGAACACGTTCATTAATCCCGATATTCTTTAGAGCGGTGTCGACACGCCGTAAGAACTTCGGAACACCCTTCCATATTGTTTCATGAAAGTAACTCATTCCAGCTCGCATTTCATCTTGCGGTGTCGGTTGGGTCCTTCTGATCTCATCGGTACGGAAAGCAGCTTGGATCTACAAAACAACATAAACATAGTTTATATAAATGATATTTTCTTGGATCTAACAAGATTTTGGATCGGTAATACTTACTTCGCGATGTAAGGCCTCATCGAGTTCTTGCTTGTCATCGGGAGTGATGTCTTTAGCATATAACTGGGCCAGACAGTTACGGATCCTATGAAGATAAAGAGATCAATTTTAAAGTTGACTAATTGACCAAATCAGATGCATATACAGATTACGGGAGTAAGGCATTAAAGGGTATACCTTCCATGCTTCTGAAGTAAAGATCTGCGGACCGATTGAGTCGGATGAGCGGTCAACACCAAGTCAACAGTTTGATTTTTGAGTGCATCAAAAACCTCTTCAGGGGACTTGTTAAGCTTATACACAAGCTTCTTAAGAGTTTCTTCAATATCCGATTCGGTTGTCGCATTAGCCTCATCGGCAAAATCACCCTTTTTCAGCTTGATCCTTCTACGGCAAGCGATCTGAACCTCTTCAGCCAGATTGGCTAAATTAAGCATGTGAGAGAAAGCTTTTGCAATGACAATCGAATCCCCTGGATCTAAACTGGTCAACACACTTCCGTGCTCCTCGAGCTTCTTCGGATCACGCTTTCCCTCGTATTCAGCAGAAAGCTCATAGCATTCTTGAACCTACACGATTAAACATAATAATCAACTCATCAATTCGTCACTTAACCGATCTGAGTACCCGTTAATCACTAATGTTAACAAACCAAGAAAAAAAAGAAAACATTTTCTTTGACACATTTTGTTACACGATCAAACATAATAATCAAGTCATCAATTAGTCACTTAACCGTTCTAAGTACCCATTAATCACTAATGCTAATAGACTAAGAAAAAACAAGTAAACATCTTTCTTTCAGGCATTTTGTCGAACACCTGATGCTCTACATAAACCCTAATAAATTAAACAAAAAAAGTAACATAATAATCAACTTATCAATGAGTAATGTTACCAATCTAAGTACCCATTAAGGCATTAATCACTAAAACTAACAGCCCAAGAAAAGAAAAAAGTGAAATTTTCTTTCACGCATTTCATCGAACACCTGATGCTCAACTCCATAACCCCCAAAAAAAATCAAACAAAAAAGTACCAAAAACATCAGATTACATAAAACCATACCGTTTCCTTAAGATCTTCACCATGTAAATCTTGAAGAATATCTAGAAACTTATCCAACAGCAACGCATCATACTCAATAAGCTTATCATCCTCTGAAACTTTTCCGGGAACTAAAAGCCTCAACTGAGCGTCAATCGATGCCAATTTCTCCAAATTCCGATTCGCCATTACACAGAATCTTTGTTCAAATTTCCCCCAATCCTGAAAAAAAAGTTAAAATAAAGCAATCGGATCAATGACAACGTCACGGACTTGTGATCGCGGCTCATGATTCCATAAATCGAAGCATGAACAGTTCGGATTCAACATAAATTAAACAAAAATTGGTAGGTTGTTAACCTGAAGATTGACGGATGGATTGATAGTAGATTAGAGGTTTTGGTCAGTGATTTGAGACCTAAATGAAACGGTTTAGGGATCGGGTATTTATAGAGGAACTGGCTGAGTTTTCAGTGTAAAGTCGTCACCAAATAGGCAAACTCCACGCCTGAATCAGGGGGATTTTTATATTTTTCTTTAAAGTGTTATTATTATTATTTAATTAATCCAATTTAATTAATTATTACATTAAAGCCCATAGGCATATTTCATGAGCATTTTGGCATATTTCATGTTGAGAGTGAGGGTGGGGTATGTATGCGTCACGCAGAAAATAGAGGTTTACATGTGTCACATGAAGTAGTGGAGGGTTTGAGTCACACGGAATATCATGAGTGCTGAGTAGGGCTGTAAACGAACCGAACGAATACGAACAAGACCTTGTTCGTGTTCGTTTGTTAAAAAATATATGTGTTCGCGAACCGTTCACGAACACTTATCGAACGGGATTTTATGTTTGTGTTCGTTTGTTAAGGAAATGAACTTGTTCGTGTTTGTTTGTTAATTTTAGGCAACGAACGTTGACGAACACAAATGAGCACAAACTAATGTTCATGAACACAATGGAAACAAACAAACACAAACAATAGTTCATGAACTAAATATATAGTACACTGACACTTATTAGATATCTAATTTGTCAGAATTTTGATATATTTAAATAAATATAAAAACTAAAAACACTAATGAACTATCGAACACAAGCTAACACGTTACCGAACGTTCACGAACATAAACGAACGAACGCGACCTCTGTTCATGTTTGTTCATTTAACTAAACGAACAAAATTTCTTGTTCGTGATCGTTTGTTTAATAAACGAACGAACACAAACGAACTTCCCGTCGAATGGTTCACGAACTGTTCGCCGAACGTTTGGTTCGTTTACAGCCCTAGTGCTGAGTGAGGTTTTTTTTCATCATTTATTTTTTATTATTTTTAAACAAATGTTAAATAAAATAACAAATGAATAAAAGACTAGCATTAATTTAATTTTTTTTAACATTACATCAATAAAAAAACATAAATTTAATTTAAAAAAAAAAGTGAAAAACAAGTAAATTTGTCGGAAGTGAGTGTGAGTCTCTCGATTGCGTAGTTCTCGATGGTTTATTGCTATTTGACAGTGTTGTAAAAATCACGATTAGGTGGCGACTAGTCGGCGATTCATCGCTAGTCGGCCAGTAACTGAGTAATTTTTCGTTAACCAGTCCATTAATCGCTAGTCGGGCCTAGTCGGCGAGCCAAAAATCGGTGATGCCGGCCAGATTCCGGCAAAAAAACCTGTATATTACGTCCAAAACCTCTAAATTCCGGTCACATTCCAACCAAACCATGTGAATTCCAACAATTAATCTTGTATACATAAAAAATAAGTTGAGTAAGAGTTAAAACCTAGCTATTTAAAACATTTACCTATAAAAATGTGTGTATATATACATAAAACTGAAAATTACATATAAAAAAACCGATCCAATTAATCCCAAGTAGTCGCTAGTCCCCACCTTACCGGTCGACTAGCGACTAGCGAGTTCTCCAACCTTGCTATTTGTTCCTCGTCAAGACGTCAACTTCTTCGGCAACCCGTTGGATATCATCTTGAAAGTGTTGACGAGTTGTGTTCCTCTTGTCCCTGTAAAATCATATTAAATGTAGAATTACGGAAGTGTATACTATGTTCCTAATTTTGTTATCCTTCCAAAACCGTGTCGAATTTTACACGATATGCCAACGCTGGTTTAGGACAATGAATGGTCGTTCAGTATCCTTTCTTGCCAATTCTTAGGTTGATTCGATATTGTTTTTGTTTTCATCCGTTGGACATATAAATAATATGATTCTTGCCAGTTCTTAGGTTGATTTGATATGGTTTTTGTTTTCGTCCAGTGGACATATAAACAATATGATAATTATAGAATATTCGGATAATTCCCATCAGAAATGTAATAATCGTGCTTATCACCCTTTGACATAAAATGAAGACTCGGTGTGATAACATCTATGATGTTGTTGAAAATTAGCGACTAATTTAGAACATTGATATCGTTTCGGTAACACCAAAGAACGCATGCTAAAATCAAAGAGCATGTGATGCGACAACTTCAAGCATTATCATTGAGTCAGATGATCACCTCGATGGTACTAACCTCACCTAGAAGTGGGACAGTTTCACCACACCCAGGGCGTGCAATCGATGCTACCAAGCATATCAAGAAAGTCGCGTTCGGCTTCATGTAAATCATATAGTTGTTGGATGTCATTGCATCTGTTGTTCTGTAAATATTATTACCTAAAATCCATCACCCCTTTGTAGGATCTGTAAATACTTAACCTTGAAGTTTTTATGACACATTGAAATATTTTTTTCCCATGATTCGGTGCAAGTTCTATACATAATTTGACAAATTTTATAGATGTGTACTTTTGTAACAAGGTACCGTTGAACTTTTACAGCATACTTTTGCCTGAACCATGGCTTGTCTCTCTCAAAATCCATAACTATTCATTAGCATAGTTTTCAGCTCGTATGAAAACAACGCCTAAATAATTAGTCAATATATATAGGATCTTCAGAAAAATAATTACGTACCAAACATTCATGGGTAGCTTGACGATCCCAGTTTAAATCATTGGATGTGAACTCCATGTGTCACACCCCAACCGATGGTGGAAACATCGGAGTGAGACGAAAACAAGATTGCAAAAGACTTCATAACGACTAACCGTGTAAAGTATATAAAAGTAAATTTTCATTTCATTGCTAACGGTTCAAGTACATGATTTGGAAACAAAAGTACAACAAATAACGTATGACTAATCTAATAAACATAAATTAAAATTTGGTGCGTTTCTAGTCCTTCCTACTATATTCTTTTCAATGCGTTATGATCACTATCCTGCAATATATAGTAAAATACCATGTCAACACATATAGTATTGGCAAGTATACAAGTTTGTGTGTACTAGCATAAGTATAAAAGAGTTTAATGAAATCCACATTGCAATAACGTATACTAAGGCATCACATATCATAATCTAGCATGCAACACATATTTGTCAACCCAAAATTTCCCAATAGCGTAATCTTGTCGTAGCAATGACAAGACCGTTTTGTTTGACAAAATGTGACCTCAAGAATACGGGTGATGCGTTAATCCTATAGCGCTATACATGTTAAGGGAGGATTATATGAAGTTAATGACGGAGTACTGTGCAAGTAAAGTTTCTAACATGTATGTATTTTTAAGTATAAATGTATAAATCCTGTATGTTGGATTCGATTGCATGGATAAAGTATTTGCGTAGAAGTGTTTGTGTGAGTTTTTGTACAATGTATATATTGCACCAAAAGTGATAAAACGAAAAGGGGGTCATGTATACTCACGGTTTTGCAAAGCTTTTCAATTTAACCGAGAGTTGACGAGTTGTTGAGATTGGAACACCGAAGTTACCCTACATTGGGGGAAACGAATGTGTATGAGTATTCGGATTTAATGGGGAGTTTGGATTCGGATTTAAGTATATAAAAGTATATGTACACGAAAATATATCTCGTCTAAATAGTCGTTCGGACACTAAGATTTTATGTGTTTTCATGGGTCCTAACTTGCTCATTATAATTATAAACGAGGAATAAAGAACAAAGATAATATAGCCTAAGTTAATAACATCTAACCATAATCCGGTTAGTAACATTAATTTGGCTAGATATATATTTTATATTATATAGTATAAGTCCATCATATTATATAATTCATGTAAGTCAAACATGGAGGTAGGATGATTAACATCCATTGAACCTCATTGTATGGATTCACCAAAGCACAAGGTTATCAACATAATTGATAACTCGGTTGGTCATGCATAATAATAAGAATTACAAACTAACTAGCTTTCCAAGTAGCCATGTAAGATCAACTTGGCTATTCCATACCCATCATGGCAAATGTTGGAGGTGCAGCGGGGTTGTGTTACTTTGTCTAGGAAGCTACTTGGATTAATATAACAAAAACAAACAAGTGAGTTAGTTAGTGGAACTAGTTTGGAAAGCCAAGGTTCCCATGGTTCACACATTCACCAAAACACAAGTCTCACCATATTGAAGATTGTGAGTTTGGATGGCTTCAACACTTGTAGGTTGTCCAAAACCTTGTCAAAACAGAACGTTTAGAGGGTGTTTGCACCTCTAAACTCATAAGAATCAACCCTAATCAAGCTCCATAACCATAGGTTTGGTTAGAAGTAAGATGGGTGTAAGTTTGAATGAGTATAATCAAGTTCATAAAGATTTACATAAAGGTTCTTCCAAAATAGAAAGTTTGGACCTCAAAATAGTGATGTCCTCCTTAATTTACCATGGTAAACTTGTGGAAACACTCCTAGAGGTGTTCCAAGTGTTCAAGTAGAAGAAAAGATGAAGAAAACATGAAGAAAAGTAAGATAGGTCCTCACTTTGGTACTAAGAGAATTCTGCCACAATTTGCAAATCCAACTGATTTGGGAGTGTTTTGAGAGTGTAAGAGAGTTGGAAAAGGGAAAATGAGGTGATGGAGGCTTGGTTTTATAATGGAGGGTTAGGGTTTAGTGTTTAATGAGGTTTAAATGTGATTGGGGAATGAGAAGGTGACCAATGCATGAGGCTGAAACAACATTCTGCGGATCACCAGCCTTGGAGTCACGCGAAGGCAAAGAAGAAGGGGGTCACGCGACGTGGTGCCTCTTTTGGCCACAACAGTTTGATTTTATTACCCTTTAACCCCTTCACGATCATGGGGAGCGGTGTGCCGGTGACGTGATCCGACGTGGAAAACCCTCTTTCACGCTCACGACAGGACGCCTCATGGCCTTATTGACTACTTTATCACAACTAAAAGCAAAACAACTTACAAGTAAATTAGTTTTATCCATTGAAAGGTGAACAAAGTTTCATAGCATAAATTAAGTTTCTCACATGATTTGATTTCTTTCGATTTACCACACTCGTGTATATATATATATATATATATACTGTTTTGTGATAAATAAAGTGGTTATGTAACCGCACAATGGTTCCTAAATTTTTAAATTAAAATTAATACAATAATGAATGTGTTCATATACATGTATATAGTAGATGATCGTTCAATCTTGCCTTGGGTGTGTAAAATGGGGAAGTTTGGCTTCCAACTGACTAGTTACAGAACTTTGATTTTACATAGAGATTTGACTGATTTGTTAAATTTTGTTGTCGTGGTTGCTTATGCGACAGACCCAGGATCAATGACAAAGTGTATTCAGGATTGAGGGTGTTGCTCAAGTTCTATTTTTGTCAGTTTTTAGTTGTCTTTGTTCTACTTATAATTCATGTGGTTGTGTTTTATAGGATGCTGGTTTATTCCTTGTATAGATTTCCAATCTTGTTTCGTTCTCGTCGTGTGTGGCTTTGTGTCGCAACCCCTGTCCCCTAATACCCTGGGAACGATCGGCCGTGGCCAGTCTTGGTGGTATCGGTTGTTTTATCAGTTTGGCAGCGGAATTTACATCAGGACCGTAGTTAGGAAATATTTTATCAGAGTAAAATACCACGCTTTTATAATATTAAACACAAGGGAAAATCCCAAGTTTTCATTACACACATTCTCATAGGGATAAACCCTATTTTATTCAAATAAAACATCTCTTTATTTAGGTAACTTTTATAGCCACTTTTCCAAGCCTTCAGTGCTGTCCAGCTGGCTTCTATTTGGCTTTCACATTTTGTTACCTGAAACGCGTTTAAAAACATTTTGTCAGTGGGAAATACTGGTGAGTGAGTCCCAGTTTAATCAAGATTGGTAAAACCAGTTTACAGTATTGAGGGCGATCTCGCAATTACATTTGTTTCCATCTACTTTAATTACCACCCACTATACTGTCAACCCAACTTGTGGTCATGTTACTACTCACAATGTAGTAACAAATTTTGTATACAAAACCCCAACATACTGACGATAATTGTAGAATACAAATACTCAATCACTGTTTAATATAATGTTAATCATATGAGGTTTTGTAAAAACAGTTTGCAAAAAGGAGATTACTCACTTTGCTGTCTTAGGGTTTTCCTTTAGGATTTCTTGGTGATTATCTAATAATTACATAAATGCACACGCGTTAGTATAATAACCCAATATTTACATTAGTAATACCCTCCCCGAGACGGTATTCCAACGACTACGTCGGGCAGAACCACGACAGCCGTTACGGAACCCTGGATCAATCGGGCAGCGTATCTAATACGTAACCGGGGTTATAATACTTACAACGGCGCAGAACTTCGTTAATTAGGGGTATAATGCCCGTGTATAGTGTCTACTATATAGAAATTGAGAGAGAAAGTTGAGAAATGAACGATGAAAATGAACAGCCGAGGGCCTCTATTTATAGTTGTGATCGTCGACCTTTTCGCGCCCCGCGTAGACCACACAAGGGTCCTTCGCGGCCCGCGACCTAGGGTGAGTAGGGCCTAGCTATGACTGGTCAGCACTATAGGTTCGACACGAATGGTGACACTTGGCAGCCTGGGGCTCGCCCTGGTGACCAACTGTCGTGCCTTGCGTAGCCCGAAGAGCAAGTCTTCGCGCCCGCGAGCGACCTATAAAACTTGATTTTTATTAAATCTTTAATTATATAAAGTATTTAGGGCTTGGTTTTCGCATACGGGGTATGTTTTAGGACATATAGGGATATTATAAATATATTAAGGGTGTCAAAAAATACTTTGGAGGGTTGTTATATCCTCCCCACCTTGTTTTAGAACTCGTCCTCAAGGTCTATGGAAATAAGTGCGGATATTTCCTTTGCATCTCTGATTCAAGCTCCCATGTGTACTCTGGTCCTCTCTTGGAGTCCCATTTCACTTTGACCAGAACTAATCTCTTGTGTTTGAGATTCTTGATTTTCCTGTCTTCAGTTTGTAGTGGCTTCTCTACAAATTTTAACTTTTCATTTACCTCTATGTCTTTAAGAGGCACTACCAGTGATTCATCAGCTAAGCATTTCTTGAGATTACATACATGAAATATATCATGTATTCCTGTCATTTTCTTTGGCAGTTGTAGCTGATAGGCTAATAATTTCAAAAGTTCCAACATACCTGGGGCTTAGTTTTCCCCTTTTGATGAATCTTACCACTTCTTTCCAAGGAGAGACTTTCAATAACACCTTGTCTCCTATCTAAAATTCCAATGGCTTTCCCCTGTTATCAGCATAACTCTTTTGTCGATCACGTGCTGCTTTCAATCGTTCCTTGACTTGAATGATCTTATCGGTTGTTTCTTGCACTATTTCAGGTCCAGATAGTTGCTTTTCTTCAATTTCTGCCCAACAGACTGGGTTCGGCACTTTCGTCGATAAAGTGCTTCGAATGGCGCAGCATTAACACTTGTGTGATAGTTGTTATTATAAGAAAATTCTATTAATGGTAAATGATCGTCCCAATTACCTCCGAAATCAATTACACAAGCTCTGAGCATATCTTCCATTGTCTGAATTGTCCTTTCGCTTTGTCCGTCTGTTTGAGGATGGTAAGTTGTGCTTAGATTTAGCTTGGTTCCCATTGCTTTTTGGAAACTTGTCCAAAAATGAGAGGTAAAACGGCTATCCCTATCAGAAACAATTGATAAAGGAATTCCATGTAATGAAACTATTTCATTTACATATAACTTAGCTAGTTGTTCCATACTGAAAGTTTCCTTCATTGGTAGGAAATGAGCTTTCTTAGTTAGCCTGTCTACAATTACCCAGATTGTATCATTACATTTTCTTGTTTTGGGTAATTTGGTAACAAAATCCATTGTTATCAATTCCCATTTCCAAACTGGCATTTCTAACTGCTGCAACAAACCTGAAGGTTTTTGATGTTCAGCTTTTACTTGTGAACAAGTTAGACACTTGGTAACATAAGCTGTTATATCTTTCTTCATTCCTATCCACCAAAAATTCTTTCTTAAATCCTGATACATCTTATCACTTCCAGGATGCATCGTATACTTAGACTTATGGGCTTCTTCTAATATACGGTGGCGTAGATTTCCTAATTTAGGTATCCACATCCTTTTCTTATGGAATCTCTAAATTCCATCTGTTCCTTGTTCTAATTCCTTAATCATTCCTTTTAGCTTCTCAGTATCATCCTTGATTACTGATTCTTGTTCCTTTCTAATCTGATCATTTAAATCTACTTGTAGATTTAATTTAAGAGAACATACTCTTTTTGGCTTTTCGTGATATTTTCGGCTTAAAGCATCACATTAGCCTTTCCTGCATGATACTGGATATTACAATCATAATCACTTAATATTTCCATCCAGCGTCTTTGTCTCATATTCAACTCTTTTTGCCCGAAAACATATCTTAAACTCTTATGATCAGTGAAAATGGTAAACTTACTACCATAAAGATAATGTCTCCAAATTTTAAGGGCAAAAATTATGGCTCCTAATTCTAGATCATGGGTTGAATAATTCTCTTCATGATTCTTAAGTTGTCTAGATGCGTAAGCTATAACCTTTTGATGTTGCATCAACACACCTCCATAACCTAACATAGAAGCGTCACAATATATTACAAAATCTTCAGTCCCTTCTGGTAATGCTAATATGGGTGCGTTGGTTAATCTTTGCTTAAGAATTCTAAAGGCTTCTTCTTGTCTTGGTCCCCATTAAAACTTAACAGATTTACAAGTTAGCTTAGTTAAGGGAATGACTATTCTAGAAAAATCTCGAATAAATCTTCTATAATAACCGGCCAATCCTAAGAAACTTCTAATCTCGGTTGGTGACTCAGGGGTTTTCCATTTGGTAATTGCCTCAATCTTTGTGGGATCTACATGAATTCCTTCATGGTTAACTAAATGTCCAAGAAATTGTACATGTTCTAACCAAAATTCACACTTTGAGAACTTTGCATAAAGTTTTTCTTTTCTCAATAAACTTAGAAGTGCATGCAGATGCGCGGCGTGTTCCTCTTTATTTTTAGAGTAAATGAGAATATCATCTATGAAGACAATTATGAATTTATCCAAATATGGCTTACATATTCGGTTCATCATGTCCATAAATGCAGCTGGGGCATTGGTTAAACCAAATGGCATGACTGTAAATTCATAATGGCCATACCTTATTCTGAAAGCGGTCTTAGGAATGTCCTCTTCCTATACTTTTAATTGATGATATCCTGAGCGCAAATCGATTTTAGAGAAAAATCGAGCTCCTTGCAATTGATCGAACAGATCATCGATTCTTGGTAATGGATACCGATTTTTAATCGTGACTTTGTTCAATTAATAGTAATCAATGCACATACGCATCGATCCGTCTTTCTTCTTAACGAACAAGATCGGTGCTCCCCATGGCGATGAACTTGGCTGTATGAATCCCTTCTCCAACAATTCGTCTAATTGCTTCTTTAGTTCCTGCATTTTGGCTGGTGCCAAACGATAAGGTGACTTGGCAATTGGTACTATCCCTGGTAACAGGTGGATTATGAATTCAACTTCTCTGTCTGGCGGTAGTCCTGGTAATTCTTCGGGAAACACATCTGGAAACTGAGATACTACGGGAATATCTTTCAGTTCTTTTCCTTTAGTGTTAATGATTATAGAAATCAAATACACAAATGATCCTTTTCTTACATAACTTGCTGTTTTCATCACAGAGATGAATTTTGTAGATCTAGATGGCTTATCTCCTTTAATTGTGATCTTTTTACCTCTTGGTGAACTTACTTGGATTGACTTTTGATCACATAGAATACTGGCTTTATTGGCTATTAACCAATCCATTCCTAATACAACATCAAATCCTGCCAGATTCATTGGATAAAGGTTTGCAATGAACTTTTGATTTAAAAATTCTATTCTTGCTTCCTGCAAGATTTCAGAAATCTTAATGGTTTCCCCATTTGCTGTCTCTACTAGGCATTCTTGTGGAATCTTAGTTAATGGTTGATTGAAAAGTTTGCAAAATGAAGTATTAATAAAACTTTGGTTCGCACCATAGTCAAATAATATTTTAGCAAAAACATCATTAACTAAAAATGTATCGGCTATCACTTCCGGGATCATCTTGGCTTCTTCTGCAGTCAGAACAAATGCTCTAGCATTTTTAGTAGTCTTGTTGTTCATGGCTGGAGCTAGTTTCGGACAGTTTGGTTTGATGTGACCCTTTTCTCCACAGTTGAAGCACATTCCATTATTAGGTTTCTTCCTACAATCTTCTTCCTTGTGTCCTGGTAGCTTGCAGAAATTACAGTAGGTGGAGCATCTTCCTGAATGTTTCTTCTTGCAGGCTTTACAATAAGGTGCAGAGGTAGAACCTACATTTTTCCCACGGTTGGAATTTCCATAACCAAATTCTTGGGTAAGCCTTTGAGCTAGGTTTCTCCTCTGGTCCTCTTCCTGTGTACGTACTAACTCATCGGTCAAGGTGTTTGCTAGTTCTACAGCTTCTTCTGTAGTTTGAGTTCTAGCTGCCTTGACTACATGCCTAATCTCACTGATTAATCCCCATATGTAGCGGGAGATTAATACGGGTTCTGGTGATGCAAGGGTTGGCACTATTCTAGCATATTCAAAGAATAACGTAGTGTAACCTTTACTATCCACTCCGGTCATTCTAAGATTTAAGAACTTATTTGCTATCTGTTCCTTTTCATTGGGAGGGCAGAATTTCCTTTCCACCATGTTTTTAAATTCTTCCCATTCCATATTGTAAATCCTATCACTTCCTCTAGACTGGAGGATAGTGTTCCACCATTCTAGTGCTGAGTTTTTAAACAGATTGGATGTGAACATTATCTTATCCTCTTCCACGCACTTGCTTATTTTTAAGACTGCCTCAGTCTTTTCAATCCAGCGTAAAGCTGCAATGGCTCCTTCATTGCCCGATAATTCTATTGGTTTACAGGACCAGAATTCTTTGTAAGAACAACCATAAGACATGGTTCTTCTTCTTTTTGGAATGGGCACTCGAAGTAATGGTCCATTGTTTACGCTGTGACTGAGTTCATTGGTTGGTCGTTTACTGTCCTGATTACTCTTATTATCAGCTTCCCTAACTGTTTGGATAATAAATGGCAATGCGTCTATAATTCCTTGTGCCACTATGTGTTGGATGGCACTGTTATCCACTTGGTTTCCATTGTTATTGTTATTCTGGTTATCGTTATTCTGGTTTTCCTGGTTCACTTCGTTGTCCATCTGAATTGTAAACATTTGCCACATATTAATATCACAAAATAATATTTAATGCAAACGATTACGTAATACGCATATTGATCAAAATCGTCGAACATTGCGGCTTACTCTATTTTATATTATGCGTCTAATACAAACCGAAACTGAAATATAAAATTACAATACTATTATGCATCCATAGCTATTGTCTAGATTTTTTTTCAAACATACACACCTATTATATATTATTATTATTATTACTATTATTATTACTATTACTGATGTGGGTTCATCCAGAACTCCATATTACGCTCGTCATACTTCCAGACGAGTCGTTCTCCTATCTGCCTCATCCTCTCACTTCCTTCTAAAATCTCCTCACCAAAGGTTCGGAGTTCTTGCACATTTTCAGTGCTCATTGGTGGTGCAGGGGCAAGTACTGGGTTTGGAAACTGGGGCATGGGTTCTTGGTAAGGATAAGGATTTTCTAGAATTTCCCTGATGAATTGGTCATTATCATAGTAGGGATCTAGAGGGTCCAAGTTTGGGTAGGCTGCTAGGTTTGGCATGGGTTCGTCTTCTGGTATTGGGTAGCGTTGCTGATAATCCCTATGGTCATCAAACCACGGGTCATAGTCTGGGTCTAAGGGATTGGGTGGTGGTATTCTAGGTATCTCAGCTGGGTCAATGTCAGGCATTGGGATTTGGTTTTCTGGGTTGGCTTCAATTTCCATTGGCTATGTGAGAAACAGTGGTAAGGGCTAGGGTGATATGAATTGCTCTAGATTAGGGTCTGCAGCTGTAGTTGCTAAGATATGAAAATTTTCTAGACTCCTATTGAGCATATCCTGGGTGTGAGCATCTGTTTCTCTCTTAACGGCTGCTAAGGTTCGCTGCTGTTGTAACTTTTTCATCCTTTTCCTACGTTCATGCGCTCCTCTGCTGAACCATACTCTCTTCTTGGTAGGGAATGGCTCTTCAGATTGGGGCTTGAACACGAATATCCCATCTTCGTTGTCAGCCGAATACCCTAAGAGGGATGGCTGTGAAGAGGTGCCTTCATCCCTAGGTGAGCTGGACAATTGACGGTAGGCGTCTGAAGGTCCTTGGTCGCTCATACTGTAAACTAACAAATAGTCAAATAACACACAACAATAATGCACGTAATTCCGTAAAAAATTTCCTAACACATTAAATAATACTTTGGTGTCAGCAGAACACTTCTGTGGCTGAATCAGTGGCTTGGCTCTGATACCACCTTCTGTCGCAACCCCCGTCCCCTAATACCCTGGGAACGAGCAGCCGCGGCCAGTCTTGGTGGTATCGGTTGTTTTATCACTTTGACAGCGGAATTTACATCAGGACCGTAGTTAGGAAATATTTTATCAGAGTAAAATACCACGCTTTTAAATGTAACACCCCGAAAACGGGTTTGTTAATCAAACCATATTAATACTAAAAGACGGGTAAATTACCGTAATGGTAAAAGTAACCCGGTGAATATTAGGATTTTTAAATAAATAAGCCTAATATTAAATAAAAGCTGAAAGAAAGCTTTTAAGAAAATAAAGTTTATAGAAGCCCGAGTTAACGGGATTTAAAATAAACTGGTCATAAATTCCCCGAACCCACTAAATTAACTAGGAATGTTTAACCTAGTTAATATGCGGAAATATTGTTAGAAATTAAGTGGGTTGTGGCCTACTTAATAAACCAACCAAACAAAAGGGGCTAAACTTGGATAAACTTGAAAGTTAAGTATAAAAATAAGATAAACACAAAACACACACATGGTGTGTGTGTTCTGTATCGATCAGGAGAGCTCCCCAGGAGCCAAAACCCTAGTTTCAACCTTTTCATCAAATTGAAGGCTCAATTGAAGCTTAAATTCACAATTTAACGTGAATTAATGATCACCCAAGCTAGGGGATCATAAGGTATGTCAAATTTCGAGGATTTGTGAAGTTGTGAAATTTGGATAATCATCATAATCGCGAATTATGAATGGATTATTAATGCGATGATTGAATTAGTGATGTGTATTTGTGTAGGAATCAAACCCTAAGTGAAATTTTTACATATGATGATATAATTTGAATGATTTGATGATTTACCATACTAGGATAAGTGGGTATTGATCATATGATGAATTGATGATATAATTATGATTAGAATCATCATATCTGATAATAATCAGGAAATGCTTGAACAAATTGTGTGTTTGAGTATGTAATCCTACTTACTAGCATATGAGTTTAGTAAGATATGATAAAAATTGATGATAAGTTCATGTTAAATGAGGTTTAATATCATCAAGTATTAATTCGGTAATTTATAGTTACAAGAACTTGGTAAAATAATTGAATAAAACAGTAACATATGTATGATGCTTACCGGATAATTGGCTAAGTTCTTAAACGAGTAGTTAAGCTACTTAGTGAAATCAATTATGTCAATAGGCAGTTGACTTTATAAAGTCAAACTGACCCATGATATGATCAAATGATAATTTCGATATAAAGATCGTAGGATGGAATAGTCTTGAATGATTATGACTAATTTAACCATCTTACAAATTACAATGATAGTTTGGCGCTTAACAAGCTAGGTGGAAGCTTGGGAATGAAGCGGGTCAAACGAATCAGGAATGAGGGAAAAGCATAATTTGGACGCTAAGTAAGTACATCTTACACTCTTTGTATTAAATACCTATTGTTTTATAGGTTACTAATAATATAAAGTCTTGTTTTAGTTATGATATTCCGACTCGACATGTGCGGTTCGGAACAAGAGACAATGAAAATAAACCATGTTTAATGGTTAAAATGAACTAATACTATTATTTAGTTGTGAAACGACTAAAAGATAACGAATTTTGAATGATTACCTTGTAAGGTGAACCAATGCAAATGATAAGGTAAAAGGGTAATTCGGTCACTCGTTGACGATAACCGTTAGTTTTGAAAGACACTTTATGGCATAAGACATAAAGGGGTCAAAATAATCAAGAAATGAGTTATAAATAAAATGACAGTACGGTGTAAACTGGAGCGAGTCATGTAGACGAGATGATACTAAATAACGTCTCGCAAAGATAAACGGTCACTTAGACCGAACGGGTCGAATGATGAAAATATCACCATTTGCAAATATCGACTAATGAATATTGTTGAGTTTTATGTTCACAGGAGTGAATAGGTGAAAGATAACTTGCATCGCTA
Source organism: Helianthus tuberosus (assembly GCA_030545235.1). Classification (NCBI taxonomy): domain Eukaryota; kingdom Viridiplantae; phylum Streptophyta; class Magnoliopsida; order Asterales; family Asteraceae; genus Helianthus; species Helianthus tuberosus. The sequence continues at coordinate 36,295,119 of CM060415.1, read as the reverse complement.
GTAAATAGCGATTATTAAAGCAAGGAGTTTAAAACGGGTCAATATATTGATCCGAGTCAGGTATGTATAATAGGTTAACTACTCAATTTGAACTAGAGGTTATTGAGAGTTAAATGAAGCAAATAGACATTCAGTTACCTTAAATAAGTAAACCGAATGATTTAAATGGTGGTCATGGTGTTTTGAAAACCTAATGACCTTTAATACAAGAATCTTAGCTAATAAGACGGATTTTGAGACAAACATGCTTTTAAAAGCCCTTTATCATAAATGAAAGGCTAAAATTTACCAAAACGCCCTTGTAAGCTAAATTGATCAAACGACCTTTAAAGGTTGTTTGGAAACAAGTTTATGATTAAATAAATACTTAGAATAAGTATAGAAAGTGAAAGATGTAAATTCTTAGGTCGAATGACTCTATATGAGTCTTTGCCGTAAAACGATAATCCGAGGGGTAAAACTCGGAACATATAGACATCCACATTAAATCCACCACACATATAGTTGTGGTAGAAGATTACTCGATAAGAAATGTAGGAATACGATGCTAGAAATGAATGAAAGCGATTTTAAGCTTTGAAGTGCTTAAATACCCTTAATGGGTCAAAATAAGCACTTGAGCGTAAACGGGTTTTAATTGTGTAAGAAACCCGTGATTTGAGACTAATATTATAGGAGATATTGAAATTATGAATTTCATGAGTTTAAAGATCAAATAAACATGTTTGTTTGATAAAATCACGAACGGGTCAAAATTTGGTAAAAAGGGTAATAAGCCGAAGACTTAAAAGTCTGAAATTTTGTTAATCCGGATGTTGGATTTTAACTCCATATGATGGAGAATTAAATTACGGTCACGTAGGAAAAAACGTGGCTTAAATCGGATTAAAAACGAGCAAGTTATGCTCGTTTCCTTAAAAGATAAGCTAGTTGGAAATATGCAGCTGAAATAGCAAACAGTCTGTGACATTAGAGGTGTCGCGCCACGCGACGACAAAGGCCAGGGGTCGTCGCGTGACGCGACGGGGTCCTGGTCTGGCGAAAAATTGTTATTTTAATTGTTTTGTGCTTAGGACTTGTTTATACGCGTTATAAACTATCTATAACTAACTTATTTCATGTTTTATGAAATATAGGTACTAATCGAGTTACCGGAAGACGATCAAGCTTAGCGATGAACCGAACACATAAAGAACAAAGCTTCCGCGAATAGTTTCGTCGTCACGTTTTAAACAGCGACTTAAATTACAAAATGTTGAAATGTTTTATTTAGTAAAATGTTTTAACAAACTCGCATTTTTAAGTGTATGTTTAATCTTAAATACACTATTATAATCGAAATTTATTTGATAATTGTATAAAATGGACTAAGGGTCTTACAAGTTGGTATCAGAGCCCTGGTTTAAGAGATTCAAGTATGGTGGGAAAAACTATGCTTGGACTTAAACCTTATGCTCTTGATAGAGATTGGTGTTCGGTTCGAGACTTGATCACAAAATCCGGTAAGTTATTCAATACATTAACGGTCTATCATGTAAAGTGTTGAAAACAACACATAGGGATATCGTGTAAAGCACGTTACCCCAAATAAAGCGATGAAAGACCGATATAGTTAAATGGATTACGTGTGTTAACACGTGTCGTATAAAGCCTTGTATGATAATGCGGGTACTTGTTAATGTTAACGTTACTAACATGTGTAGACGTTTTAAGTTGAAGGAACCTCGTATCTGAAGATGACGAGAGTTTAAAGAGTTATCGATACGATAAAGAAATGGTCCGAAGTAGGACAAGTAAGTTATACACGCTAAAGACTGGAATGGAGAAACGATCTCGAATGAGAGATCGAACAACAAGGAAAGTTTATCAGGGCAAGTAGCTACAAGGTACATGTCTTAAACTTATAGTGTGAACAGAAATATGCAACAAATACATAGTGAATGACAAGTTGCATATAGAATATAAAACTTGGAAAACTTGGATAGGATTCATATCCAAGATGACGTTTCCAAGAGAAATTCAGTAGAGATATATATTATTCACAGTCGTGAATAATAAGACAATACTGAACTTAGTTAAATATAAACTTGGACGAAAATAATCCTCCAAGTAAGTATTCTCAATAAGGATTCAAATTGAGAAAGGTAATGATCACATCGATGAATGTGATTGTATAAATGGTTATAAAAGGAACATTGTAAATGTTCAAGGATAAAAACGGGTAAAACTAGTAATTGTTAGTTAGCAATTAAATAAAGTTTTACCAATTGAAATAAATTGAGAAATTACCTACGGGGGACGTGATGCGGTAATTATAATAAGGTCATGCGTACCATGTGTTGATCACTTAGTGAACGCCTGATACCATGAGTTTCTTATAATGAACACAGTTATGTCCGATGTGGTTAGGTCGAAAAGAATGAAAAGTTTGAAAGAAACTTGGGGTCAAGAAATTTTATGAGCATACTCGTATAAATGGTTTTCGAGGGAACCATAAAAACGATGTATGGTGCGCACAAAATTAGATGACCCAAGTGAATAGTGAAATAAGTCATTTTGGACGAAAGAGCCATGGTTGACAAAAAGGGCGTGTAAAAACCAAATTATAAATGATCCGCGAGGTCATAGAAACGAAGGTATTGCCCATACAAAAAGACGATCGAAGTCATTAGCTTCGGTCGTAGTAAAGAAAAGATGATGATGATGATAATCGTCATTCGGAATTTATAAGACCATCAAGCATGGTCACATAAAGAATACAGGTTTGGTTAAATAAAGTGATGGATTTCGCTAAGACAACCAAACAAGTCAAACAAAGTCTTAATTGCAGACCTAAAGGGTTGCATTAATAATGACTTCATAAAATCACCCGATTGATGGGTAGGAAATTACATACATGCGTAAATCGAGAGATGGGAAGGCAGATTGAAAGTCAAAGGACTCGGATTATGGGTTATGACTAAAATATAATAAAATTTCTCTTTGAGAAATTTTGAAGAAATATGTTCAACTATTTTGAGGTTGAACGGGTTGAATAACGAATAAAGTTTGATTATTCATAAGTGATGGAATTCACCCGAACAAGTCAAACGGGTTAAATAAAACAAAATGCTTGATAGTAGCCCTGTAATGGGTTACAAGAAAAATATATGTGAAAATCGGATAATAGTGAGCATAAGATAAACTTACGCCTAAATGACGCGAGACATCATAGAGTCGGGCGAATGATCCGAAATAAAACGATTGTAGTCACGAACTACAGTCAAGGTTAACGGATCTGAAACTTGAAATCCAATGATTTTGCAAATATAAATAAGGTGCCTTGACACCAAACATATATTTTAAGAAATAACGTTTTTATAAACATAAATTCTGATAAGAATTTAGATAGTAAATATTAAAGATACAGGTCTTGACGCTGAAAAGTGCAAGACGATACATTCGAAAAGAAAGGTTTTCAATAAAGAAAGGGTAATGTAAACCTTAACATGATGTGACACGATCACGGTCAAGAAAAGTAATGTGAAGTATAATCACATTATAGCCCAAGCGATGGGTTTAAGGTAACTGGACTAATAAGTCTAGTCAGTGAGATCGGTTAAGGCCTCACTAATGGAAATTTCTGATCACCTATATTGAGGGATCATAAGGCAACACAAGCAAAGTGTCGGGAGGTCAATTCGAGCAAAAGCTCGACTGAAGGATAAAGCTATAAGGTATGTTCTTATATACTTTATAGAATTATGTTAATATCATTTATTAAATTATCTTAAATAATTAAGATGAAAATTTAGAAATTCGGTTTACTCGTAAGCGGTGGATTCCGTATAGCTAAACCGAATGAATAAATTCGAAAACAAAGGAGTTTGTTTGTTAAATGTGAAAGATTTCACTAAAAGCCTTCAAACGGGTTAATACAACGAATTCACGAAGAATTCGAAAAGTATAAAAGCGATGGATTTCGCTAAATTTACTAAATTGGTCAAAATCACGAGATTACGTTATTTCAAGTTGCATTATGTCGTATGAGATACGTATATGCTTAGTAACCAAAAAGGTATTACCATACTTTTCTGGTAATACTAATAATTGGTTAAAGTATGAGTAATGCTTAAAAGATTACTCAGGTCAATTGCATTGAGTTTAAAACTCTATGAACTATGTAAGAAAGGTTTCAAGGACGAAACCTCTTTAAGGGGGGTAGACTTGTAACACCTCGAAAACAGGTTTGTTATTCAAACCATATTAATACTAAAAGACAGGTAAATTACCGTAATGGTAAAAGTAACCCGGTGAATATTAGGATTTTTAAATAAATAAGCCTAATATTAAATAAAAGCTGAAAGAAAGCTTTTAAGAAAATAAAGTTTATAGAAGCCCGAGTTAACGGGATTTAAAATAAACTGAGTCATAAATTCCCCGAACCCACTAAACTAACTAGGAATGTTTAACCTAGTTAATAAGCGGAAATATTGTTAGAAATTAAGTGGGTTGTGGCCTACTTAATAAACCAACCAAACAAAAGGGGCTAAACTTGGATAAACTTGAAAGTTAAGTATAAAAATAAGATAAACACAAAACACACACATGGTGTGTGTGTTCTCTATCGATCAGGAGAGCTCCCCAGGAGCCAAAACCCTAGTTTCAACCTTTTCATCAAATTGAAGGCTCAATTGAAGCTTAAATTCACAATTTAACATGAATTAATGATCACCCAAGCTAGGGGATCATAAGGTATGTCAAATTTTGAGGATTTGTGAAGTTGTGAAATTTGGATAATCATCATAATCGCGAATTATGAATGGATTATTGATGCTATGATTGAATTAGTGATATATATTTGTGTAGGAATCAAACCCTAAGTGAAATTTTTACATATGATGATATAATTTGAATGATTTGATGATTTACCACACTAGGATAAGTGTGTATTGATCATATGATGAATTGATGATATAATTATGATTAGAATCGTCATATCTGATAATAATCAGGAAATACTTGAACGAATTGTGTGTTTGAGTATGTAATCCTACTTACTAGCATATGAGTTTAGTAAGATATGATAAAAATTGATGATAAGTTCATGTTAAATGAGGTTTAATATCATCAAGTATTAATTCGGTAATTTATAGTTACAAGAACTTGGTAAAATAATTGAATAAAACGGTAACATATGTATGATGCTTACCGGATAATTGGCTAAGTTCTTAAACGAGTAGTTAAGCTACTTAGTGAAATCAATTATGTCAATAGGCAGTTGACTTTATAAAGTCAAACTAACCCATGATATAATCAAATGATAATTTCGATATAAAGATCGTAGGATGGAATTGTCTTGAATGATTATGACTAATTTAACCATCTTACAAATTACAATGATAGTTTGGCGCTTAACAAGCTAGGTGGAAGCTTGGGAATGAAGAGGGTCAAACGAATCAGGAATGAGGGAAAAGCATAATTTGGATGCTAAGTAAGTACATCTTACACTCTTTGTATTAAATACCTATTGTTTTATAGGTTACGAATAATATAAAGTCTTGTTTGAGTTATGATATTCTGACTCGACATGTGCGGTTCGGAACAAGAGACAATGAAAATAAACCATGTTTAATGGTTAAAATGAACTAATACTATTATTTAGTTGTGAAACGACTAAAAGATAACGAATTTTGAATGATTACCTTGTAAGGTGAAACAATGCAAATGATAAGGTAAAAGGGTAATCCGGTCACTCGTTGACGATAACCGTTAGTTTTGAAAGACACTTTATGGCATAAGACATAAAGGGGTCAAAATAATCAAGAAATGAGTTATAAATAAAATGACAGTACGGTGTAAACTGGAGCGAGTCATGTAGATGAGATGACACTAAATAATGTCTCGCAAAGATAAACGGTCACTTAGACCGAACGGGTCGAATGATGAAAATATCACCATTTGCAAATATCGACTAATGAATATTGTTGAGTTTTATGTTCACAGGAGTGAATAGGTGAAAGATAACTTGCATCGCAAGTAAATAGCGATTATTAAAGCAAGGTGTTTAAAACGGGTCAATATATTGATCTGAGTCAGGTATGTATAATAGGTTAACTACTCAATTTGAACTAGAGGTTATTGAGAGTTAAATGAAGCAGATAGACATTCGGTTACCTTAAATAAGTAAACCGAATGATTTAAATGGTGGTCATGGTGTTTTGAAAACCTAATGACCTTTAATACAAGAATCTTAGCTAATAAGAGGGATGTTGGGACAAACATGCTTTTAAAAGCCCTTTATCATAAATGAAATGCTAAAATTTACCAAAACGCCCTTGTAAGCTAAATTGAGCAAACGACCTTTAAAGGTTGTTTGGAAACAAGTTTATGATTAAATAAATACTTAGAATAAGTATAGAAAGTGAAAGATGTAAATTCTTAGGTCGAATGACTCTATATGAGTCTTTGCCGTAAAACGATAACCCGAGAGGTAAAACTCGGAACATATAGACATCCACATTAAATCCACCACACATATAGTTGTGGTGGAAGATTACTTGATAAGAAATGTAGGAATACGATGCTAGAAATGAATGAAAGCGATTTTAAGCTTTAAAGTGCTTAAATACCCTTAATGGGTCAAAATAAGCACTTGAGCGTAAACGGGTTTTAATTGTAACACCCCGTGTTTTCACAAGTCAAAGTCAAGGTCAAAGTCAACGACCGATTTCGCGCAACTTGACTTGTAGTAGATTTCTTTATTATAGCTATTATGTGGAGTAAGTGTCTATAAATGCAATAATCGACGTATGTTAATCGCTATTCGATCGACCTACGACTGTGAATTGTAGGAAGTAACAATGCGATAAAGTTAATCAACTGATAATCAAGCTATGCCAATCAACTCGACAACGAATCGCAACTCGAGCTACGTGTTATATGAGTGTGCCTTACGTGTTATCTGTGCATGTTTATTTATGTTGTGTTGTGGTAATCAATCGAACTCAATCGAAACTCGTATACAATCGAACACAATCGAACTATGATAATTAGTGGTTGGAACTAAAAGTAATTTGGCTAAGGAAACCCTATCGTATCGAACCGCTCGCAATCAAAATCGACTCAGCAAGAATCGTCGCGTCAAACGCTTGAACCCAGCGCCATCCGGCCGGATAGTCCCTTCTGGTCACAGGCCAAGCGCCATCCTACCGGATCGCCATCCGGGTGGTGTGTCATCCGATCGGATCACCCTTTCCTCTTTTGGAATCCTATAAATACCCCTGTCATTGTCATTCTTTCCACTTTTGGAAACCCTCTGTCTGAACTACTCGTGCTCCTCACCTTTTCTTCGATTTCTCTCAATCCAGGTAAGATCTCGCCCTAAATCTTGTACCTTCTTAATCTACACGCACTCCTACACCTTTCTACCTTTTAAATCCTAACTTTTAACCATGAAATCACTAGATTTCGGGTGTTCGAGGATGACGTCATCATGTGTTCTTCAAGAACTTCATGCTTTGACCTCAATCCACCAAGAATAACTGAGGTCTAACCGATTTCCACCCGATTACACAAAGATCTTATAAAGATCTCGACACAAGAGCGGTGAAAAAGGATTGAAAGATGGTTTCTAACTTTCTTTCAACTCTTTTACACTCAAAACACTCAAAACCGGTAGAATCAGAATCAGATCTAGTCTCCTACTCATCCATAGTGTTGTACTAGTTCAGATCTAGATTCCGCCCACGAGACCACCGACTTTGGGTTAAACAAGAATAACCGTCTAGAGCCGGTAACTGACCGAGCTAGGGTGATTCCTGGTCGGTTTAGTCATCTGGGTCAAAATGGGGGTTCTGATTGGTTAACACGTTATCAAGACGTCTCGAAACAACGACAAACCATTAAAACGACCAAGTGTAGGACGAAAGGAACAATCGGAATGGACTGCCGTCCGATCGGATTGCTATCCGATCGGATAGGTCATCCGAACGGATTGCCATCCGAACGGGTCACACTTGGGTCCCACTTTAAACAACCTTATCTAAAGTTGGAGTATTGAACGAATTGCAATCCGATCGGACGACCATTTGACTGGATTACTCTTCGGATCATGAGATACTAAGGCTTTAAAGACTTAAACAATTTTCAACATGTTCAATAACAGGGTTGTCACCCGATCGGATGGACATCCGATCGAATGACTCTTCTGGTGTGAACTGTACTCTTCATCAAGTTGCCGTCCGACCGGACCACCGTCCGACCGGATGACCATCCGAACGGATTGTCATCCGCACGACCGGTCCTCCGAACGACCGACTTGAAAGATAGAGGTACTCCAATGTTTTTCAAATACTACAACGAAAACTTCAAAAGTCAAACCATCATACGTAAACACATCTTTCCTTATAGGAAGAAACAATCCACTCGAATAGTCATCCGTTCGGATAAGCTATCCGACCGGATGACCATCCGAACGGATTATCATCCACACGGATTGCTGTCCGCTCGGATTACCATCCGAACGGACTACCATCCGATCCATCTTCACTTTGTATCGTTTTACGTGTTCCTTATCGTTATGCTATCAAATCTATTCAGGCTAACCTTACTCGCTAAGCGCTCCCTTCAATCCACTAATCGCTGTGAGTATACTCGATCCCTTTTTGCTTTAAGCACTTTTGGGTGTTACATACGTTACGAATATTCAAACTACAACAATCACACTACTCAAATACTATTTGAACGCTAACCGTTAATGCATGTTATACGTGGCTCATGAATGCTTGTTTGTTATGTTTACACATGGAATGTTGTCTACCTGCCTTAGCAACGATAGTACTATAGTTTGGACTCAGCACCCGTTCACGGGGGTTGTTAAGGATCATTACTTGCATGGATTACGGTGGTAATCATGTATTGCGAACTGCCTCGGGCAGTCAACCCACAGTCATTGGTATCGATGGATCTATGTCGATAACTAACGTGCTTCATTTCACTATGTGTACGTGCTGGTTATGTGTATTGCGAACTGCCTCGGGTGTGACAGATTGGTATCAGAGCCATAACTATAGGGAATTAGGCAAGACTCGACCTAGTCCGGGTCGATGTCTTAGATACATAGACTATAGTTAAGAACCAACAGACCGACTTGTGCATGGCCGGTAAGGGTTATGTATGAGCTTACTCCTCACTATTCTCGCTTATGCTACACTTTCACTGCACTCAGATTTTCAACTATGAAAGGGCGATAAAGTCGAGATTAGGTGTGAAAACCCCAAACTCCCGAATAAATTGCTTAATCGATACTGTTCAGCGGGGGAATTATACCAAATTAGGGGTGAAACCCACATTTTGATGAATAATCTCCTCTATTTTATCAAAAACAGGGACGAAGTCGTTAAGCCAGGGGTGAAACCCTAACCTTGACGACATGTTCCGCATATTTTACAAAACCCTCACCAAGGCCTCGACGGACTCCAATGACCCGAAATCTTGATATGACTAATGGAATGTGTGCCAAATGCCCAAGAATCGAGGCAAAAGCACAGTTCTGAGGGTCAGACAAGAATGACAAGTCCTTGAGAATAGTTGAACCACCTTGGTTAGTCAAAGTCTACTAGCCACAGACAATCTACCTCTCGAATTTTATGTGTTTCAATTTTGAGCCGCAACTGCCGACTCTGATAATTTGTCGATTTTATGTGTTTTATGTGCTTTTACCTGCTTATGTGCTTAATTTTGGAAGGATTAATCGAATGAACCAACACACTCGACTCGCACTGCAATTCTACCTCAAAACGCTGACAAATCGTTGAAACAATTGGGCGACTTCATACTACGATATACACCTGTTAGGTCCCGGTTTTCGCTCCAAGACGATTGCGAACCGAACGTGTGACGTGTAGAATCCGTGCACAAACGTGACCGAACACACGAGAACGTAATATAATCGTTGATTCTATTGACAGATATGAAATCGTACAAAGCACCTGAATCACGTGGATCACTTTCTCTCTCTAGCTTTCCTCTCTAGATCTAGGTTTCTGTTTTCTGACTGCCTCTAATGATTAAATGCGTATGTGCTTCCTTGCTTTACGTGCTTAGGTGTTATGTGATTATGTGCTCTACGTGCTTATAGGATTTTGTGCTTTATGTGATATGTGTTACATTGCGTGTTCCTAAGCTTTAGTAAGTAGTAGATGTGTGAGGTGAGATTCGGATACAATATGTTGAGCCCTGTGACAATGTCTGTTGCAGACAATGTCATCTGGATCCCTTCACACACTTTCTCGTCAAGAAAAGAGGGACAAACGCCTTGCTGCCATCATCGCAAAAAGCGTGGCAAAGGCCGTGAGTGATGTTTACGAGAATGCCAGCAAGTCATCTGAGGAATCAAGGACCGAAGCTCCTAAAGCTACCACCAAGCCCTTCAATTTCAAACAATTCAAGTCGTGTGGACCAAAGGAATTCACTGGAGAAGGAGGTCCTACTGCACTATTCCAATGGTTTGATTCCATTGAGGTTACACTACGGCAGAGTGGTTGCCCTGATGACCTCCGAGCTCTGAATGCTACCGGCGTTTTCCAGTCCCGTGCACTAGACTGGTGGACGGCCGAAAGGAACAAGCGAGGGAACGATGCAGCCTACGGTCTGTCGTGGGACGAGCTCAAGGAAGTCATGCTAGAGGAATTCTGCCCTCCTCACGAACGTCAAAAGCTAGAAGATGAATTTTGGCACATACACCAGCATGAGGGTGACAATGCTGCTCTCACTGCTCGTTTCAAACAGATCAGCATCATCTGTCCCGATCAAGTTAAGACCCCGGAGATTAGAATCAATAAGTACATCCGAGCTTTGCCTGACTGCGTCGCAGATTTCGTGCAAGCGGCTAAGACTAAGACGATCGAAGATACTTACCTACTGGCCGCCGAAATCAACGACAAGAGGGTCAAAGCTGGTGTCTGGGATAAAAATCTGAAGCATCTGCATCAAGCTACTACTGCCGCACCAACTGTTGAACCCACCACATCGAGCAACAAGAGGAAGAACAAGAGAAAGAACAGCTCCAGCAACAAGAACTGTGCGATCACTGCTGCACCGATTCAAGCTGTACCAGCCCAACAGCGTCAAGTAGCGGCGCCCATGGCTAATGCACCACCTGCAAAGCGTGCATACACTGGGCCACACCTGCTCTGCCCTACTTGTCCCTACCACCACCCGACTGCCATTGCTTGCCGTTTTTGTGCTCATTGCAATGTATACGGCCATTTTACTGCCAACTGCCGTATTCGACAAGCTCCTGCTCATCAAGCTCTACTCACTGCCCCTCAGGGTCAACAAGCTCCTCCGGCACCCGCAGTCAAAGCCAGAGCCTGCTTCGCATGTGGCGACCCGAACCATTTCGCCAACATGTGCCCAAACAGGGTCGTGAAGCAAGAGCCCCAGCAACAGCAGCCACAACAGCAACAACAACAACAGCAGCAGCAACAACAGGCCGCACGAGCCAAAACTTTCAACCTCAATGTAACACCTCGAAAATTCACGTCCTATAATGTATTGACACGTGTCATAAGCTTGAACGTGTGAAAGAATACTTTAAAAAGGACTAAAGTTGACAAACATGGAAAGTATGTGAAAATAAGGGTTCAAAATGTCAACAAGGGATAAATATACTTTACAGTAACCCTACATGATGTTTATACCTTCAAACGAATAAATCATGGATCATACGAAGCTAAATATGAAAGAAAGTGAGAGATTACAAACTACAGGGGTTAAATGTGTCAACATGTTTAAAGTATACCTCTGAGTGACCCTTTTAGCAAACCCGAAGCTTTGTAACGATTAATTATGCTCACTATAATGCAAGATAAAAATTTCATAAAGTTTCGTTACCGTATGAGAAAGTTATGATCAAATTCGTATACGAGGGATTAAAAGCGTCAACGATGAAAATTATGACTTTTCGGGTAAACATAAAGTGACCAAGGCCTTAACAAAATGGGTATAAGTCTTGAAGCCCTTATAGGTAAATTTGGAGGGCTCATAATGCAAGAAATAAAGGTTGGGTGACCTTTCGAAGGACCAAGAGCCAAAATGCAAAAAGCTAAAACCTTTAAACCTGACAACATGCTTCAGGCGGGCCGCGTAAGCCTTGCCAAGAACTTACGTGGGCCGCGTTCGACCCCCAGATACAGAAAAAGGAGACAACAGCCTGTTTAAGCGCAATAACCGACTTAAATTAGATATTTTCACTCCATGGGCGACCCCTACATGCTTTTTAGACCTTAGTGACACTTGTGGATGATCCATGATCAGTTGTAGCCTTGGTTGTCAACAATCTAGTGAGATTAAATCACTATAAAAGGCCCTTATGTTGCAACACTTTGATCACACCTTCCATCTGCATTCTTGAAGACTTCTGGAGCTCCAAAGCAGACCCAAGTCATCCCTAGTCGTGCATAGGACTTTGGTAAGTACCCTTGACCTTCCTTAATTAAGTTTTTACTTAGTTTTAGCTTAAAAGTCAAACCGTCATAATTACCGTTTGACTTAGCGATTAATCATTAATGGTCCAGTGATTAGTCGAATTGAAGGTAGTTATAAGTTGGTAATTATGTGGGCATTAAACCCTTAAAAGGGCACCCTCTGATTCCCACTTTAACTAGATCTAATGTCGGGTCAAAGTTGTTTAGAAAAAGTCAGCAGAAGCTTAATTGGAAAATTAACGCATAATTAACAATGCAAAAGGCGTGTAAACTATTTTATCACTCATATAACTTAGTAATAAATATAAGAACATGTCTAAACATGTTCGACCCGATAATTTTCTGTTTAGACCCGGTTCGGAACCGAAAGTCGCAAAACTTTGACTTTTGCTTTGACTTCAGTTCTGACCCGATTTAGTATGTTTTGGAAATGCCTTAGAGCTTCCTTAGGACCAGGTTACATGATATTATAACCCTCTGGGGTTGGTTAGTTGATTGTCCGATTCGTTTACATGTTTCCGTTAAATTGCTTAATGTTGACCATAATGCCCTTTTGACCATAAAACGAGAATTTTGGATATGTAAAAGGACAATAATCTTTGTTACTGAATTATAAACATGTCCCTAAAATTTCATATCAGTTAGAGGTCTAGATTAGGAGTTATGCTCAATAGCGCACTTAAAAAGCTTTTTGTTAGTTAAACGGCGTAATTAGCATAAAGCCTATCTAAACCTAAATTTCGACACCAAACCTTTTACCCACTGATGTAATATAATATTTTGGGATTTTTAAAGATTTTTAATTATTTTTAACCTGCTCATAACCTAAGGTTATGACGTTGATTCGGTAAATACCGATTGTACCCTTTTTGTTTATAAAACGAGTTCTACATAATATTTTGACACCAATCCAATTGCTACTATTTTATATAACAAATAAAGTATTTTGAACTTTATAACCTGATCAGAAAACTTAGATTTCCTGTATAACCCGGAAATCGCTTAAAATGACTTTTAAGCATATTAAACACATAGTTTAGGTTTAAAACCATTTTTGGCATATAAGACTTATCACAAATGATATAACCTATTAAAATTAGTTATTTTACTGATGTATTCGGACCCTAATCTCAGAATTATAAATAATCTCTTTTATGAACTTTTAAAATGACCAAAATACCCCTACGGGGCTTAAATTGAGATTATAAATTGAGATTAAACTCGTTTTGGGCATAATGGAAGGTATCCTAGTGATATCACAACATATTTAAGGCATATTAACTTAGGAAATCTGTATATGACTCTTATGGTTACCCGTTATGCTTCTTGCGTGTTCGGTTCGGTTTATGTAACTAGTTTACATAAATTAGCCGAAACGGGTCAAACCTTATCATTTTTATCTCAAAATCCAGAAGGTGTTTAGATTACCCATATTATACAAGTCTTCAAACTTGTCAGGTCTAAAACACATTCTATTCCGGTCTTCGCTTAATCGTGCGTTTGAACCGTATCTTTCTTTAAAACTAACCGGTCTAAGTTTAGGCTTAATTAAAAGACCCGTTAGGATTCTAATAGGTTATTATAAACCTTCGTTCCAAAATAGGAGACCCGGTAAAAGCTACTTGCATTTGCTGATTGTGAATTATACTTGCTCAGGTAAATACTTTTAACTTATTTTCCCTATACGGGCTTGGGGTATGGTATATAAAATACCACTTGGCCGGACATTGAATCTTTAATCGAATAGAGGTTAAATCATTGATATGCTCCGTTTTAAAATGTCTTGTTTGCTTAAAGCCTTTGGGGGGGGGGGGTTAATGACCATGTCCCGGATATCCTTGGCATCATCTTACGAGATGGCCACGACCTAAGCACGGGGTGTAGGCGTACACCCGTCAGTGCCAAAATACATAATGTGGTGTGTCTATTGATCTTTAACCCGGTCTACGGATCGGGCTACTGAACGCATAAGGAACATGTAATTCTTTTACAAGATTATATTCAAATAATTATCCCAAGTTATTAAAGAGTTTGTGCCACGTGCATTCAAATCAATTTTATTAAACCTTTTCAAATGAGTTAGTTAATTGTATTTACCAGTGTAAACTGACATATTTTCCCAAAAAGGTTAAGTGCAGGTACTACGTGAACTAGGCTGGCTTTCTCCTAGCGTCCACAATAAGTCTTGCAAGCTTAGATGTCAAAACTGTTGAACAATGTTTCCATTTTATTTTTGATCCTCCTGTGGATTATTTTCAACTGTTTGTGATACTTGATATTACAATTATATTCAGTTGAAATATATCTATCTTTTGCTTCCGCTGTGCATTTAAATATTGTGTTGTTTGACTATTATGCTACCAACCGCGTCACGATACACCCCACCGGGCCCACCGGTGATACGTGGAAATATCGGGGTGTGACACTCAACGTACGTCAAGCCCAGGCCGACAACAACGTGGTCAATGGTACGTTCCTTGTGAATGGTATTTATGCTTCATGTTTGTTTGATACTGGAGCCGATAATTGCTTTGTGTCGTTCGAGTTTGAGAAACTCCTTAGTCGTAAACGCTCCCAACTCTCCTCGACATTCGATGTTGAAGTCGCTACCGGAAGAACCATCGCTGTCAATTCTGTTCTTCGTGATTGTACCCTTGAGCTCAACAATCACATTTTCCCAATCGACCTTATTCCGATGCAACTCGGAAGTTTTGACGTCATAATAGGCATGGACTTTCTTCGGGAAAACCATGCTGAAGTTGTATGCTTCGACAAGATGATTCGATTTTCACTCGCGAATGGTGACTATTTATGTGTATATGGTGATACTACTTCGAAGGGTCTCAAGCTCATGTCATGTGTGCAAGCTAGCAAGTATCTCCGCAAGGAATACCGAGCTTTCTTGGCTAACATTGTAGTAGCGGAGAAGGAAAAGAAAGAGAAGAAGGAAGTGAAAGACGTTTCTGTGGTTCGAGAATTTCCTAATGTTTTTCCAGAGGATCTTCCCGGACTACTGCCAAGTCGTGATATTGACTTTCGTATCGACCTCATCCCTGGAGCCAATCCTGTTGCCAAAGCTCCTTATCGACTTGCGCCGTCTGAAATGCGTGAACTCTCAAACCAACTCCAGGAATTACTTGAGAAAGGCTTCATTCGCCCGAGCACCTCTCCTTGGGGCGCGCCAGTCCTTTTCGTCAAAAAGAAGGATGGGTCGTTCAGGATGTGCATTGACTATCGGGAATTGAATAAGTTAACTATCAAGAATCATTATCCCCTACCCCGTATCGACGATTTGTTTGATCAACTACAAGGTGCTACGTGTTTCTCGAAGATCGATCTGCGTTCAGGATACCACCAACTACGTTTTCAAGAGGAGGATATACCCAAAATCGCGTTTCGCACTCGTTACGGCCATTATGAATTCGTTGTCATGCCTTTTGGTCTAACCAACGCACCCGCGGTCTTCATGGACCTTATGAATCGCGTGTGTAAACCATATCTCGACCGTTTCGTCATCGTATTCATCGACGATGTCTTGATCTATTCCAAATCGAAGACCGAACACGCGCAATATCTACGTTTGGTTCTCGAGTTACTCCATGGGAACCAACTCTATGCCAAGTTCTCCAAGTGTGAATTCTGGTTGAGGGAAGTTCAGTTTCTGGGTCACATTGTTAATAGTCAGGGTATTCACGTCGATCCTACGAAGATTGAAGCAGTTAAGAGCTGGATTACGCCTAAGAACCCGTCTGAAGTCCGTTCTTTTCTTGGACTAGTGGGCTATTATCGACGATTTATCGAAGGATTCTCCAAGATCGCTGTACCGCTTACCTCTCTCACCCATAAAGACAAGCCTTTTGTTTGGAAAACTGAACAAGAAACTGCCTTTCAAACCCTCAAGCATAAGCTTTGCAATGCTCCTGTTCTCACATTGCCCGACGGAAACAATGATTTCATTGTCTATTGTGATGCTTCCAACCTTGGTCTTGGCTGCGTTCTCATGCAACGGGACAAGGTTATAGCTTACGCATCTCGTCAGCTCAAAGTCCACGAGAAGAACTATACAACCCATGATCTCGAGCTAGGCGCGGTTGTTTTTGCATTAAAGATTTGGCGACACTACCTGTATGGTACCAAGTGTACGATCTACACCGATCATAGGAGCCTACAACATATCTTTAATCAGAAGGAACTTAATATGCGTCAACGCCGATGGGTAGAACTTCTCAACGATTACGATTGTGAGATTCGTTATCACCCAGGCAAGGCAAATGTTGTTGCCGACGCACTCAGCAGACGGAGATATCTGCTTAGCACTCGTAATGTTCAAGCCCAACACGATCTCGAAACCCTCATCCGCGACGCTCAACATGCGTGTTTTAACGAACGCACTTTGAAGAAAGAAAGAATCTACCACGATGGAGCCCAACTTGTGAGCAAATCGAATGGAATATTCCACTTCCTAGACCAAATCTGGATTCCTAAACGGACCAATTTGCGACAGATACTGATGGACGAAGCCTATAAATCCCGATATTCTATTCATCCCGAAGCCGACAAAATGTACCAGGACCTTCGTTATAAGTACTGGTGGCCGGGCATGAAAAGGGATATCGCCCTCTATGTCGGAAAATGCCTAACTTGTGCTAGAGTCAAGGCTGAACATCAAAGACCCTCTGGCTTACTCGAACAACCACCAATTCCCATGTGGAAGTGGGAAAGTATAGCCATGGACTTTATAACCAAGCTACCTCACACGTCATCAGGTCACGATAGCATTTGGGTTGTGGTCGACCGTTTGACTAAATCAGCTCACTTTTTACCAATACGGGAAGACTACAAGGTAGAACGATTAGCCTGAATCTACACCGACGAGATCATTTGTAATCATGGGACGCCTCGTGACATCATCTATGATCGTGATGCTCGGTTTACTTCGCGACTGTGGGAAACGTTTCAAGCGGCACTCGGTACAACGCTTAATCTAAGTACTGCTTTCCACCCATAAACCGACGGTCAGACTGAAAGAACGATTCATACTCTTGAAGACATGCTCCGTTCGTGTGTCCTAGACTTCGGTGGTAATTGGGATAAATACCTGCCGTTGGTCGAATTCTCGTATAACAACAGCTATCATTTTAGCATCCAAATGGCACCTTTCGAGGCATTATACGGAAGAAGATGTCGATCGCCTATTGTGTGGCACGAGATCGGTCATTCGCAACTAACCGGTCCTGAGCTATTACAAGAAACGACAGACAAAATTTTCCAAATTCGAGACAACCTGGTGAAAGCTCGGGATCGACAGAAAAGTTACGCCGATAGAAAACGCAAGCCCCGTGAATTTGACGTTGGTGACTACGTACTCCTAAAGGTATCACCTTGGAAGGCTGTGGTCCGATTCGGCAAAAAGGGAAAGCTAGCGCCTCCATTTGTTGGACCTTTTAAGATTCTGGAAAGGATCGGAAAGGTCGCCTACAGACTCGAACTACCAGAGGAACTTAGTAACGTCCACCCGACTTTCCACGTGTTAAACCTCCGAAAGTGCCTAGCCAACCACGATTTGCACATTCCTCTTGATGACCTGCAAGTGAACGAAACATTACACTTCGTGGAAAAGCCTATCGAAATCATGGACCGCCAAACCAAGCAGCTCAGACGCTCATGCATTCCTATTGTGAAAGTCCGATGGGAAGGCAAACGAGGTGCAGAGTACACTTGGGAACTCGAAAGCGACATGAAGGCTAAGTACCCGCAGTTGTTTAAAGAGAGTTCTCAAACGTGATTCACGGCGATGTACAGCTTCCAGCCTAATTTCGGGACGAAATTCCCTAAACAAGGGGAGGCTGTAACACCCCGTGTTTTCACAAGTCAAAGTCAAAGTCAAGGTCAAAGTCAACGACCGACTTGTAGTAGATTTCTTTATTATAGCTATTATGTGGAGTAAGTGTCTATAAATGCAATAATCGACGTATGTTAATTGCTATTCGATCGACCTACGACTGTGAATTATAGGAAGTAACAATGCGATAAAGTTAATCAACTGATAATCAAGCTATGCCAATCAACTCGACAACGAATCGCAACTCGAGCTACGTGTTATATGAGTGTGTGTGTGCCTTACGTGTTATCTGTGCATGTTTATTTATGTTGTGTTGTGGTAATCAATCGAACTCAATCGAAACTCGTATGCAATCGAACACAATCGAACTATGATAATTAGTGATTGGAACTAAAAGTAATTTGGCTAAGGAAACCCTATCGTATCGAACCGCTCGCAATCAAAATCGACTCAGCAAGAATCGTCGCGTCAAACGCTTGAACCCAGCGCCATCCGGCCGGATAGCCATCCGGCCGGATAGCTATCCGACCGGATAGTCCCTTCTGGTCACATGCCAAGCGCCATCCGACCAGGACTGTCATCCGACCGGATCGTCATCCGGGTGGTGTGTCATCCGATCGGATCACCCTTTCCTTTTTTGGAATCCTATAAATACCCCTGTCATTGTCATTCTTTTCACTTTTGGAAACCCTCTGTTCGAACTACTCGTGCTCCTCACCTTTTCTTCGATATCTCTCAATCCAGGTAAGATCTCGCCCTAAATCTTGTACTTTCTTAATCTACACGCACTCCTACACCTTTCTACCTTTTAAATCCTAACTTTTAACCATGAAATCACTAGATTTCGGGTGTTCGAGGATGACGTCATCATGTGTTCTTCAAGAACTTCATGCTTTGACCTCAATCCACCAAGAATAACTGAGGTCTAACCGATTTCCACCCGATTACACAAAGATCTTGTAAAGATCTCGACACAAGAGCGATGAAAAAGGATTGAAAGATGGTTTCTAACTTTCTTTCAACTCTTTTACACTCAAAACACTCAAAACCGGTAGAATCAGGATCAGATCTAGTCTCCTACTCATCCATAGTGTTGTACTAGTTCAGATCTGGATTCCGCCCACGAGACCACCGACTTCGGGTTAAACAAGAATAACCGTCTAGAGCCGGTAACTGACCGAGCTAGGGTGATTCCTGGTCGGTTTAGTCATCTGGGTCAAAATGGGGGTTTTGATTGGTTAACACGTTGTCAAGACGTCTTGAAACAACGACAAACCATCAAAACGACCAAGTGTAGGACGAAAGGAATAATCGGAACGGACTGCCGTCCGACCGGATTGCTATCCGATCGGATAGGTCATCTGAACGGATTGCCATCCAAACGGGTCACACTTGGGTCCCACTTTAAACAACCTTATCTAAAGTTGGAGTATTGAACGAATTGCAATCCGATCGGACGACCATTTGACTGGATTACTCTTCGGATCATGAGATACTTAGGCTTTAAAGACTTAAACAATTTTCAACATGTTCAATAACAGGGTTGTAACCCGATCGGATGGACATCCGATCGAATGACTCTTCTGGTGAGAACTGTACTCTTCATTAAGTCGCCGTCCACCGGACCACCGTCCAACCGGATGACCATCCGAACGGATTGTCATCCGCACGACCGGTCCTCCGAACGACCGACTTGAAAGATAGAGGTACTCCGATGTTTTCAAAATACTACAACGAAAACTTCAAAAGTCAAACCATCATACGCAAACACATCTTTCCTTATAGGAAGAAACAATCCACTCGAATAGTCATCCGTTCGGATAAGCTATCCGACCGGATGACCATCCGAACGGATTATCATCCACACGGATTGCTGTCCGCTCGGATTACCATCCGAACGGACTACCATCCGATCCATCTTCACTTTGTATCGTTTTACGTGTTCCTTATCGTTATGCTATCAAATCTATTCAGGCTAACCTTACTCGCTAAGCGCTCCCTTCAATCCACTAATCGCTGTGAGTATACTCGATCCCTTTTTTGCTTTAAGCACTTTTGGGTGTTACATACGTTACGAATATTCAAACTACAACACTACTCAAATACTATTTGAACGCTAATCGTTAATGCATGTTATACGTGGCTCATGAATGCTTGTTTGTTATGTTTACACATGGAATGCTGTCTACCTGCCTTAGCAACGATAGTACTATAGTTTGGACTCAGTACCCGTTCACGGGGGTTGTTAAGGATCATTACTTGCATGGATTACGGTGGTAATCATGTATTGCTAACTTCCTCGGGCAGTCAACCCGCAGTCATTGGTATCGATGGATCTATGTCGATAACTAACGTGCTTCATTTCACTATGTGTACGTGCTGGTTATGCGTAAACGAATTCGAACTTTATATGCTATTATCAAACTTGCATGCTCACCTTTACATTTTATGTATTGACTTTATTTTAACGTATGTGACAGGTGCTTAGGACGCACATGTGGTAGGAATTTGAAGCTAGAATAAAGCTTTAGAGCCCAACAAATAGTTGTCTATAGATAACGAATCAGGGGTCTCTAGAAGCAGATAAACAATTGTTGTCTATTTAAATATGAGTTGCCGGAACAGAATAATTTCCTGGTTTTTGTCTGTAATAATTATTTTACTGTTTGAGATACGGTATGGGACATATTATTTAAATTGAATAGTATTGATGATTGTTATGGAAACTTCTGGACAATCTGTTTCGCTCAGTGCCATGCCCCGATGTTTTCGCCATCGGTTGGGGTGTGACATTAATTATGTAAGAAACCCGTGATTTGAGACTAATATTATAGGAGATATTGAAATTATGAATTTCATGAGTTTAAAGATCAAATAAACATGTTTGTTTGATAAAATCACGAACGGGTCAAAATTTGGTAAAAAGGGTAATAAGCCGAAGACTTAAAAGTCTGAAATTTTGTTAATCCGGATGTTGGATTTTAACTCCATATGATGGAGAATTAAATTACGGTCACGTAGGAAAAATCGTGACTTAAATCGGATTAAAAACGAGCAAGTTATGCTCGTTTCCGTAAAAGATAAGCTAGCTGGAAATACGCAGCTGAAACAGCAAACAGTCTGTGACATTAGAGGTGTCGCGCCACGCGACGACAAAGGCCCGGGGCCGTCGCGCGACACGACGGGGTCCTGGTCTGGCGAAAAATTGTTATTTTAATTGTTTTGTGCTTAGGACTTGTTTATACGCGTTATAAACTACCTATAACTAACTTATTTCATGTTTTATGAAATATAGGTACTAATCGAGTTACCGGAAGACGATCAAGCTCAGCGATGAACCGAACACATAAAGAACAAAGCTTCCGCGAATAGTTTCGTCGTCACGTTTTAAACGGCGAATTAAATTACAAAATGTTGAAATGTTTTATTTAGTAAAATGTTTTAACAAACTCACATTTTTAAGTGTATGTTTAATCTTAAATACACTATTATAATCGAAATTTATTTGATAATTGTATAAAATGGACTAAGGGTCTTACATTATAATATTAAACACAAGAGAAAATCCCAAGTTTTCATTACACACATTCTCATAGGGATAAACCCTATTTTATTCAAATAAAACATCTCTTTATTTAGGTAACTTTTATAGCCACTTTTCCAAGCCTTCAGTGCTGTCCAGCTGGCTTCTATTTGGCTTTCACATTTTGTTATCTGAAACGCGTTTTAAAACATTTTGTCAGTGGGAAATACTGGTGAGTGAGTCCCAGTTTAATCAAGATTGGTAAAACCAGTTTACAGTATTGAGGGTGATCTCGCAATTACATTTGTTTCCATCTCTTTAACTACCACCCACGGTACTGTCAACCCGACTTGTGGTCATGTTACTACTCACAATGTAGTAACAAATTTTGTATACAAACCCCAACATACCGACGATAATTGTAGAATACAAATACTCAATCACTGTTTAATATAATGTTAATCATATGAGGTTTTGTAAAAACAGTTTGGAAAAAGGAGATTACTCACGTTGCTGTCTTAGGGTTTTCCTTTAGGATTTCCTGGTGATTATCTATTAATTACATAAATGCACACGCGTTAGTATAATAACTCAATATTTACATTAGTAATACCCTCCCCGAGACGGTATTCCAACGACTACGTCGGGCAGAACCACGACAGCCGTTACGGAACCCTGGATCAATCGGGCTGCGTATCTAATACGTAACCGGGGTTATAATACTTGTAACAGGGCATAACTTCGTTAATTAGGGGGTATAATGCCCGTGTATAGTGTCTACTATATAGAAATTGAGAGAGAGTTGAGAAATGAACGACGAAAATGAACAGCCGAGGGCCTCTATTTATAGTTGTGATCGTCGACCTTTTCGCGCCCCACGTAGACCACACAGGGGTCCTTCGCGGCCCGCGACCTAGGGTGAGTAGGGCCTAGCTATGACTGGTCAGCACTATAGGTTCGACACGAATGGTGACACTTGGCAGCCTGGGGCTCGCCCTGGTGACCAACTGTCGCGCCCCGCGTAGCCCGAAGAGCAAGTCTTTGCGTCCCGCGAGCGACCTATAAAACTTGATTTTTATTAAATCTTTAATTATATAAAGTATTTAGGGCTTGGTTTTCGCATACGGGGTATGTTTTATGACATATAGGGATATTATAAATATATTAAGGGTGTCAAAAAATACTTTGGAGGGTTGTTATACTTTGAACTTAGTTTAGGTGTTGGTTTGCTAATGGTTGGAATTGTGTGATCTTGTGTGTTAGGCCTTAGCATTCTTGTTTTTGGGATTAGTATCCTCCTTGGGGTACATTCCAGGACACTTAATTCCATTAGCTTGTAAATATTGTTTGTTATCAATCTAAATTTGTCAAAGTGTCGTCTCATTTGCCAAAAAAAAGGGCCGCTCAATACAAATTCAATTGTTAATTAGAAAACCATGATAATTAAATCACGTGTACCAGTTATTTCAATTGTGTTACATGTGATGATTATGTAAGCGCATAAATACCTCTTTTTCTCTCACCTGCTAAGTGTATTCATTATGTGCAAAGGCTTATGTGATTATTCAATATGTCTATCCATTATATATATATATACACACACTATATTACAATACATATAAAAAGGATAAAAATGTTGTTTTACATAATTTTAAGGGTTTAAATAAAGTATAACTTGTAAAACATATTGTACAATTTTTCAAAACATATTGTTTACTTTTAAACCAATTACTAACCCTACAATTTTGAAACAACCATGAATTTTATACGTTAATATTATTAAAGAAATTACACCCTAAAAACGAGCATTTTTTTTTCATTTGAGTATAATATTGGTGTGGTATTAAAAAATTAACATGGTACATGATTACCTATGTATGTGCTCGTCATCGCATCTCGCGAACACCCTCTAGATGTGGTATTAAAAATTAAATGATACGTGATTATCTATGTATGTGCTCCTCATCGCATCTCGGGTCACCCTAGTGTACACATATGTGATGTGTGTGTGTGTGAAGATTTGAACAGGATGACAAAAAAAGAAAGTAATGTCATATTCAACTTTATTGACCACTTTAATGGTATTGATGTGGAAGTACGGCTCTACGGACACTCCTCAGCCAAGTGCCTTTTGTGGATATGAAAGATCCAATTTTGCTTTCCACAAATGAAGCTTTTTCATTTCTTGATAAGCTCATCACAAATGAAGCTTTTTCATTTCTTGATTTAAGTTGGTGGAAATGTATTTGATTCTTTTAGATGAAGAAAGATTCGGGTATAAGAAATGATGTCTTTTTCATGGCGTTTGTATGATGAAAGTTTACTAAGGGTGAAGGGAGTGGTTAAACAGGTGAAAGTGGCAAACTTCAAAATCAACCAATGAGAGGGTGTCATGTCAACACGTCTAAAGAGTTTAAACTTTGGTGAAAAGTGTTGGCATTGGTTAAACACTTGAAAGTGGTAAACTTTTTTTTTCATTTAAAAAAAATATATATATATGTGTAAAAGTCAAACATACACACACACATCACTGCAATGGTCTTGTCCCCCTCCCTCTTTGTCGCTCGGTGACCAGTTGCCGAGTTCACCAGTTTGCCGCGCGGGAAAAAGGGATGGCGGAGGTGTTGCCGCTCGGCAATCGGCTTTGCCGATGCCTTTGCCGCCCCACTCCCTTCACCCTAATAAAACCTTAAAGGACAATTGTACAAATAGTGTAACAAAAGTACTATGATAATTATGATAATGTTATAATGATGCCCGTGTGATTCAAAGTTAAAACCTACGTGTTACACACTTATATTGTCTTTAACGCTAATACGTTTAGGGTGAGAGGGGTGGTCACCTCTTGAGAAGAGGTAAACTTTTCATCCACCCAATCACACCTTATCATGTCAATTCTCCTCTCTAAGTCCCCTTTTGCACTAAAACATAAGGGGTGGTCATCTCTCTTGGGGAGAGGTAAACTATTTTTTTAAGTATAAAAAACAAAAAAATTATGATTGGTTTCATGTGCAGCCAAGAGTCAAAAAATTCCCTACCCCTCACGCGGTGACTATACACCGAATTGGTACAAACGCATGCGACGAAGGTGGCCGGCGACGGTGTTCCCCGCGCGGTAAAGGGGTTCGTCGCTGCATTTACCACACCCACCCCGTTCACCCTATTAATAGGAGGAAAATATGGTAAAAAAAAAGTTTTACATGCCCGAATGATGTGAGGACTGGTAATCAAAACGAGTAAAGTTGAATACGAGCTCGTCTAAACTCAAGTTCAACTCATTTAACTTAAAAAAGTTTTAGCTCGAACTTAACTTGTTAGTAGTTTTTCAATTTGAACTCGGCTTGTTTACTATTTATTAATTTTTTTATTTATATTTACTAGAAGAGTGCTCACGTGATGTGGCGGGAATTACAGACACCGTCAGGGTATGCATTGTTTGGTTGTTTCGGTTATTATCCTCAACCCAAGTCATCGATTAGTCTATTTTATTAACCAATCGGTTTTCGGTTAATCAATTCGGTTTATTCAGTTAAAATGACGGTTTTTGTTTGATTCGTTTAATTTTGGTTAATATCCAAAACCAATTTTGGGCTAAAACTTTTGCTTACAAATACATGAATTTGAGGTATAAATGCATGAAATGGAAGTATAAATACATAAAATGGAGGTATAAAATATGAAATACATACACCGAAAATATAAAAGTTAGAAATATACGTAAATATGAATGGTTCAGTTCGGTTAAATTTGGTTAAACGAGGGTACAAAAAATTGATAACCGATTTTAGTTCATTCGGGTTTCGGTTAATCGGTTTTCAGCTAATTCAGTTTTTGGTTGATTTCAGTTCGGTTTCCTTCTTTTTTTGGTTCGATTTTGGTCAACAGTTCATTTATTGTCCACCCTTAGGCACCGTTAATCACGTAACATATCATTTTTTATAAATAAAAAATATAGCAATACTATACTCAAATTAATAAGATTAAATTACCCGTTTTTATAGTGTATTTTTTTTTTAAATATCAACGTACAAAAATGCTATGACCGTTTAAAAACCGTGGGGGTAAGGTTTTTTTAAGGGGATAATGTGTAAACGCACTAAGTATCTATAATTTTGTTAAAAATAAGGGAATTAAAATATAATTAGTGTCTAAAGTCTAATTTACCCTCATTATAGGTTGTACCTTATGCATTAAAGCAAAAAAGTGTTTTTAACTTTTTGATATCTTAAAATGCTCTTTTCTTATGTATTACATATAGTACATATTTCTAAGTATAATATACATACATATATATACATACATATATATATATATATATAAGGAGCCGCTAAAATAGAAACCATCCCTAGTTACGAGAACCGCGAGAACCACTCTCAACCAATCAGAATAAGGGGTAATTTGGTCATTTCCATCAAATGTCCAATCTATCTCTCTCTCTCTCTCTTCATTTAAAGTCACCTGACTTTTTAAATACCTCTCTCATCTCTAATCTCTAATCTACATCTCTCATCTCTCATATCTTCATTTTTCTCTTCAAAGATCAATTCTTCAGATCCATTCTTCAGCACCACCCTTCTCCATTCTTCAGATCCATTCTTCAGAACCACCATTCTTCACCGGCGACACCACAAACCCACCCTTCTTCGCCACCCACAACCACCCTCTCTCTTAATGTACCAAAATCTGAAATCCCCTCCTCCATCACTTACCGGCACCATCGCCGCTGTAACAACCCGACTTTTTGAAGTCAAAGTCAAAGTCAAAGGAAGAAAAGATTGCTAATTCGATATGTCATTCCTTGCTTAATTATTACTTGTACTTCCCGACTCGTTAATCGATATTTGAATTTATGTTAACTTACTTGTATTATGTGGAGTTACAATGCAATAATCGCAGTTAATCGCTAATCTATTTAACGCTATCACATCGCTATCGCATGGCAACTCGAATTATAGGTTATGGATATTGTTTTACGTGTGTGTGCCTTTATGTGTTACTTGTGCATGTTTATATTGTTTGAGGTGATTATTCGCAAACGCAATCGCAACTCTATCTCAATGCAATCACATTGCAGACTCGAATAGCAAGTTTTAATTTTATGGTAGTTAGTAGTTATGTTATTGGTGTAACTAATGTGTAATACTATCGCATCGCTTACTCGCACCGCATCGCAACACTCAACGCGCGAAACAAAACGTCGAAAACCAACGCGCAAAATCCATCCGATCGAACGACCATTCGATCGAATGGTCATCCGTCCGATCCATCACTGTACACCGCCTTTCTCTTCTCTTGCCTATAAATAGCACCTGTCACATCACTGTTCATGTGATGTGACAACTCTCGTCCGACCAGCACGTTCCAGCCCTATTTTCTCCCGATTACTCACGATTCTTGTAACTTTTCCCCTCAAATCTTGTACTTCTATCATCTACACACACTTCTTCATCATTTTCACCATCAAATCTCATCATTTCACCATGGAATCTGCTGATTTGGGGTGTTCAAAGGTGATGTCATCATGAAGTTCTTATGAACCTTGAAGTGTGACATCATCTTACCAAGAACAACTCAGATCTACAAGATTTCAGCATCTTTAAACACTGATTTCACCCAAATCTAAACTTTTTCAAACCGATTTAAGCTTCTTTCAACTCTTTTACACTCTTTTACTCAAAACCGATAGAATCAGAGCTCGTTCAGGCCTTCTACTCGTTCTATAGTGAAGGCTTGGACTGAGAATGGATTCCTATCAGAGGGATAACCGATTAACGGGTTGAACATGAATAACCGTCAAGAACAGTTAACTGACCGGACGGGGTGATTCCCATCCGACCGGATGACTTGGACTTGATGGGGTTTCCGCTGTTTGACACGTAATCATACCGTCTCGGTTCAAACACGAAACTTTCTAAACTTAGCAAAATTTTACAAGTTACAAAACGAGCAGGTTACCAAACGGATTGCCGTCTGATCGGATTGCCATCCGATCGAACGACAGCCCGACCAGATGACTTGTGACGTCCAATACTTGTAATTATTTTTCCAACACTTAGACCTTTTTCACAAATTTCAAAAGGAGTAGTTTCAAACGAATCGCCATCCGATCGGACGGCCATCCATCCGGATGACCATCCGGCCGGATGACCTGATTGGTAGAAACACTTCTTGTTCTATAAAATGCTACAACAAAAACTTCAAAGTTCCATCATACACAAACACATCCACCTAAAATGAATAACAATCCGATCGGATGACTTTTCGTCATTCTGTTCACTCGCATTGCTTTACACACCGTTCAACGCTTATACTATCGTATTGTGTTCAGGCTAATCTCTCAGTGCTCCCTTCAATCCAAGAGAGTGTTTATTTACTAAACACAATCTGTGAGTATACTCGATCCCTTTTTGCTTTAAGCACTTTTGGGTGTTACATACGTTACTTATATCAAATCACATCGATCACATAACACAAACACTTTTATACGCTAACCGCTCTCGCATGTTATACGTGTTACTCGATGAATGCTTGTATTTTATGTTTACACAGTGATTGTTCCCTGGCACCTTAGCAACGATAGTACTATAGTTTGGACTCAGCACCTGTCATGGACGGGGGTTGCTAAGGGTAAATTCTTCACGTGTCACGGTGGTGATATGTGTAGCGCACTCTACAACTCGCAGTCACGTCTGTGCATATTTCATTGTCGATAACTTACTAGCTTCGCATTATTACGTGTTACATGCTGGTCATGCGTAAACTCGCTTTCGCTACTATTATACTATTAAACTTGTATGCTCACCTATACACTATGTGTATTGACTTTCGTTTTAATGTATGTGACAGGTGTTTAGGATGCTTTGCTTTACTTTGTGGAATCAAGTCTAGGGGAGTCTATAAACAAATAAACAATTTATGAGTTGTCGGAACAATTTTATTTGTCTTTGAGAGCAATTTGTCTGTAATAACTGTGCTACTTTATATGTTACGGTATGGGACATAATGGTTAAATATCTGGTAATCATAGTTGTTATGGAATCTCTTGAACAATCTGTTTCGCTCAGTGTCGCGCCCCGATGTTTCCGCCATCGGTTGAGGTGTGACAGATTGGTATCAGAGCCATAACTATAGGGAATTAGGAAAGATTCAACCTAGTCCGGGTCGATGTCTTAGAATTGATCTAGTCTATAGTCTAAGTACCAACAGACCGACTTGTGCAAACCAGTAGGGGTTATGTACGAGCTTGATATTCTCGCTCGAATTCGCTGAACATCGCATACTACCGCTTCGCGCAAGGTCAGCCTTTCCTAAGGCTGGCAAAACACACACAAACAAATGATCTGGTTGAGATTAGGTGTGAAAGCCACAAACTCTCGATTAAATCACTTGTTCGACGTGCCTTTTCACTATAAACACGAGAATTTGCGTTGAATCAGGAGTGAAATCCATACTTCGACGCAAATCTCTCTCTCTATCTCGTGATTTTATCACACAAACAGGAATGAAGTTATTAAGTTAGGGGTGAAACCCGCACCTTAATGACTTATTCTACTCCATATTTTGGTTTTACAAAACTCTCACCAAAGTCTCGTTGGATTCCAAACGACTTGAGACGTGGAACGTTCGAAAGGATGCGTGCTGATCGCTCGAATTGAGGAAAGAGCACAGTCTACTAAGCCAATGCGTGTACTCGAAGTCCTTGAGAATAGTCAAATCACTTTGGGAAGTCACAGTCTAGCACACCCAAGACATTCCGATTTTCGCTGATTTTACGCTTATCGCTTTTATGTGTTTCGATTCTGAGGATCGCCACCGCTGACTCTGTGAATCATCGCTCTTATTTGGAGATTTTATGTATTTTATGTGGTTTTATATGTTTATTTGTTAGTATTTTGAGGTACTGATGGTTTCGATCTAACGCTTTTGCTCCGCCAAACACACACCACACGATATATGCTAACAAATCGCTTATGTTACTCGCAACCGCTACTCGCACTCGCAACTCTCGGTCGCTTTTTGCAGCCTTGAATGATAGGTGAATATGTGCAATGTATGTAGGTGAACACGTTCAAAATATAGTAGGTTATGTGGATTACGTGCTTCTGTGCCTTATGTGCTTACGTGCCTCTGTGTATACGTGCTTATGTTCCTCGGTGATTACGTTATTCATGTGCCTATGTGTTGATGTGTTCCTGAGCTTTATATATATATATAGGGGAGGGCTATATAGAAAACCCTTAAGTTTTTAGAAAACTCTGGAAACTCAAATCTCCCCCCATTTTTACCCAACCTCCCGACATTTTTTTTTTTGAAAAAAATAACACATGTAATATACATGTTTTAAAGTGTTTTGGGCCAAAAAAAACAAAAAAGCGCCGAATGGATGTTTTTAAAAAAAATAAACAAATTTCAGCAAACTTCGGGTGACTAACATGTGTTAGGCACAAAAGGCAGAAACTTGCTGAAATTTGTTTTTTTTTTAAACATTCCTTCGGCGCTTTTTTGTTTTTTTTTGCCCAAAACTCTTAAAAACATGTATATTACATTTGTTATTTTTTTCAAAAAAAAATGTCGGGAGGTTGGGTTTTCTAGGGTTTTCTCAAAATGGAGGGTTTTCTACCTAGCATTATCCTATATATATAGGACAAAGATCCGTTAGGAACCACCCCTTATTGCGAGAACCGCGAGAACCAATGTGAACACAACAAAAAATACCTAAAAATAGCTAAAAAACACACAAATTTTTTTTTTAATTTTTTTATAAAAAATCGCTACTTTTAGTAGCAAAAAATAAAAAAAATTTTAATTTTATATATATTTTTTTTTTTAAAAAAAAAATTTTTTGGCTTCTAAAAGTAGCGATTTTAACTTAAAAAATAGTAAAAAAAAATTAGATTTTTTTAGATTTTTTTAGGTTTTTTGGGGGTTTAGTTTTTAGCTTTTTAGCTTGGGTGGGGGGGGGGGGGGTTAGGTTTTTTGGGGGTTTAGTTTTTAGCATTTAGCTTGGGGGGGGGGTTAGGTTTTTTTTTTTGGGGGGGGGGGGTGGGGGGGTTTAGGTTTTGGGGGGGGGGGGGGGGTTAGGTTTTTTTAGGTTTTTTTTAGCTATTTTAGGTTGTGTTCACATTGGTTCTCGCGGTTCTCGCAATAAAGGTGGTTCTCGCATGAACCTTACCCTATATATATATATATATATAAGTAGTGCGTGGAGATACGCTAGACTATACTCGACTTAATTGTGTCTGAGTCCTGTGACGATGTCTGTTGCAGACAATGTCGTCATTTGGATCACATACTGCTCGCGCTTCTCGCCGAAACAACCCTGACAAGCGTATCGCCTCTTTATTCACAAAGCAAATGGCTAAGGTCATTCCGTAAATTGTCAGCGAGCTTAACGAGAATGCTAGCAAGTCCTCTGAGGAATCAATGACTGACACGCCAAAGTCTACTTTTAGCTTCAAGCAGTTTAAGGCCTGCTGCCCCAAAGAGTTCATCGGTGAAGACGGGCCCAGTGCCATGTTTCAATGGTTTGACTCGATTGAAGTTACTCTGCGCCAAAGCGGTTGTCCTGATAACCTTCGCACTGTCAACATAACTGGCGTTTTCCAATCCAGGGCTCAGGACTGGTGGACTGCCGAAAGAAACAAGCGAGGGAATGATGCAACTTATGGGCTTACTTGGGAGGAGTTGAAGAAGATCATGATGAAGGAATTCTGCCCTCCCCATGAGCTTCGGAAGTTGGAGGATGAGTTTTGGCACATCAAGCAAGAGGGTGGCGACAACGCCGGTCTTACTGCCCGCTTTAAGCAGCTAAGCATAATCTGTCCTGGTCAAGTCTCTACTCCATATGTCACCATCAAGAAATACATCCGTGCTTTACCGGATTGTGTTGCTGACTTTGTGCAAGCCGCCAAGACTACCACAATTGAGGAGACCTTCCTACTCGCTGCTGAGATTAACGACAAGCGAGCCAGGGCTTGTTACTTCGATAAAACCACCAAAAGTCTTCATCAAGTTACCGTTGCTCCCACCGCTGAAACCGCCGCACTGCAATCTTCAAAGTCTTCACGTCGCAAGCGCAAGAACAACAATAACAAGAACTGTGCCATCACTACCGCTCCTCTCAATGCTGTCCCTGCCCAACAGCAGAACCAGAACCGCCAAGTAGCTGCAGCAGTGACCAATGCACCGCCGGCCAAGCGTGTATATACTGGTCCACACCCTCTCTGCCCTACTTGTACTTATCATCATCCTGTTGGAATTGCATGTTGATTTTGCATTCACTGCAACCATTACGGCTACTTTACTGCCAACTGCCGTACTGGTCCCCCTCAAGCTCAAGCTCAAGTTCAAGCTCCTGCCCCGCCAGCTCTACTTCCCGCTCCACAGGGACAACACGCAGCTCCTGCTCACGCAAGAGCCTGCTATGGGTGTGGTGATCCCAACCACTTCGCTAATGTATGCCCGAACAGAGTGGTGAAGCAAGAGCCACAACAGCAACCAGTGTAGCAACAACACCAACACCAACAACAGCAGTAGCAGCCAGCGCAGCAAGCAGCCCGTGGGCGAGTCTTCAACATCAACACCCGTCAGGCCCAAGCAGACAACAACGTGGTTAATGGTACGTTTCTCGTAAATGGTATATATGCTTCGTGTTTGTTTGATACTGGAGTCGATAACTGTTTTGTATCGTTCAAATTCGAAAGGCTCCTAAACCGTAAACGCGTTAATCTCCCATCGACATTCGACATAGAAGTTGCCACTGGAAGAACCATCACTGTTAGTTCCGTTCTACGTGATTGTACACTTGAGCTCAACAATCACGTTTTTCCGATCAATCTTATTCCAATGCAACTCGGAAGTTTCGACGTTATCATAGGCATGGATTTTCTTCGTGAAAATCACGCTGAAATCGTCTACTTCGAAAAGATGATTCGCTTTTCTCTCGCAAACGGTGACCAATTGTGTGTTTATGGAGAAATCGCTTCGAAGAAGTTACAACTCATGTCGTGTGTCCAAGCGAGCAAGTATCTCCGCAAGGAATACAGAGCTTTCTTGGCACACATCATAGTAGCGGAGAAGGAAAAGAAAGTGAAGACAATGGAAGAAGTACCTGTGGTTCATGATTTTCCTGCTGTATTTCCTGATGATTTACCTGGCTTACCGCCATCTCGTGATATCGATTTTCAAATTGACCTCGTTCCTGGAGCTAATCCTGTTGCTAGAGTTCCCTATCGACTCGCTCCGTCTAAAATGCGCGAACTTTAGAGTCAACTCCAGGAATTGCTTGATAAAGGTTTCATTCGCCCTAGCACCTCTCCTTGGGGCGCACCTGTCCTTTTCGTCAAAAAGAAGTACGGATCGTTCTGGATGTGCATCGATTATAGGGAAATGAATAAGCTTACTATCAAGAATCGCTCTCCTTTACCTAGAATCGATGAGTTGTTTGATCAATTACAAGGTGCTACGTGTTTTTCCAAGATCGATTTACGTTCTGGCTATCATCAGTTACGAATCCAAGAGGAAGATATACCCAAAACCGGTTTCAACCCCAAGCATACGTTTAAATTCCTCATACATGAAACTATAATCGGCACCAGTGTCAAATAGTATGGATGCAAAGTGATTATTAACAAGAAACGTACCGGTGACCACGTTAGGGTCTTCGCAGGCGTTCCTTGCTCCAATGACAAATGCTCGACCTTGAGCGTTGTTCTCCTTTGGGCAATCCTTCTTGTAGTGCTCCTTACTACCACATCCAAAACATCCTTGATTACGTCCATTCCTGTTTCCATTCCCATTACCCGTGCCATTTCCATTCCTGTTTCCATTCCCATTTCCATTTCCAGCGTTGTTACCATTGCGATTTCCATTACTATTACCATTTTCATTACCTCTTCCTCAACAATCATCTGTACGATGACCCAATTTACCACACTTTTCATATTTCGGCCCACGACAAGCACCCAGATGGTGATACTTGCACTTATCACACTTGGGCAGGTTGCCCAGATATTTCTTAACTCCAGTTTCATTTGAAGTAGCAAATATCTTCGCCTCACGAGGCGGATTTGAGTCACGCTTCTTGTTTTTGTTGGAGTTCTTGTTGTTGTTGCGGGTTGCTTGATTAAGGCTCGAGTGTTTCCTCTTCTTGTCCCCAGATGACTCAGCATGCATTTCCAGTTTCTCAGTTATCTTCAATGATAACTTCTTCATCCTAACAGCATCTTCAGTAAGGCTGACAGCCAGAGTTACAGCCTGAGTAATTGTTGAAGGGTCTGCCGATGTCACCATACTCCGAATCTCAGGAGCCAATCCCCAGATGTAGCGCTCAATGCGCTTAAACTCAGGGGTCACCAGATAGGGGATCACTCTCGATAGATCATGGAATCTTTGGGTGTATCCCACAATGTCTGCACCAACCATAGACAGGTTCCAGAACTCAGTTTCCAACATTTGAAGTTCGGCACGTGAACAGTATTTCTCCCTCATCCTTTCCTTCAAGTCGTTCCATGACATTCCATAAGCTGCATCATCACCCAAAGTTTGAACTTGTAGGTTCCACCAAGTCAAAGCTTCATCCACGAACAACCCCGTAATGAAAGTAACTTGTTGATCCGCAGTACACGTGCTCATTCGGATCGTGGAATCAGTTTTCTCTCTGCAGCGCATGAAAGCCACTGCACCTCCAGTGTCGTCATAATTCAGTGGCTTGCAGTCTAGAAACTACTTATAGGTGTAACCTGGAATTTATACAATCGATTCGTGAATGAACAAACAATGAAACAATGATCACTCATAAGTTTCAATTGTAGCAAATTAACTCAATGTTACCTTGGTTGGGGTTTTCTCCCGAGCCGCCACTTTGCTCAACACGATTCGCCTCGTACTGGGAGGTAGCTTCAGAAATCCTTTCCTCAAGAAGAGAGTTCAACTCCTCAGCCGTCCTCGGTAATGGTGGGGGTGGTGGTTGGTCTGAGCCTCGGGTGTTCATGATTCTCCTGGGTGGCATGATCTTCCAAAACATAACACAATATGGTTAGGCATTCATTTGATGCCACCATACTAAATAATAAAAGAATACATATATATATAAATCAATTCATACAGCAACAAGCATGCATAAACAATCCACCACACATATAAATCAATTCATACAGCAACAAGAATACATATACACACACGTATGCAGCATCAACAATCCACCAAACATATAAATCAATTCATACAGCAACAAGCATGTATAAACAGATAAATACTGATGTGTCACAAAGATAATCACCGAGTTTTTATATATATATCAGGACAACTTGTTACATAATTGTTTGTGAAGAAACAAAAAATTCATATGGGTTACACCACCCAATCAATACAAGTTTAATACATATAAAGGCAAAATATCTTTCTTCACATAGGCAATCATTTGACTTCAAGTTGTACCCAAAACTCGGTTGTAGTCTTCAGATCCAAAAGTATTGCTCCCAACAAAAGTACCTGCAAGGAAAAACCTAATGGGCTGGTGGAGAGGGTGGGGGTGTAGGGAAAACCAAACTGCGACGATGAGCTACCTTACCCTCGAGCTCGTGGACTCGACGAATCAGGAAACTCACCTGCTGCTCAAGTGGAAGGACACGGGCAACATAACTATCAACAGGTGCATAAACAGGTGGTGGTGGATATGCGGGTGGTAGTGGTAATGCTGGTGGGGGTGAAGATGGTGGTGGTGTAGCTGGGGGTGGGTAGGCTGGTGGGGACGGTCGTCTAGCATCGGCCTCACTCTCTAGCCAATAGACCCCACGACAAAGAATCTCAACCTGAAGCTAAAATGATAATAGGAGATCATCTCTGGTATATCCAGAGTGATGAGAAGGATGATACGGATCGGATAATGGCATACCATATGGAGGGAATGATGGGAAAGATCGGGATGACTGAGTACATGGGCTCATCTCGGGTGGTGGTACATGTGGGTGTCCTAAGGGATCTCCCTCATGAGTAGGGGGTGTATATGGGAAGGCTGACGCAAAACGGATACTACGTATCCAGCTAGAATGGTCCACTGGGACAGGTGGCTGGGAAAAACTGTCACTAGCAACGTGAGTGGGAGTATAAGGAGGTGTATCAGTAGGCGTGGAAACAGGGGTAGGGGTAGCAGGTGTAACCGGCATAGCATCATCATCATCATCATCTGTAGGGTAAGCCTCTAGTCCTGCGGCTTGAAGTGCAGAAGAGGTCACTGACTCGAAGGAGTCGGCGTCGGAATCAGGGTCAAAATCAGAAGAAATGTCAATGACAGAAACAACAGGGGATGCTACGTCTAGAATAACGATGTCGAATACCTCGCCATCGCCAAGATCATCATCCGGGTGATCCACCTCGAACACAGGAACATCAACATCATCATCCAAGTTGACAACAAAGGGCCAATCCTCAGCAGGGATGGCAACAAAGGGAATAGCGTGAATAGGGATAGGCTCGAGGATATGCTCACCATTAGGATGCCCAATGATGAGATGATCATGAATGGGTAAGGGCAAGGCTAGGACATCATCAACAAAAGGGACATCATCACCAAAGTCTGGTAGGGCGAAAGGCTGAAAATCATCGAGATCCTCATCATCCGACATCATCTCAGGGTCGGTCTCGGAGTCAGACATGAAAATCTCCGGAGCTGAGGTAATCTCGTCGTCGGAGACAATAGCCCTCGGATTGTGCTCCTCTGATAACCCGCTGTTCTCTGAGGAAGACATAAGTACCTGAATCATAAAAATTATGTACATATATACTCATATTAATTGTTACTTAGTATATACATATACATAGTTTCACACAAGGATGCAAGCAGTTCCTAGTTGGGTATTCATGCTACTTTTGTACACCCTAAGTCACATAGTGTCTTATTTGATTTTTTTTTTAAAAATGACCTTATGTAGTGGATCTCGCGGAAAGTTTTATGCAATGAAAACTTTTGTAAAAATTGTTTTTGTGAGAGGATCCTAAGGATTGTAGACTAGACTCGAGAAAGAATCCTGGTTCACTACAATTGAATCTCTGATACCAATCTATTACACCCCTTTCAAAGGCGGAAGCACGAGGTGTGATCTGAGTGGTTCTCATTGCATACGATAAGTAAACATGCTACATAATATAAAACAAACTCCATATTGCCATTCAAAGTTAAATTATCCAAAATACAGAATTTAGTTTAACGTTTACATCATAAATAAAAGATAATTGTTTGAAAGTTCACAACACTATTTCAAAACAAAGATCAAGGTTTTGTTTCCTATATCACCACCGAAAGTGGGATATAGTAAACAAATCCAAAAAAGATGGCAACGGAGGTTAGACACTAAACATCTTGATAAGGAGCCCGCGAGCATTATCCACTAATTCCCTGAAATACATGTAAGTTTAAAAATTGTCAACAAAAGTTGGTGTGAATTCATGCAGATTTTGTGTAAAATGTAACATTTGTAATTTGTGTAAAAACATGGTATGTAATCGTAAAATGTAAGTTTGTAAGTTGTAATGAAATGGAATCGAGATCGCTAATGGTTTGCAAGGCCACTAACATATGTGAAGACATAGGAAACATCCAAACCTAGGAGACTTTTAACATCGTTTACCCTACGACTGTGACCCAAGACACTCCATGACTATGTGTTGTCAAAAGAGTGAGGCTGCCCGGACCTGTTAGATCTAACCCTTGTTCTTTCAGTCTAAACTAGATTGATGGTGCTTACGTATACCCTATTCGTGACATGATCTACGTATGATTCCTTTGTTTAAAGCATAACATTTGTACATGTATTTTCCCCAAGGTTTAGAAAACAGTAAAAACATTTAAAAGTGGGGACATGAACTCACTGCTTTGCGTCTTGAGCGTCTAGCTGCACCGGCTTCTACTACTTGAATGTCGTGACCTATAGACATTCTAAGTATGTTAATCACCTAAATTGTAAACTTCTAAGTACAAGTTACTATTTGGATTTCAGGTGTCTTACTTGTATTGTTCCTTGTCTTATTTGTATATGTATGTCACATTATATTTAATATTGTATTTGTTATATATTTTATCCCATATATATATATATATATATATATATATGGGTAAGGTTATTGTAAAAAAGACCAAAAGTGTGAGAAAGGTAAGAAAGAATCTCAGCCATTAGATCTAAATTAATTGAAAAGGGTAAACAAGTAATTTTATCATTAATTCAATTAACTAAAAACTTCCCATAACCGCCACCTTAATTATAGGAAGTATATAACACCATTCAGCAAATATATAACACCATTCAGTAAGTATATAACACCATTCAGCAAGTATATAACACCATTCAACATTCAGCAAGTATATAACATCATTCAGTAAGTATATAACACCATTCAGCAAGTATATAACACCATTCAGCAAGTATATAACACCATTCAGTAAGTATATAAACCATTCAGTAAGTATATAAACCATTCAGCAAGTATATAACACCATTCATTGACTAAATATCTGATCGAAACATATTTTTTTCTCTATATAAGTATAGCAATATGGTACTCATATTAAAGATAAAAAACGCTCGTTATTATGGTGTAATTTTTTTTAAAAGTTACGTATAAAAAGTTATTGACGTTTAAAAAGGACGGGGGAAGTTACATGTGCATTACCTAATTTCTAGTGGATTTAAAAGACTATATTGCCCCTAGATATTTCAAATCAGTCCAAATTAATGAAAATATTTTACAATTTGGTCTCTATTGATCTCAACCATTAGATCAAAAGATCTAATGGCTGAGATTCTTTCTTACCCTTCTTACACTTTAGACCTTTTTTACAGGATCCTCTACCATATATATATTTGTGTAAGTAGGATTTGAAAATGTTATATGTTAAAAATAATATATTTTTAACCTTTCCAAATATATGTTACTTATATTGTTTTCCAAAAATAAATATAAATAATTTGTCAAATAATATTTCCAATATTATTTTTTGGGTGTAAGTATACTTAGGAAAGTATACTTGTATTTTAAGTGTAAATACTTGTATATTTATATTAATTAACCAAAAATCAATTCTTGATTTTTATTACTTTCTGGAATTTATTTCTTAAATATAATAATATTTCTAAGGTTTATTGGCTATATATATTTTGTCATTCTTTGTTAATATATATATATATATATATATTTACTTACTTATTTTTGTCACTTGTCACATTTTTACAATTCTTCCATCACTTATAGTAACTTTTGTATAAGTCCATAAATATATAAAATTGTCCAATAAGTTCAATAATTTTTCAAGTACGTAATTTTGTAGGAAATATATGTATATTGATATATATTTTGTATTTGTCCATGTATCCCTTTTATATGCAATCTTGTATATTTGTATCATTGTGTATTTCTTAAGTATTTGTATATGTATTTTTGTGGTATACTCATTGGGAGTATTTAATGTATTTTTTCAAGTTCCTAACATCACTAATACATATAATACACATTATATACACTTAGCACATAATTTGTGACCACTAAATGTATATATTTTTTCCTAAAAAATATACATACTTAATATTGTTTATATACTTGAAGAAATCCTTATTTCTTAACTTGTAATTTTTTATAAAAATTAGGAAACCTTTGTAAATATTTTTAGGTGAATTTTTGGGGAATAAGTTTCACCAAAACTTATATTTTTCTAAGTGTCAAAATTTTATAAAATTTTGACATAGTTTCCCCTAAAAATGGAGGTTTCCCATGTTTTCAAAACATGGGTTTATTTTCTTTTCATCATCAAAATCAAGTTTCCAAAAATTTCACAAGTAACATACACTAAAATCACCATGAAAAACCTTATGATGAACTTGATTTTTGTTAAAAATGTGTAGTATTTTAGATCTATACTTTACATACAAGGATCTTCTAAAAACAAGTGCTCTTGTTAACTTTAAACAAAGTTTTCATGAAACTTTAACTTACTAAGTAAACCATCCATGAGTTTTAGGTTTCAAAACCATGAAAAACATATTCTAAAACCATTTTTATGTTCATGTTAAAGATCTTTATTTTCATCATGGATCTTTCGAGATCCATCCTTAAACTTGTTAGATCTAAGCTTCGAACAAGTTACACATGATGGATCTAACCAAAAACACAAAATCAATGTTCACAACTTCATCACATACATCAAACAACTCCAAAACAACTTGTTTTCACTTAGATTAGGTTAGATCTTTAAGTTACCATCTTTAAAAGTTTATGTTCTTTGAAAGTGTAACTTGTACATAAGCTTAACATGAAGTAAACTAGAGATTTTGAAGCTTACTACTTGCTATAGTGGCTAGGGAAGTGGCAATAACAAGATGAAGAATGAAGAAAATTAGTGGATAAAAGCTCTCCAAGAAGGTCCTTGAACTTCCAATGCTTCACACCTTCATAGTTCACCTTCTTACACCCTTGGATATCCTTGGAATGGCTTGAATGATGAAGAAAATGGAAGTGTGTGTGTGGTGTGTGGTGGTCGTAGGTAGGGGAGGATGAAGAAGAGAGGAAGTTGTGAAAACTTTGAATGAGGAATGAGAAATGAGAAAGTGATGTCTTTAGAGTAATCTTATAATCTACCAACATTGCATTAACCATTAGTTTAAGTGTCCCATATCTAGATAACATAAAAAATTTTATAATCAAAAGTGAGGTGGGGCCCTAGGGGCCGGTCAAGATAGGGGTGGGGGTAAATTGTAAGATTTTGGAAGTTGAAGGTTATAAGTGTAAGTTAGAAGGTTTATGTTTTATTTAAGTGTGTTAATGTGTTTTTATGATTTTTAAGGTGTTCTAGCATTATAACTAGCTTTATATCACTAAAATAACGCTTCTAGTCTATTTTTGGTGTTTTGGGTAGTGTCCGGTTATTCGTTCGGTTATCGGTTCGTTAAAGTTCTAAATAGCGCAGTTTTGCAAGATATGAAGTACCTTTTGTGACAGTTTTCATTTACGACACTTTACAAGTTATTCTGGAAATTTAAACCTTAACTCTGCATGTTATTTTAGTGTTTAATTGCTGTTTTTGCTGAATTTCTACAGAATTCTGCATTTAAAGTGCGTTTCGGGTACTTTTTAGTGCCTGTTTTAGCTTTCGGGAAGTGTTTATATTAACCTTTGTTCACCTACGTAGTTTTCAATGTATTCTTGATGTTCGACCTACTTCTAAGTCCTAAATCTATTGTCTAATTGTATTATGCAGTCATGCTGACGCAGCTTGTCTAACCGGTGAGCTTACTAACTATTTCGACTCAACGCTTAAAGTATAATATAATGTGACAGTTAATATATGAAACATGCGTGAATTCAATTGCATATCAAATAAGCACATAATGTTGACGTGTAATCATATAAATGCAGGAAATAAATACTAATTAAATTAGTACGGAAATTACCGGTTTTGTGCCATTTGTCACAGTCTCCCCCCGTTAAAAGAATTTCGTCCCGAAATTCATGCTGAGTTATCTCTCGTAGGAGCTTTCTCGAACAAGCGGGGGTGCTTGGCTCTGAACTGGTCCTCGCGTTCCCAACTATACCCGGGCCTGTGTTTAGAGTTCCAACGTACCTTAACCAATTTTATACGACTTCTCCTCATTTTCTGGACCTTCCAGTCCATCACCTCAACAGGTTCTTCCATGAATCGGAGCTTGTCGTCAATATGAACTTCATCCGCAAGGATGATAATGGTTTTCTGGGTTGGACTCTTTTTGAGGTTTGACACATGGAACGTGTCATGCACACCATTTAGTTCCTCCGGTAACTCTAACTTGTATGCCACGGTACCAATTTTCTCCAAAATCTTGAGTGGACCGATATATCATGGGTTCAACTTTCCATGTTTCCCGAACCTTGCTACACCCTTCCAAGGTGAGACTTTCAACAGAACCATGTCTCCTATCTCGAATGCTAGCGGTTTTCGTCTTCGGTTGGCGTAGCTTTTCTGACGATCACGAGCCTCTTTGATACGGTCTCGGATCTGAAAGATCTTGTCAGTCGTCTCTTGAACTAGTTCGGGGCCAATTAGCTGTTTGTCACCAGCTTCTGCCCAACACAAAGGTGAGCGACATTTGCGACCATACAGAGCTTCAAACGGAGCGGCTTTAATGCTTGTGTGATAGCTGTTATTATAGGAGAACTCCACCAAGGGTAAGTGAGTATCCCAGCTGCCGCCTAAATCCATAACACACGCACGAAGCATGTCTTCAAGGGTCTGTACTGTTCGTTCGCTCTGACTATCGGTTTGCGGATGGAAGGCCGTGCTTAGATCCAGTTGAGATCCAAAGGCCTCCTGAAAAGATTGCCAGATTCTTGATACGAAGCGTCTATCTCTGTCGGAAATAATTGAAGTAGGCACTCCATGATATGCCACAATTTCATTTAGGTATAATTTGACAAGCTTTCCAGTACTATCCTTTTCCTTTATCGGCAGGAAATGCGCAGACTTGGTCAATCGATTAACTATTACCCATATCATATCGTGTCCTCTAGGGGTCTTGGGTAAATTCGTTATAAAATCCATCGATATTTGTTCCCACTTCCATAGGGAATCTCGGGTTGTTGCAATAGGCCTGGCGATTTCTGATACTCTGCCTTGACCTTAGCGCAGGTCAAGCACTTTCCAACATACGTGGCAACGTCGATCTTGAGTTTTGGCCACCAATAATATTCCCTCAAGTCTTGATACATTTTTTCCGATCCTGGGTGGATCGAGTATCTCGACTTGTGAGCTTCATCAAAGTTTACTTCCCGAATACCTCCAAAGAGCGGAACCCAAATGTGTCCCATAAAATATAAGGTTCCCTCCTCGTTTGGCACCAATTGTTTCTCCATACCTCGGAGAAATTCAGCTTTAAGGTTCTCTTCATTCAATGCTTATTGCTGGCGTCGTGAATACGCGTAGTAAGATTCGTCCGGATTGTCATTTCCAAAGCTCGAACCCTCAAAGTTTTAACCCTTTCCTTTCGACTCAAGGCGTCTGCTACCACATTCGCCTTTCCAGGGTGGTACTTAATCTCACAGTAATAATCATTCAGCAACTCAACCCATCGACGCTGACGCATATTTAATTCCTTCAGATTAAATATGTGCTGCAAGCTCTTGTGGTCCGTGAAGATAGTACACCGAGTATCATACAGATAATGCCGCCAGATCTTCAAAGCAAACACCACTGCACCCAATTTAAGGTCGTGGGTGGTATAATTCTTTTCATGAACTTTCAACTGTCGCGATGCATATGCGATGACTTTCTGTCGTTGCATAAGCACGCAACCCAAACCTTGACGCGAAGCGTCACAGTATACCACAAAATCTTCGGTACCTTCGGGTAGCGATAAGATCGGCGCATCACATAGCTTATCTTTAAGAAGTTGAAAGGCTTCTTCTTGTTTGTCTCCCCAGTCAGATTTTTTGCCTTTCTGCGTAAGGGAAGTTAGCGGTTGAGCAATTTTTGTTACTAGTGGGGAACCCGCGCGTTGCGGTGGAGCCGACAATACACGATGAGAACATGATATGTATCAGGCTATCAGGTGGTCAGTGAAGTGACAATGTCATGGGATGTTGTACACCTAATACAAATATCAAATTTAATCATACAAAAGGTTTATCCATTTAATAGTGTGATGAAAATATCGCATTCCTACAACGCATTGATGAAAATCGAAAGCTTGCAGCCTTATTTCTCTTTCTTTTGTATCTTCAATATAAGAAAAAAAAAATGCAATGAAGGGTTCACCATATTTGTAGCCACTCCGTCTTCTTCGTATAAAACTATAGTGGCAAAAAAGAAACCGATTCATCTCATTTACGTTT
Organism: Helianthus tuberosus; assembly: GCA_030545235.1. Classification (NCBI taxonomy): domain Eukaryota; kingdom Viridiplantae; phylum Streptophyta; class Magnoliopsida; order Asterales; family Asteraceae; genus Helianthus; species Helianthus tuberosus. Next base: position 36,251,435 of record CM060415.1, on the reverse strand, counting down.
GGTTTGAGTTTGTGTTTGCCTTACGTGGCTAAAATATGGATACAATTGAACAGATAACTACCTCGATCTGAAGGTGGTTCAATGTGTGTAATACGGTTTCTAGACCAAAAGTCAAGTGGCTGATCTAAAGAGTTCCTACTTTTATAACATGATGTATTATCTAAATTATAAGATACACATAATTAGTCTAACAAAATAATCAATTTCCTAAGTATATCAGTTTTTTTTAGCAGCAACATAATTTTAAATTTTAAATATAATCCTACATTTGATCAAATGATATAGATGTTTAAGTAAGAAAGATTAATCATATCTTTGATTTAGTCAAACCTTTCTTGTTTCCTTTTCTTTTTAGAAAACCGTTAAAAAAATATTACAAATCATCTTTTTTTTGAGTAACCAAGTGGAACTTTCTTTATTAAAAAACCCAAAGAAAGGAACTTTAGTAAGATACTAAAGAACACACGTACATGAAGGAAAACAAGAAACAACATTTTGCATTAATAAGACAGGCCTCCTCAAACCTAACCTACTTCACACCTCCCTCCATGTGCCATCCACCAGTAGTATGAGCCTTCCTTAAGTAACCATCTTACTACAACGTCATCTTCTTCCCCTTTATTACCGTCTTCCATCCATAACAAATAAAAGAGCAAAGTCCAAGGATTGATAAATATGTTCTAGTAATAAAGATTAAATCCAATTCGTTACCTTAAACCAACACTAACGACCCAGGAACTCGCGAATGAAAAGTGAGGTGCGGCGGCGTTCGTTTGCACCTCCAGTTCTTTGCCGATTCGAAGAAAAACTGAAAATCCAAACTTTCTGATTGATTTCTAAAAAATGACAGGTTTAGTTTGTAGATCATATATATATATATATATATATATATATATATATATATATATATATATATATATATTAGAGAGTTTAGACGGAATAATCGCTTTATGATATGCTAGTTAATCAGCCAAAATTAATTGCCCAATGATGGCTATTACTGTAATAATTATTACATTGGGTTTCAATTCACCCCGTTGATGACATTAAGTTTTCGGTTACTGAAGAAGTTTAAATACGGTCGTTCACTCGGTTGTCATGGTGTTTCTCAAACATTCCGTTACAACTTACAAGCATAAAAAGAGATCAACTATACTTGTCGTTTAGTCCTTATTTGTTTTGAATTAAGTTGAACCTTCACATTTTCTTTTCAATAATATATATATAAGCATCTCATGTGTAGCATATTTAACATTATTATTAATTATATTAAATTAATGTCCGATGGATGTTATGAAAAAAGGAGTCGAAGAGTAAAAGATAAACAAATAGGCTTACAACTTAAGTTCAACCTTTAAAGGATATATTTACAATTTATACAAAATTCCATTTAATATATAATATTAACTCATTGAGTTACATTAATTCCATTTAATACTATATAATCTCTCATTAACTTATTATGATGCAAAAAAGACAAGTTTACCCTTCAAAAGTAATTAATCTATACATTGTGTATTGTATACTAACTATTTCTACTTATACCTCTTAATTTTTAAGAAGCCCTTGTGAAAAGAAGACAAATTTACCTCTAAATTCTAACCATTTCTACTCATACCTCTTAAGTTTTAAGAAGTCTCTAATGAAATGCTTTATAATATATACTATAGAAGATATAAAGGTTAATAAGTTTAGTTTAAAATTTTACCCATGATAAAACCAATAATAAAGTTGTACCATAATAATTATTTTCTTTTAAATTATAAAACAAATAACACTTGCCAATTAGATAAGGTTCTTAAGGTTTCACATGAGTCCGAGTGGTGGTACAAATTCGAAACATGTAAAGCAGATCTCAATGCACCTAACATGGTCTTTAATGTTCCCTTGTTACCTCCAAATTTGATACTACAACGCATATATTTAATCTATTAATAGTGAAACCATAAAATAACTTTGAACTAGTATTTCTATTTTCTGTATATTTGAGAAATTTAATTTAGTCATTTGAAATACCTCGAGATACCATAAAATCATACGGATGTGTTTTTAATGGCATATAAAGGAGAGATTGTAAAAATCATTATACTATACTCTCCATGATTTATGAATATATTAGGGTGGAAGGTATGATTCAAACACTTAAGGGTGTATGAGTTTTCTCTATCCAATAATCTCATGTCTTGTCAACTTCCCCCCTTCACTCCCTATTTCTTACTCAAACACTAGGAATGATTCAAATACCCACTCAATTAAAAAAAAATTGATTGGTTCCCTACCTCCTCTCTCTCTCCTCTCTTTGTTCTTCTTCACCTTCGGTGAACACCCACCGAAAAAACCTCTTCTCCCCACTCACCGATCCACCACCCGGTATCATTCCCCCCGCGGCAACCCCACTCCCAGCATCCACTCACCGATATCACTCCGACCACCCTTACAAAACAAATGGCAGTCACATTTTCACTATAAAATAAAACATGTATTTTTCACCATAAGAAAGTACGCATGTACACATATTATCTATAGCGGTCTTTTAATACCATGGTTATAAAAATCCTGATTAGGCGAGACGATTAACAGGGCCGACCGTGAGAATTCTTGTACCATGTTCGAGCTCGAAAAAAACGTGCCATCAGGCCTTAATGAAATAAATAACTTAAACAAGTTTTTTCATACAACCGTGAACCGTTGACAAAAAATATAGCATTGGATAAACAAAATACAAAATATAGTATTCGAATGAGTGACATACCGTAAAAACTAATAAGCTAATAGCTAACCAATGATTCGTGAAGCCTTCCTTGCATTCTTGATAGCAAATTGGTGAATCAGCTCTTCACAGTTTATATCATACCTGAATTCGACAAAGAAAAAAAAATAGAATACGGGCCCGAATTTGACAAATTGCTTTTGTATAAATTACCAACAATTTAGTTTTCAACACAACAGAAAAAAGGGCATGAATTCGACAATAACTAATCGCCTAAACAATGGCCTGAATTTGACAAAAAGAAACATAGTAATTAATAATTTATAGGGGTCTGAATGAGTGAATTCGACCAAAAAACAAAACATAACAACGGAAGTACTGAACAAGGGCCGATTGACGATTGATGATTTGATGTTTAGCTGAATACGTGATCCGTTATCGTGAGAATGAGTTCGTCGAACAGAAGCTATGCGTGGTGGCTCGTGGTTGCGTGCAAGACTGAAATCGAAGAACAAAAGTGTGCAGACTTTGTAGCTTCTTTACGTGCAGACTCTGTGAGTTCTTCATCGAACCAGGTCTGTCTCCTACTCTCCTGCTATACGACGTTTCAATATCCACAGGGCACTAGTTGCCGCCCAACATGGACTAATTGTTTTTTATTAGTTTTTAAAATCATTTGGGCATTGGGCTCACTAACCTAATCTCAATGGGCTAAGGGGCTGTTTGGCAACTTCTGAATGGTTAAGTGCTGAACCATTAAGAGGTCTGAACCATTAAGTGCTGAACCAGTAAGAGGTCTGAACCATTAAGAGCCAGTATAATGCTTAACCGTTCAGTGGCAAATGTCTTACTAATTCAGATTAGAGGTCTTAACCATTCAGACTCTGTATAATACTTAATCATTCAGAGGCAAATGTCTGAACCATTCAGACATCTGCTCGTGAAACAAACAATTTGAACCATTAAGTGCTGAACCAGTAAGAGGTCTGAACTATTAACAGTCTCATTAAGAGGTAAAGAAATAGCCCCTAACTAATCTAAATCATAAGATTTTTTTTGCAGGCGGACCTATGTTATGTTAGTATTTGTTTGGCTATACCCTATTAAATTTTTTTACATATATAATATCAGATTTGTTTTAAAAATTACGTGCCCTACGAAATCACGGGCCCTGGCCGGTGGTCCTCCCCGCCCACCTCCAGGGCCGGGGCTGAGGATTAATCGCCGATTGGTCCTGACTTAAGCGCTAGTCCCCACCCATCGCCCTACAAGCGATTACTGCAACACTGTCTAATACTACCCAACCATGTTTTTTCTTCCGGTGACAGAGGGTGATGGAAGGGACGAGTTCCGTTTTAATTGGGGTTAATTTAGAGATTTTATTCGATTGGATAACAAGTTTATTTTTCTTATTTTATGAGTGGTTATTATATACCATAACTTTTGGTCCTTAATTGAGGAAGAAGAAAATGGGAACATGGTGTGTGACATGAGTAAATGTGTGTGGGGCAGGGATTTTGTCTGAATAAGATGTTTAGGGCTAGATGGTGATAGGTGGTGTTGCTTGAATTGGTGGGGGCGGTGTGTCAAAAGTGGGAAGTTGTGTATAAGATACTATTGATTGTTTAAGAATAATAATATCGCCAATGATCTCTAGATCAAGTGGTGGAGGGCTTGCATTTCTCTTGAGAGATGCAGGTTCGACTCCCACTTGGTGCAGAGTGAGGCACTGGTGGGCAATGATAGGAGACACAGGGAAACCTGGGTTGGATCCTTGAGCCAAACGAGTTTTACCGGTAATTTCACCGTCGTGCCTACGGGCGGGTGGGTTACCGGGTTTACCCCGGAATTGGTGGTGGACTCGGGTTACTCTCGGAGTACTCCGTTTGTCCAGTGGGTGCCCCGAGAGTGCTCGGGATTGAGTTTGTTGGCCGTTCAAAAAAAGAATAATAATATCAATTTCCCTTGATAGTACAAATGCAATTTCCTTGATAGTAATGGTACAAATGCATAAAGTTGTGTATAAGGTTATCAAAGAGGTATGGTCCTAAATCCTGCGTCGACCATACAAGTCAATCTCAAGTCGCGCGTGAGACCATAATAAGCTTGAAATTGACTTGTTTACCTTTTTTTTTTGAAAGACAACGTTTATAACCAAACTCACCCAATTAGCATAAAACTAACATGGGGAGAGAAAATCAATCGTTACAAGACCAACCTGGGATTTTCATCCTATCGGCCCATACATTCTTACATTTGTTTGAGCGACTAGATAATCACAAATAAGATAACGAAACAACTGAATCAAATAAGTACTGTTTCTTTGGATATTTGGAGCTGAACACAACTTCATTCCTAACTCTCCAAATAAGCCACCAAGAAGTAAACAGATAGTCGAATCTAGTCAGGTAATTAAGTTTTGTGGGATTTTGGAAACTGGCATTTGCATGACAGGCCAACGGCCTACTCCATCCCACACTTTAGAGGCCATAACACAATCTACAAAAACATGCCCAGAACCCGGAAGACTACCGAATTTGAACAAACCAGACACATAATAGTCGTAATATCAAAACCACGTTTACTGATATTTGTAAGATTAAATATATTATGTATTAATATTTAATCTATAGCCATTATAATCATTTACATAATATAGATCAAAATATATAATAACCTATTAAATAATTAGTTGGTAATTGTTGATGGACCATATTACCCTTATTAACTAATTAGGTTTCCTCCTGGGTGCTTATATAAGGAGAATTATGTGGAGGTTAAAGGGTTACTTAGTTACACAATTAGACACACCCCATTAGTCATAACATCATCATTCGACCTCCTCTCCTAAGCCGATACCCTTTTCGGTTTTCTAAGTCCCCATCATCAGTCAGCACCCTAAGGAGGAACCAGATCACGATGACAAGCATGTCGAACTCCATTACTGGATTCTCCAATGCACTGTCTGCTGTAACAGGTATGTTTTATTGTTTTCCCTCATGTATAAACAGAACTGAACCAACATGTGGTATCAGAGCATATGTTGATTAGTCGGTTCTGTTTTGTATCCGTAAATCTGGATTAAAAATTGGAAAACAGGATTTGAAAAAAAAACCATAATAAAATTCGGTTTTTGTTCATCCGAGATGCCATCTCGGATCTGTTCTATACATCTCGGATCGTTTGTTTCATCCGTGATTACTATTCCAAAATCATAATGTTCAAGAATTGATTAAATGATTGATAAATTTCCAGATTTTGGATATATGATTAAGTTAATTTTATTTAGGGTTCATCATGTTCTTAGTTAAAATTCGAATTTTCCTTTATGATTTGGAATGTGATTTGAATTGTTAAATGTTTCCCTAATTTTGATCTAATTTTGTCTATTAAGTTTTTTCGAAATCTGTTAAAAGGATAAACAGATTATGATTTCGAAATTTTATGATAAAAATAGATCAATGTTATAATTGGAAACTCTATCACAATTCTTAATTTTTGAATTTTAGTTGTTATAACAATAAACAGCAACTGGATCGCACAAGATCAGATCACATAAGAGATGATCTGATCGCATAAGATAATCGCACAAGATCAGATCACATAAGAGATGATCTGATCGCACAAGACTGCATAATCGCACAAGACTTGTGGATCGCACAAGACTTGTGGATCGCACAAGACTCGTGGATCGCACAAGGCTTTACTGATCGCACAAGTTTTGGGCCTTACTGATCGCACAAGTTTTTGGGCTTTACTAATCGCACAAGTTTTGGGCCTTACTGATCGCACAAGTTTTGGGCCTTACTGATCGCACAAGTTTTGTAATTAAATAATTGGTTTGCTATTAAATAATTGGTTTTGTAATTACTTAGTTAATTAATCAGAATCAGATAACGTTTTACAAAACCGATATAGCTTAACTTGAATGAGTTTTGATGTATCATTTCTGGCCAAAGCTGACTTGATACATCTACTTATCGTTCAAGTATTACGAAAGCTATGTTAAGTGTGCATCATAAGCATGAATGTCTTAATATCTGGCCAAAGCTGATTTAATTCTTTCATAGATGGCATACTTAACAAGTGCATAACTAAAGTGATTGTTTCAATTTCTGGCCAAAGCTGATTTGTTACAACCACTTTGCACATATGCTTAAATAATTACACTTCTGGCCAAAGCTGTTTTGTCTTCGTTTAAGCAGAATTTTAACTAAGTCTATTATTTTGATGTTAGTAATAGACAATATCACAGCTTCATAATGTAAAATGGTCATTATTTATGCCTGCCTTGGTTTAACGTGCCCTTAGATCACATTAGAACTTCTTCCTTAGTATCATAACTTGCTCATCTTATTTCCACTATCAGCACCCAACTGCGGGATTCCACCTTTGACTGGTGATAACTTTGCTGCATGGAAGGATGCTCTCATGCTTACTCTTGGGCTGCTGGATTTTGATTATGCTCTAAGAGAGAAAAAGCCAGCGGACCTTACCACTCAAAGTACTGCTGCTGAGCAGTTAACTCATGATAAGTGAACTAGGTGTAACCGCATGTCTCTCATGTTCATGAAGCAGTCCATAAGCAATGCAATCAGGGGAGCTATTCCTAATTCTGAAGATGCTAAAACCTACTTGGAACATGTGGAGGCGCAGTTCAAAGGGACGTCTAAAGCACACGCTAGTACTCTTATTCTCAAGCTGGTGACAACTAAGTATGATGGGAGGAGCGGCATTCGCGAGCACATCATGATGATGAATGACATGGCCAATAAGCTGAAGGGGCTGGAAATGGAAATCAGTGATGGTTTCCTTGTTCATTTCATCATTACTTCGCTTCCTTCGTCCTTTGAAGCATTCAAGATCAATTACAACACTCAGAAGGACAAATGGACGATGAGTGAGCTGGTCGCCATGTACGTACAGGAGGAAGAGCGTATGAGGATGGATCGCCATACTGATGTTGCAAACTTCACTACCTCCAACTCTAAGAAGAGGAAGAACAATTATCAGAGGAAGGATGCTTCAAAAGTCCAAAGGCCTAATCCTAATACAAGTGCACCTTCCAGCTCTAAGAACTCCTTAGGTAGTATCCGCTGCAAATTCTGTAAAAAGACAGGACACATGCAGAAGGAATGCCCTGACTTTAAGGAGTGGCTGGCTAAGAAAGGTAACGATTATTTTATGATACTTGAGTCCTATAATTTAAGTGTTCCTGCTTATTCTTGGTGGTTTGATTCTGGTTCTATGGTTCATGTTACCAATTCAACTTAGGGATTCCTTTCAATCCGGAAGCTGGAAAGAAACCAAAGAACGCTTAAGGTTGGGGATGATCGAGAATTAGAAGTGAAGGCCATTGGAACATTACAATTAGTTATGAAAACTGGTTTATGTATTAAACTTTATGATACCTTATATGTTCCTGAGGTAACTCGGAACCTTGTATCAGGACCAAAGTTAGACATGGACGGTTTTATTGTTTCCCATGGTCATCGCAAACTCTCTATCCTTTATGATTCTGTTCTTTATGGTACTGGTATTCTGGATGGTGGTCTCTATAGATTAGAACTAGAATATAACTTTTCCAAATCTTTGTTGTCATATAACATTAATGAATCACTCACAAAGATGGAAGAGAAACGAGACTTAGAGACTTCATCCATGTTGTGGTATCAGCGTTTAGGCCACATTTCAAAAGAACGATTAAATCGTCTTGTAAAGGATGAAGTCTTACCTTCTCTCGATTTCTCTGATTTTGGAACTTGTGTCAAATGTCTTAAAGGTAAAATGACATTAGCGAATAAGAAAGGTGCCACTAGGAGCTCTAATTTATTAGAACTCATTCACACTGACATTAGTGGTCCCTACCAAATCGATGGCATAACAGGACATACTTCATTTATCACTTTTATTGATGATTATTCTCGTTACATGTACTTGTATCTAATTAAGGAAAAGTCTGAATCTCTTACAACTTTTAAAGATTATAAGGCTGAAGTTGAAAAGCAATTAGATCGTCAGATTAAAGTTGTGAGATCAGATAGAGGCGGTGAATATTATGGAAGACATACTGATGTGGGTCAAGCTCCTGGTCCATTTTATGAGTTTTGTAAGGGCCAGGGGATTGTGAACCAATACACCATGCCTGGTACACCTCAGCAGAACGGTGTCGCTGAAAGAAGAAACCGTACCCTTATGAACATGGTGCGCAGTATGTTAGCCAACACTAATTTACCATTATTCCTCTGGACTGAAGCGTTAAAAGCAGCTGTTCATATACTCAATAGAGTTCCTTCTAAGTCTGTCCCTAAAACTCCTTATGAACTTTGGACAGGAAGGAAACCGAGTCTTAAATATATGAAAGTATGGGGCTGCATTGCTGAAGCAAAACTTTATAATCCTTTCCTAAGGAAACTTGACCCTAAAACAGTTACCTGTTTCTTTATCGGGTATCCTGAGAACTCTAAGGGTTATCGTTTCTATTGTCCTTCTCATGTTACCCGTATTGTTGAAACCAAGCGTGCTGCGTTCCTGGAGGATTTCAAGGTCAGTGGGAGCAGTACCAACCCTTACGAAGAATTGCAAGAAGTACAAGACGCGGGGGGGGGGGGGAGACTCGTCGCTTACCATTACTCCGATTACTCCTCTTGTACCCAATGCAACTACTGCACCTGAAGCTACTGCACCAACTCCAAATTCACCTCTACAATCAGAACCCATTATACCTCATGACGAAGGCACATCAAACGCTCAAAACCAAGACAACGCTGAACCCGATAATCCACTCAGGAGGTTATCTAGGCAAAGAAGACCTACTAATTGGGATGATTATGTTACCTACCTGACTGAAATGGATCCTGGAAAGCTCAATGATCCTATCTCTGACAATGAAGCCATTAGCAGTGATCAGTCTTTTGAATGGAATAAAGCGATGATTGATGAGCTTGAATCCATGAAGAAAAATGACGTTTGGGATTTGGTAGAATTACCCAACGGAGCCAAACCCGTAGGATGTAAATGGGTATTCAAAACAAAACTGGATCCGAATGGGAACGTTGAACGCTATAAAGCGAGATTGGTTGCAAAGGGCTACACTCAGAAATAGGGAATTGATTATCAAGAGACGTTTTCACCTGTCTCTCGTAAAGATTCATTAAGGATCGTCATGGCCCTAGTAGCTCATTTTGATTTGGAGTTACATCAGATGGACGTTAAAACCGCTTTCCTTAATGGAGATTTGGACGAAGATGTTTACATGAAACAACCTGAAGGCTTTAAACCTGAAGGTGAGGAGCATCTAGTCTGTAAGTTGAAGAAATCCATTTACGGGTTAAAACAAGCATCACGTCAGTGGTACCTCAAGTTTGATGAAGTCATGAAGAAGCAAGGTTTTATGAAGAATCAAGTGGATCAATGCACCTACCTCAAGATGAGTGGGAGCAACTTTACTATACTTTTCCTTTACGTAGATGATATTCTATTGGCAAGTAATAGTTCAGACATGTTGCATGAGTCGAAGCGGTTACTCTCGCATAACTTCGACATGAAGGATCTCGGAGATGCTTCTTACGTCATTGGCATCGAAATTCACCGAGATAGACACAAAGGGATCTTAGGATTGTCCCAAAAGGCTTACATAGATCGTGTCCTTACACGTTACAACATGCAACAGTGCAAACCCTCCGTCGCTCCAGTAGTTAAGGGAGATGTTTTCGGTTCATTCCAGTGTCCGACAACAGAGGTTGAGAAGGAGCAAATGAGCCAGATACCTTACGCGTCAGTAGTAGGGAGCTTGATGTATGCTCAAGTCTGTACTCGCCCAGATATCGCTTATATTGCTGGAATGCTAGGCCGTTATCAGACTAATCCTGGCCTAGATCACTGGAAAGCAGCTAAGAAGGTACTTCGATATCTGCAAGGGACGAAAGACTATAAACTGACTTATAGAAGAAGTGATCATTTAGAAGTGGTGGGCTATTCTGATTCTGACTTTGCCAAATGCAAAGATGACAAGAAATCCACTTCGGGCTATATCTTTATGTTAGCAGGCGGCCCTATCTCATGGAAGAGTCATAAACAACAGTTGACCACAACTTCCACAATGATGGCAGAGTACATTGCTGTTTATAACGCAACCTGTCATGGAATGTTGCTTAGAAATCTGATCGCTGGACTCAAAGTCGTTAATTCCATTTCTAGACCATTGAAGCTTTATTGTGATAATTCAGCTGCCGTTAGTTTCTCGAACAGTAACAGTTCGACTGGAGCTGGTTTATATCTCGATACAAAATATCTGTTCGTACGTGAATGAGTTGAGGAAAATAACCTTTGTATCGAGTATATTAGTACTAAGGATATGCTTGCGGATCCGATGACTAAAGGTCTCCCTCCTAAGGTTTATGAAGAACATGTTCGGAATATGAGATTTAGTAAAGACCTTATTTGAGCATATTGTACTAGCTTATGTTTTATGATTAATTGTAGGTCCCTCCTCTGAGATTGAGGTCAAACCTATTCCTTGTTATGTATAACACACTAGCAAGTGCGGAATCCAAGCTAGCATGCAAACCGAGATAGAACAAGCACAAACACAACACACAAACTTCACCGATTAACACCACTTGTATTAATACGTATGAAGGGTTCGGTTACAAGCTCAATGTTTACAAATGTATTCTGTAAACTCTCTCTCTCGTGTGTGTGTGTTCTGAACAGAATGCTCTCACTTCTTTCTGTGTCCTATGTGCTCTCTATTTTCTGTTCTCAAATGAAGTGAACACAACACATGGGTATATATACCCGACATAGCTTGTCTGGTCGAAGGATCAGATAGACTGATCGAAAGATCATCTATCGATCTGAAACAGCTCGAAGGATCACATATACCTCGAAGGATGATATCCTTCGAGGTCCATCAATCATCCATCGAAGGTTATCTTTCGAGCTCATCGAAGGATCTAAACTATCCTTCGATGACACATCCTTCGACCCAAACATCTTTCAACCAAAGTGCTAACTGTTTGGTCAAGTCAAACCAGGAGGATGGTTGACTTGGTCAAACTTACATCGAACGCACATAATAACAAACCTAAGACGTAACTCAGACTATCACAAGACATCGTTCGGTATCATGACATAATACAGACAAAGTACAGACACAAGTGCACCAACAAACTCCCCCTTGGCTGTATCTTTGTCTCGATCTTAATTCTTGTGGGTCTCTCGTGTCTTCAAGTCTTTGACGTCCTTTTAAGTCTTCAATGTCGGAGGATCTTTAAAGTCTTCACGTCTTGAAAGTAGAAAGTGTACCAACAAACTCCCCGTTTCATGTAGGAAGTGTGTTGACAAACTCCCCCTTAACACAAGCTCTCCCTTGGCTGTAGCTTTGTGAAATACTTGTTCTTTATGAATTGAGATCCTTGTGGTGTTGATGATGGTCAGCGGCAACTCGATCATCTTCATCACTTGAGTGCCTTCATGTCGTGTCTTCATTCCGAAGCTTGTCATCGACCATGTTCTCCTTGCCTTTAGAATCTGCACATGCAAGAAATCTAAACGCGTAATGAGAACAACTGCCTGGAATATCATAAGCAAATGACACACATGTGACCATTGTTCAATCAAACACCGTCCGACAGTTTGAAAGTTTAACAAATTTGTCAATTTTAGTTTTTTTAACTTTCAAAACTTGCAAATTTTGACCGTTTATGAAGAATCAGTTGTTTCGGTTTTCAATCAGGTTTCAGGTAACGAAGACTCGAGATCCAACATCGTACGATCGAAAATAAGATAGAAATAAAATCTTTTTGGCTTTTATAAAGTTTATATTAAAACACACCTAAAATATTTTTGGAATTTTTGAATATTTCAAATGTAAAGACAGAAAGCAGTAAATAAATATATACAGAGATTCTTTTTGCGAGTTTCGAGGGTAAGAGAATCATATCAGTGTACGGTCATGCCGAAACGCTCTCTTTGTTCAATTAGTTAACATTAAGATAAGCATCCTATAACAATTATCGGTATTGTTGTCCACATAAGCTCAACTTATCAGATGTAATCATGGCGAGGGGATACGTTAAGGTATAATTTATACTTACCGACCGGTGTTCATCCACATCACGACACATTCCCGTATCAAGGTATGCACGAGGGTTCATCTTACCGGTGAGTATACCGATTATCATCTGTTTGACCGTATATGATGTGAGATTCTCACTTATTTTGATTTGAAAACAAGCCCTTTGTGATAGAATCACTTATTGATGAGGAACTTGATTTTCATATGCATGAGGGCACAAGAGCAAGTCCGTGAACAGGTCAGTACTTTCGTACAGCAGAGAGACGAACTTGACTCCCGGAAAGAATTTGTGATATATTATCACTTATTTGGGGACATGTGATTGTTGATCACTTATTGAGGTAGTATGCAGTATGTACACGTATGTATAGTATCATGGAAGATCTAGACTTGCGTCCCCGTTATTTTCCGGTAAAAGATACAACCATGATACCCAGATGATAAGCAGCATAAAGACCGAATATCTCAGAACCTCGGCAATCTCTCAAACGAAATTTCGGTACCAAGACCATATGCCAATGAATGGTTCCCACCTGATCTTCAGTCGGATTTAAGTTTATATCACCCTGCACATTTTAAAATGATTGTGAGCCTACCGATACATCTTATATAGAGCTGCTTATCGTTTTTCATTTTAGGTTTAAAGAGGTTTAGACAGACCACTGATGTACTATCATTTTCTCTTTTGCTCGCCAGGAAACTCATTTTTGCTTTTCTATTGTTTTTGTGTTTTTGAAATTTTTCGATGTTTTTGGATTTTCAATTTTTTTGGATTTACTCCCCCTAAAATCAACAAACTAAGATAAATTTAAAACACAAAGGTATTTACAAAAATGATTTTCCGATGTTGGTTAACTCATGTTTTACCTCAATGCCGTTTACCAAAATTAAGTTTTGAATCAGAAATGATTTAGCGAATTTTGGAAAAATCAGTTGGCATGTCGGTAAGCGGTGCGGACCATGACAACATTGTCTGGCCAAAGAGTGCTGAACGAGATAATAATTCACAAAGCAGCTTAAATATCGACAAGTATAGGAGAGATTAGAAATTTAAAACCGTATCCTGCAACTGCTTCATGCATTGCAAGGAATCTGAGTGCTCTCCCAAACTGGATATCCACCCGGTGTGGATTTCAAAGTCGATTTTTGTAGCTACTGAGAAATCTCTTGACAGCAACAAGATCATAAACCTCTGGGTCCGGCCGGTCTTCCACATTGCACCAGCGAAGGTCTTTATCTTTCTCTTGAGAAGTAGTGTGCGGTTGTTCAAACCATGCCAAGGCATCCGCACACCCGGTTGGTTTGATCAACAAACACTTTCTCTTCAATCACACCGTGGAGAAAAGTATCCTACACGTTCATCTTGTGGACTTGAACTTCTTGTGGAAGAAAAATCCATGAATCTTCGAAAAGCTTCAGACGTACTCCAGTCGCGTACTTTTCATTTGAATCTTTCCTGAGGACCCGATCAAAAACCATAACAACCAAATTTTGGCACATTTTTCATTTTGTCGAATTTTCAACCAATACCACATTCTTTCACCATCATTCCTTCATCGGAATGTTTGTCTTCTTATCTTTTCTTTTCTCATTTCTCTCCATCAAAGGCAACAACTCCTAGATATAATGGTATTTCGGAGACTGGGGTCGCCGATCTTGTGCATGGACGCTCCACTATCAACAATCTTACGACTATCGAAAGTTCCTCCTGGAATATCCTACACACTCACTCAGAGATTAGTTGGAGAGGGGGACCCAAGCCTTTGTGGTCTTGGGTCGTCCTTGATCATCAAGGTAAGTGATTTCAATCACTTGATGATTAGGAAAAAGAACCTGTGGTGCTCCCCCTGGTTGAATTACCTGCTTTTGCTTCCAAACTGTTTGTCCTTTACCAGTATTTGAATTTATTGTTTTAGCATTTACTGGTTTTACAGTTTCAGATTTCGCTTGTACAGGTTTTTCTTCTTTGACCTCTGATTTTAAGGCCTTTTCAATTACCTTTTGATTCTTTTGCTTTAACTTCTTTTCCCTTTCTTTCAAGACACGTGGGTCTTGTTTCGGGGAAACTGATCGTTTTCGGTAATTGATTTCTTGGGGAGCACTCGTTTTTGACTTCAGCTTTTGCACGTGTGGGCAATATCTTACAATGTGCCCAACTGTCCCACACTCAAAACATGTTCTCCGCTCTACAAACTTCGGAGAAACATGTTGATGACTAGACGGAGAACCAGACAATGAACTTTGTGATCTAGACGTGCTTGGACCTAAATCACATGCGTTGGTGTGTTGGGTGTAATTATTCTGATCATTTCGTTTTAAAATTCTAACTTGTTTTTATAAACTCAAGGTTAGATTTATCCTGAAATGTTTCAAGTTTGTCTGAACCCGTGGATCCAACAAAGTTCATTTTCGGTTCTCGTTTCTTAACCGGAGCTCTTTTGTTTTGCACCTTTTGTTGTTGAACCTTTGGTTGTTCAGTCTTAGACTGCTGAACTTTAGGTGCTTGAACATTCTTGTTCTGAGCCTTCTTTCTCTGTGCCTTACCCTTTCCGGAGTTAACTTTTTGTTTTCGCTCAATTGGTAGTTTTTGGTTTCCGTATTGTTTTCTAATTTGTTCACACGGAATTGGATCACATTGAGTGACGGTAACTTTGCCACTCTTGTTCCCCAAATACTTATCAGTGCATCCTTCAAAAATTTGCTCAATTAAATCTTGATTTACATTTTTAATTGGAAAATCTTTGTTAGAGTAGATTTTGCTATCTCCTTTGAGCGTGTACAACAAGTTATTCTCTTCACTGCTAGATACAGGGGACTCCATTGCTTTTGGCATTTCAGTCTTACTCGGTTTCACTGGTGGATCACACAGGATGTGATT
Organism: Helianthus tuberosus; assembly: GCA_030545235.1. Classification (NCBI taxonomy): domain Eukaryota; kingdom Viridiplantae; phylum Streptophyta; class Magnoliopsida; order Asterales; family Asteraceae; genus Helianthus; species Helianthus tuberosus. Next base: position 36,235,766 of record CM060415.1, on the reverse strand, counting down.
CTCGATTGGAATATCTGTTGTAACCGAGTTAGACTGTTGTTTCACAATTTCTTCAGATTCATCATCCGAAGAATCAGTATCCTCAACAATGGGAGGACTCTGTTCCTTAACACACGATGAATCTGTCACATTCTCAGATTCTGATTGACCCGAGGATGATGTACCAGTTGTGAACCCGAGGCCTACTGCAAAGTCATCTAGATTGAGTGGCACAGTAGGTTCAAAACGGGGCATATCCTCGTCATCAGGCAATTTGGAGTAATTGTGATTCATTGGGGGAGGACATGATTTGAATCCAATACATAGTTTATCCCCCTTTTTCTTTTGAACGTCGATGATGTGATCCAATACATAGCGGGAATTGGAATAGCTTTCCAGTTTCTGCTTAATTGTCTCACATTCACATCGAGCCGTTGCCAACTCTACCATTTGCTTTTCAATTGTGTCAATAAGATTATTGTTAGCATGTTGTTTTCGCAAAACAGCCTTTTGTAATTCTGAAAAATCATGTCTTAATGACGCAATTGTTGCCTGAAATTCCTTTTCATTTCTGGTTAAAAACAAGTTAGCTTCAGTTGCTTTAGAAAGATCTACAATCAATTCTTGATTGTGTTTGTATGTGATTTCAAACTGACTTTCCTTTTCAGCATATTTAACATTTAAACTATCACAATTTTCACAGCTAACTACAGTGGGTTCATCGACACATACCTGACTTGATGAACTGTCGACATTAGCCATAAAGGCTGAATGGAGAGAAGACGAAGAGTCAGCAGCTTGATCCACCAAAATAGATCTTCTTTGAATTCCTGCTGTAGCTTCTTCCAAAGGCTCATCAATATCTGCATCGACTGACGCACTTGATGTCTCATCCACATGATCATTGCCTGAAGTGGAGGATTCTTCATCTGAGCTTCCACTATAACCAGAACTGTCTTCACCTTCAGAAGATTCATCACCAATGGTAGAAGATTCTCCACCACTGGCGTGCTTTAAATCCTTTACAACTTCAGCAAAACATGCTGTTCCACCATTTCTTCCTTCTCCACACTGAAGGTTCCAATTGCAGATTTCATCAGCTTGAACAACCAATCCTCTGTGGGAATTAGTGTTTGTGGATCTAGATGCATTTCCTCCAACGGGAACTATTGATCTGTCAGAATTGTTGTTTCGATGCTGTTGTGGCTGTCCTTGATTCCTGAAGGGATTCTGATTTCCTTGCTTAGGTGGCTTCTGACACTCCCGCTTGAAGTGACCCTTTTCACCACAATTGAAGCAAGTGACAGCATTCTTATCAAAACCATACTTGGTGTTGTTGTTGCTTTCCAAGTTGGTTCTCCCCGTCCTTTCCATAAACTCCTTTGCTCTTCGAATTGCACTAGCAAGAGCCCATTTGATATCCATCATTTCAAACTCTTCTCTATCCACTTGCTGATAATCTTCATTGGTTAGATTGATATTCCCAATCTGACCTGCAACCAATCCACTATAAGCACTAACCAAGGTGTTCAACATCTCCATATGCTCCTTGGCTACTTCGACACTGACTTTGGAAAAGTTGGAAGTGTCTAATCTGACTGTGTTCGGATTGGAAGTGGCTTGAAGGTTTGAAGAGCTTCCATAAAATCCTTGCTGTTGCGGTTGTTGCTGCTGAGCTCTGCTTGTATACATCGTCGTGTATGCTGAAGGATCAAACTGATTTGTTGTGGAAGGTCCGGTGTTTGAGATGAAAGCTGTTTGAAGCTTCGCATGTTGAGAGGCTGGTTTTTCTCCACTGATACCTCCTGCAATCCCATGGTACATCTCTGGATTTTGAGGAGTTAGTGTTCTTTTTGCCTTAAGCTTTTCTTCTACATCCTTGTTCTCCAGTTTTTGAATTAACTCATAAACGGTGATTGTGTCTAGAACACCATTTTCTTTGAGAATTTCAAGATAACTGCTCCACTTTGCTGGTAAGCTATCAGCGAATCTCTTCACCATTTCTTGTGGGGTGGCAGTGACTTTAAAAGCAAACATCTCGCTTAACAAGTGATGGAATCTTGTAGATAACTCTGCCAAAGTCTCATTCTCCAAACTCGTGAATCCTTCAAACTCTTTCTTCAGTAATTCTTGCTTGATCTTTCTAGATTGAGCATTTCCTTCACATCGTAACGTGAGCATATCCCACAAGCTTTTAGTAGTCGTGCAGTAAACAAACTGGTGGTAAATGTCTCTGTGAAGAGCTTGTGTGAGAATCATGAAGGCTTTCTTTTCTAACTCAAATTTCTTCTTATCATCTTCAGACATAGTGCTGTAAGTTTGTGGATTAGATCCTGCAACTTCCAAATCATTGTCAAATGCGGTGAAGAAGCACATCCATAGATCTTGACGTTGCCCCTGAACATAAGTTCTCAGCCTTTCTTTCCACCATCCCCAATCATTGATGTGATTTAGCTTTGGCGGTTTTGTGCTTGTACCAGTTTCACTGTCGTTCTGCATCATAGTTTGAATGCTGCTGCTTTGATTTGTGACCAAAGCCCATTGATTTGTAGTTATCATGGCAGCTTGAGGTGGGGCAATAGCCTGCATCCATGCAGTTTTGTTGAAATCTGGCGCAGATTGCGTAGTTGAAGATTGTGGAGTTAAAGTTGTTTGAGTCCACGCGGTTGGATCCCACCGATCGTGCGTAGCTGATGATTGTGGAGTCGAAGTTGTTTGAGTCCACGCGGTTGGATCCCACTGACCGTTTGTTCCCATTTTATACAAATTAATATATTAAGTGAAAATTGATTTAAAATTTGAAAAACAAGTTTTTCCCTTTTTAATTTTCACAAACTATGTTAATATCTCGAAGGATAACAAACAGTCGAAGGATTCTTGATCGAAAGACCTGAAAAACACAAACTTGTTAAACTTAAACAGACTAGGATCGAAAGATCAACACTTGTTCGAAGGATCAACAGTGTTCGAAAGATCACTGTTGAGTTTCGAACAAAGATTTCGAAAGACTCCCCAATCGTAGGATCCTTATCTGTCGAAAAAGAGCTGTAGATCGAAAGATGTATTCTTCGAAAAGATTCCTTGGATCGAAGGATAAGTCACTGACTTCGAAGGATGTTCGAAGGATGACTATCTATCGAACCTCCTATGATCGAAAGATGATCTTTCGACTTCGAAGGATATCCTTCGATCTGCTCTGACACAGTTGACAAAGGGTGACAGGTTGGTGAAAAAGGTGATGAGTTGGTGAAATCTTTCGGCAGAAAGTATGGTCAGACCATGATTTTCTGCCAAAACCAGATTTGAACAATAAAATATTATTAAAAATCGAAAGACCAACCCAGAAACCGGTCACCGGAGTAAGCCGGAGTATGGCCGGAAATTACCAAACAACTTAAAAACAGTTTTTTTTAAGTTACCCAAGCCTTCCTTTAACACACCCGGTTAGTTTAGAACACGTTTTTACGACAAGAAAAGCGCGAAAAACAGTAAAAACGGGTGCTAAACCAAGTGAGTCTAAACTCGGTTTTTAACAAGGAAAAGAGCCACGGCTCTGATACCACTTGTAGGTCCCTCCTCTGAGGTTGAGGTCAAACCTATTCCTTGTTATGTATAACACACTAGCAAGTGCGGAATCCAAGCTAGCATGCAAACCGAGATAGAACAAGCACAAACACAACACACAAACTTCACCGATTAACACCACTTGTATTAATACGTATGAAGGGTTCGGTTACAAGCTCAATGTTTACAAATGTATTCTGTAAACTCTCTCTCTCGTGTGTGTGTGTTCTGAACAGAATGCTCTCACTTCTTTCTGTGTCCTATGTGCTCTCTATTTTCTGTTCTCAAATGAAGTGAACACAACACATGGGTATATATACCCGACATAGCTTGTCTGGTCGAAGGATCAGATAGACTGATCGAAAGATCATCTATCGATCTGAAACAGCTCGAAGGATCACATATACCTCGAAGGATGATATCCTTCGAGGTCCATCAATCATCCATCGAAGGTTATCTTTCGAGCTCATCGAAGGATCTAAACTATCCTTCGATGACACATCCTTCGACCCAAACATCTTTCAACCAAAGTGCTAACTGTTTGGTCAAGTCAAACCAGGAGGATGGTTGACTTGGTCAAACTTACATCGAACGCACATAATAACAAACCTAAGACGTAACTCAGACTATCACAAGACATCGTTCGGTATCATGACATAATACAGACAAAGTACAGACACAAGTGCACCAACATTAATGAAATTTCCTCAGTTTGATTTTGTATGTCTCTTAGAATATGTTCAACCACTATAATGACATATAGACAAATAAAGTTACAAATCAAACAAAGGGCTTATGCGTATTTTGATCATAACGATTAGGTTTTAAATTAAGGCTATAGTATGATTAATGGGGGTCCTGAGTCGCATAATGATTCAATGGCTGTATTTCTCTGCTATAGTACTTGTTTAAAGCTAAAATGAGTGTTAACTCCTGATCAGGCTTATCTAATACTCATAGTAAATGATTACTCGGCTAAGTGGGAGAATGTAAGATTAAATATATTATGTATTAATATTTAATCTATAGCCATTATAATCATTTACATAATATAGATCAAAATATATAATAACCTATTAAATAATTAGTTGGTAATTGTTGATGGACCATATTACCCTTATTAACTAATTAGGTTTCCTCCTAGGTGCTTATATAAGGAGAATTATGTGGAGGTTAAAGGGTTACTCAGTTACACAATTAGACACACCCCATTAGTCATAACATCATCATTCGACCTCCTCTCCTAAGCCGATACCCTTTTCGGTTTTCTAAGTCCCCATCATCAGTCAGCACCCTAAGGAGGAACCAGATCACGATGACAAGCATGTCGAACTCCATTACTGGATTCTCCAATGCACTGTCTGCTGTAACATGTATGTTTTATTGTTTTCCCTCATGTATAAACAGAACTGAACCAACAATATTTAATTATGTTAGGAAGACGATCGACAAGTCATCTCCACACATGTATATTGACTTTTCTAGAGACACACTTACACCGCCTTTAAACCTAATCTAGGGTACACCGAGTAATATACCGATTTTGATTCATATAGAAGTCTTTGTTGTGTTTTGATTTTTTCTTCTTTTTTGTGCTTTAATTGTCTTTGTACCTTGTTATTTGTGGTTTCAGCTTTCTGTTTGATCCTTTTCGTCTTGAATATACGCATGCCTTCCAAAAGAAAATTGTAACCTTATATGTGGAAAAAGGGATAAAGGTTACCGTCATTGAAAACATATGTACTCAAATCTTAATTAAAATTTGACTTGTGATTATTTATGAAACATCAAGAGGTAAACAGGAGATTTTGTCAAAGAAATAAAAAGTTGACTTTGCTACTTCTTTTCAACGCATTGCTCAATAATTGAGTGCTTATTTATTTATTTATTTTACTTTAGGTTTTTAGATCTACAAAAATAACAATACAAAACTTCTATCCCATGTTTAGTACTATATATGTTTTTTTTTTTTAAATAAACCTATCAATTTGTTATAATTCAGTCTTATATTATCTCTATATAAATTATAAGAAGATGAATAATATTTTTTTTGTCCTTTAATTATTTCGTCATTTAGTATATTTTTTTCGTTTGCAACTCATATAGTTTAATTATTGTATACATTTTCTTTTACTTTAACCAAATTACTTTTCTACCCATACATAGTTTTTTAATGAACACGTTAATACTGTTTTAAAAAAAAATATTTAACTTTTTTTTGCTACAATGAGTGCGGCGAAGGTTTTTTTTTAGTTTAGTTTTTTTAACGAACTTGATGCTAATCGTTTGAACATATTTTTTTAATTTAGATATCATTTTGTTTAATTTTACAAATTTATTTATCGGTTATCATGATGTGATATACATTCTGAATTCCAACCGTGTCCTTGCGCAACGCGCGGGTAACTACAACCCTAGTTATTAAACATAAATGGTTAGATCTACATGAGTATCCTGAAAAGTATAAATGGTTAGATCTACATGAGTATCCTGAAAAGTATAAATGGTTAGATCTACATGCGTATTTAATAAATCATGTGTCGAGACAATATCAACTCAAACTTGACTACTCAAGCTTACAACAATGCGACTCGTGTGGGCTTGACGCATAATCTTCGATCCAAAGTGGTATCATAGTTCACACTCGACTAATATTTTATTTGAGTTAGCTCGTGGCTAGTGGTGCACAAATCGGGTTTTTTTAAAAACCAGGTCGGGTCCGGGTCCGGGCTTTCTACCAAAAATGTATACCCTATATACCCGGGTTCGGGTAGGGTTCGGGTCGGGTATTATAATACCCTATTTCCGGGTTCGGGTCCGGTTCGGGTATTCATCGGGTAGGGTTCGGGTTCGGAAAAAACCCGCACCGGGTATTAAAAAAACCCGACTGGAACTATGCTTATAAAATGTATCAAACATAACTCTCAAACATAGACATCAAATCTATTGATAAACAGATGCACAATTTATAAACAGAGGCACAATTTATAGTTCTTCATGTGGTTATTCTTGAACTTTATAAACAGAGGCACAATTTATTAAATACAAAAACTAATAATGATATTAAACAAACAAAGAAAATAGAAGGGCCAACATATATTGGCATATTTGTTTCCACTTGTAATGAAATATACTAAATAATTAAGTAGCGGTGGCAAATATCATTAGAAACCTAATAATTAAACAAGATTACATCAAAGCGCATACATAATTTTGTTAAATCATAAGAACTAGAAGTCTTAATGCATACATAATTAAACAAGATTACATCAAAATCGGGTTTTTTTAAAAACCGGTTCCGGATATTTATAAAACCCGGTTCCGAGTTCGGGTTCGGGTATTTATAAAACCGGGTTTCGGGTATAAAAAAACCGGTTCCGGGTTCGGGTTTTAGATCAAATATGCATACCCGGTCCCTACCCTACGGGTAGGGTCGGGTTCGGGTATAAATGTAACACCTCGGAAATTCACGTCCTATAATGTGTTGACACGTGTCATAAAATTTGAACATGTGAAAGAATCTTACAAAAGGACTAAAGTTGACAAACATGGAAAGTATGTGAATGTACGTATTCTAAGTGTCAACTATGAATAAATATACTTCATAATAACCCTACATCATGTTTATAACATCAAACGAATAAATCATGGATCATACGAAGCTAAAAGTGAGAGATTACAAACTACAGGGGTTAAATGTGTCAACATGTTTAAAGATATACCTCTGAGTGACCTTTTGACAAACCCGAAGCTTTGAAAATGTTAATTATACTCACTAGAATGCACGATTAAAATTTCATAAAGTTTCGTTATCGTATGAGAAAGTTATGACCAAATTCGTATGCGAGGGTTTAAAGTGCAAACATTGAAAGTTAAGACTTTTCGGGTTAACCGGAACTGTTCAGGGACTTGGCAAAGTGAGTATAAGTCCTAAAGCCCTTGTGGGTAAATATAAGGGGGCCAAAACGCAAGAAATAACCTTGGTTGCCCTCTCGAAGAGCCAAGGGTCAACTTTGCATTAAATAGAAAATCAAAAATCAGATTCGCAGGCCCAGGCGGCCCGCGTTGGGTTTTGCCAAATGGGAGGCGGGCCGCGTCAGGCACCCAGAACCAGAAAACGTGGACAGTTGCCTGTAAACGCGGAGAACCGATCTTTAAACGACATTAATGCAATGTGGGCGACCCCTAAACAGTCCTAGACACTAGGGATACATGTTGGATGGTTGTGGTCAGCTGATAGACTTGTGTGTCCAAGAATTGTGGTGGAATTTTCACTATAAAAGGCCATGTAGTGCATCATTGCTCTTCACATCATTCAAGTGCATTTCTGGTCGATTCTGGAGCTCAAGCCTGCTTCCAACTGATCATATCTCGTGCATAGGACTCTTGTAAGTCTGCTAGTCCTTCTTTATTTGAGTTTAGCTTGGTTAATTAGCTAAAAGTCAAACCGTCGTAATTACGGTTTGACTTCGAGATTAGTCAACAATGGCTCAGTCATATCTCGAATTAAAAGTAGTTATATGTTGGTATTTATGTGGGTAATAAAACCTCAAAAGGGTTTCCCCTGATCACCACTATAACCAGGTCAAAAGTCGGGTCAAACTAGTTTAGAAAAAGTCAACAGGAAGCTTAAAATGTCATTTATGCATAATTAACATTATAGACCATATACAACCTGTTTGATCATTGTTATAACTTAGTAATAAGTGTAAGAACATGTCTAAACATGTTCAACCCGACAATTTCCTGTTTAGACCCGGTTCGGAACCGAAAGTCACATAGTTTGACTTTCACCTTGACTTTCAGTTCTGACCCGTTTAGGCATGTTTTGGAAATGCCTCGGAGCTTTAATTGGATTAGGTTACATGTTAGAATAACCCTCTGTGATTATACACCTTGGTTCATTAGATATCCAATTAATATGCATATTTCCGTTAATTGCTCATATGTTGACCATTATGCCCTTATTACCTTAAAACGTGATTTATGAAAATGTAAAAGTGTAGAAACCTTATTTACTGATATATAAACTTGTATGAAAAGTTTGACATCAGTTTGACTTATAGATTAAGAGTTATGCTCATTATCGCAAAATTAATGCTTTATGTTAACAAAACGGCGTAATTAGCGTATAGCCTAGTTAAGCCTACTTTTTGGTATCAAACTTAATACCCACTGATGTAATATATTATTTTGGGATTTTTAAAGATTTTTAATTAATTTTAGACTGAGCATAACTCATAGTCGTAGGCTTAACCCGGTAAATGTCGGTTTTGCCCTTACGGACCACAAAATGAGTTTTACATATCTAAACGACTCCAAACCTTTTGCTACTGATCACATATGATAAATAAATTATTTTAAGCCCTCTGGAAAGATAAAAATATCAGATTTAAGTATCGAATCCGGAAATGGCCTTTAATCGCCTTATTTGGCGTTTTTAACGCATAGTATGTATTAAAATCATATTGAACATAACCGGGTTGATACCTACTGATATATGAGGCAAATTATAATATTTTAATAGTAAGCAAATGTTGATAAACTCATACTTCAGTTTTGAGCTTTTCGGCTTATGTGAAATTACCAAAATACCCATACGGGGCATAGTTTGGTTAAAAATGATAAATTTCACATACATGCTTTAACCTACTGATATAACTTAGCAAATTGAGTATATTTGCTGATTACATCAGACCTGTAACTCAGGTTGTTACTTAAACTCTTTTATAAACTTTTAAATGACCAAACTACCCCTACGGGGCCTAGTTTGTGTTTAAACACGTTTCGGGCATAATGAAAGACACCTTACTGATGCCACAACATATTTGAGACATAATTAACTTAGGAAACCTATATATAGCTCTCATGAATACCCGTCACGCTTATTACGCGTACGGTTCGGTTTATGTAACAAGTTTACATAAATTAGCCGAAACGGGTCAAACCTTAACGGTTTTATCTCAAAATCCAGAATGTGAATAATAAACCCATATTAAACAAGTCTCCAAACTTGTCGGGTCTGAATCACATTCTATCTGGTCTTCGCTTAATCGTGCGTACGAACCGTATCTTGAAACTAGCCGGTCTAAGCTTAAACTTAATAAAAGGCCCGTTAGAATTCTAATAGGTTATTATAAACCTTCGTTCCAGATTAGGAGGACCAGTAAAAGCTACGTGCATTTTGCTTATTGTGATTAATACTTACTCAGGTAAATACTTTTAACTTATTTTCCCTATACGGGCTTGGGTTACGGTATATAGCATACCGCTTGATCGGGCATCAAATCTCCACCATTAAGTGGGTAGTTGAATAATTTGATCGGCTCGTTTAAACAGTCTTGTTACTTAAAGCCTTTGGGGGGTTAATGACCATGTCCCGGATATCCTTGGCATCATCTTACGAGATGGCCACGACCTGAGCACGGGGTGTAGGCGTACACCCGTCAGTGTATAACTCTGTAATGTGGTGTGTCTATTGATCTTTAACCCGGACAAGATCCGGACCACTGAATGCACAAGGAACATGTAATTCGTTCACAAGATTATAATATTAAATAATTCTCCCAAGTTATAAAAATGTTTATGCCATGTGCATCCAAACCAATTTTCAATCATTTTCCAAAATGAGTCAGTTGAATGTATTTACCAGTGTAAACTGACGTATTTTCCCAAAAAGACTGAATGCAGGTACTAAACGAAATTGGCTGGATTGTCTCCTTAGCATCAATAAAAAGTCTCGCAAGCTTAGGATGCCCGAAGTCTGTTGAACTACTGTCTCATATTTTATTTCGATCCGTTCTGTGGATAAACATCCGAACGTTGTGATACTTGATATTACAATAATTAAATTCGGTTGTATTATATATTTTTAAATTTGCTTCCGCTGTGCATATTAAATATTGTGTTGTTTGACTATTATGTTGCCAACCACGTCACGATACTCCCCCACCGGGCCCACCGGTGACACGTGGAAATCGGGGTGTGACAGGTTGGTATCAGAGCCAACACTGAGCGAATTAAACACTAGCTTTTTGTGTTTAATCTCAGTTACACAATTGCACATATCTAAACCTTCGAGTCTAGACATATAACATAGGACAAATTCCACCTTTTCGGTTTTTGTTTTGTCCTTTAAATTTTATATTGTTGTTTGGTTATCTCATATTATAATGACAGGCTTAACAAAGATGCCTCCAAGATTCTTCAGAAGGAGGGGACGAGGCAAGGGGCCGATCACCGCCCCAAACGACAACGAGGCAGGACCCTCGAATGTACGAGCTCCTTCGACAACAGAGAGCGATGATCCACGGCAAAACCGAAGGAACTTATTTGACCCGGCCAGGCGATCGGTATCTCACAGCTTTACACCTCCGGTCCAAAACCCGTATGGGCCACAACCGGACTACGAGCCGAACAACCCCCAGCCTTCATATATACCATTGCAACAATCCCTGTCTCATCATTCGTATGGTGACCCCACACCCATTTTTCGAGGCCAATTTAATCCGGCCAATTACTTCCGCTGTGCATATTAAATATTGTGTTGTTTGACTATTATGTTGCCAACCACGTCACGATACTCCCCCACCGGGCCCATCGGTGAGACGTGGAAATCGGGGTGTGACAATAAAAAACTCGGGTTTTATAATACCCGGTTCAAGGTTTTTTTTCGGGTCCGGGTCCGGGTTCGGGTTTTTTGTGCACCACTACTCGTGGCTATGTAACTCTTGAATAACACAATACCAAATTACCGATATATATAACGATGATCGGTTATAGATTTGTTTGAGTAAACAAAAGTGCGAGCTACATATTCAGATCAAACTTGGTTTATGAGTCAAAGTAGCCATTGGCGTAGCTTAGTGGTGGCGGGAGGGGGCGGCTGACCCCCCGAACTTTTCGCTCAGTAGTGGAGAGTATGTAGTTTTAATGAATTACATGTCATACTTACTTAAGACTATGAGGTATGGGTCTTGGGTTGGGGCGTGGGTTGGGGGAAAACGCCCAAGCCACCACCCCGGGTGGGTTTGGGTTTGGGCGTGGCCCCTTGGGCGGGAGTTTGAAGCCGGGCGTGGGGCGGGTCTAGCAAGCTGACATGGCGGGCTCTCCATGGCCAAACCAAACTAGCCGTTGGGGGCTATTTTAAAAAAAAAATTCCTTTATAAACACCTTACCATATTTAACATTTTTTTCACACAATATCAAACACATAAAACACAATCTTGTCATGAGTTCTTCAAGTTATAGTGAATCGTCATCATCATCTGACGATGGTACGGAAATATTTCTACAAACGATCGCGGCGGTGGTGAAAGCTATCGTGGAAGACGAAGACGATGAGGAAGAGACTCAACAACCTAAACGGAGGAGAAGGTACATCGCTCGTGAACGACACACCGCTAACAATTTGTTTGTAAGCGATTACTTCTCAGCGGAACCTAAGTATGATGAAAAAATGTTTAGGCGTCGTTTTCGTATGAGTAGAAACTTATTTTTAAGGATATCTAGAGATCTTGAGGAGAAGTATGTTTATTTCCAACAAAAACCGGATGTAATCGGGCAATTAGGATTTAGTACGTGGCAAAAGGTCACGGCCGCACTTAGGCAGTTAGCGTACTGCAATAGTTCGGACATTATGGATGACTATTTAAAAATGTCTGCACGTGTAGCTAGAGAAAGTCTTCACAACTTTTTTTCGTGTATTCTAGAACTTTATAGTTTTTAATGGTTATAAATATATATATATATATATATATATATATATATATATATATATATATATATTAAAAAAAACCTGATGTGGCTTGGCCACGCCAGCCAAGCCAAGCCACGCCCACCATACCCCATACAAAATGGGTTTGTGAATTAAGTTTTCAATGTTACACGTGTCAACCCATGCCCCAAACTCCCACCCCACCATACCCCACGTTCTAACTAACCCAAGTCCAAATATGTGATAGATGAAGTGGCATGAGGTGATCAATCACGCCTGCTAACTAAATTATTATATCAATTATTATTCTCTCCTTAGAAAACATAATAAGAAAGTGAATAATTGAAAGTCACTTGTGCAAGTCCTCTCATTTTAAATCTTTTTTTTTTTTTTTTTATTTCCAGCCACTAAGTACAAACAAAATATGAGAAAACTGCCAAGCTTGCGATTTTTACATACGTAGGATGTTCATAATTGAAATACAAAAAATCTGAAATATCTAAAGGTTCGGATATTTTGTATGTGTGTTCAAATTCAAATATACGGAGTTTCCAATATTCGAATCTCGGATATTTTAAAATTTGGATAGTGGATTTCAATATCTGAATGTTAAATGGATACCTGAATTTTGAAAAAAAAATTATTACTTAAATATATTTTTTTAAATATTAAAAAAATTAAAATTTTGTTTTCGATAATTTAAAAAAAAGTTTATCCAAAATATCTGAAATATCTAATTAATATTTATTATTTAATAGTTTTTTCTTTTTTAAAAAAAACTTTGGATAATTTGGATATCGGAAATGTTTGAAATTAAAAAAAAAGGCTATTCAAATCCGTAAATTTCGGATATCTAAAGTTTCGGATAGTAGGTTTGGAATTTGAAATAATTCAGATTCAATTTTGGATTCAAAATTTCAAATCTTTTAATACTATATGACTTCTATTGCCGTTAAAAAGAAAAAAGAAAAAAGAAAAAAAAAACAAGACTTCTCGTAATATGAATTTATGAAATATGTAGAAAGATGAGTCTAGTACTCTAGTTGGATGGTCCGAATATCACCTTTGTTAGATTCCAAGGGATATTCTTTTCTACTTTGATCCATATTTAATTCTAATCTGTCAAGTCAATTCGCAATTTTCTTTCTTCCAATAATATCATTTTCTATTCTCCATATAATTCGGAGGTAATTTATGACTAAATAAATGTTTCCATCGACTCACTATCCTTGTTTTGAAAGCGGTATGGAACCGTATTGAAGGGTCCAACCAATTAAGCAGGGAACAACCGAATTAACCGACATTTTTAGACGAGAAAATAAAGCAGAGCAAGACGTGTGGAAACCCCCTGTGTATGTATCGTCCTTTTGCAGGCCAACCGTTTTTGTGACGAGACAACTAGATAAACCAACGAATAGCCAAAGTTGTCAAACTGGTTTTCAAAACATTAGTCATCATACAAGTAGCGAATGCATGATTTATTTTTTGGGGCAAACGTGTGTATAGACGAACTAAGGTTAAGCGAGAGAGATAAAGAACCTCACTGGCTCACTCAACTTTAGTTGAACTTGAACCGTAAATTTTTTTTTACAAATAGCTTTAAAAATATATGTTATACGCACAAGTAGTTTTATTGGTAAATCTTAAATAAATAAAAAAAGTTAGTAAGTATCCAAAATATCTCGTTTTTTTTAAAGATTAGTGCATAGTTTTTATCCAATAACGGTTGATAACGTGTTTGTTGTCCACCTTTTTAACGGTTAACAGTTTTCATTTCTATAAAAATGTAAATTTTTTTTTATTTTTTATTATAATATAAGGAAATACAATGAATGTGACTGGTTTTTGGATCACTTGTCTTAGTTAACCATCACCATCGTTTACGGGTATTTAAGTTTCACCTATGGTGGACCTGGATAAATTTTCCCCTTCAGGTTTAAAGTTCGGGCCTGGGTGATAAAAGTTTCTCGAGTAAACTGCCATTTTGGTCCCTGAAATTTGGTCACTTTTGCCACTTTAGTCTAAATTTGAAACCTTTTGCATCTGGGTCCCTGTGGTTTCACTTTTATTGTTATTTTGGTCCAAAAATGAAATCATGTCATATTTCTCAAATTAAATCCTGATATTTTGTCTTTTTCCTTAGGGGCAAAATGATCATTTTTTATTTTATTTAAAGCTTTTATTAAAACAATAATGTTTTGTAGGTCCCACCACACCCCACTTCTTCTTCTACCTCCCCCTTCTACCCCCACTCCTCTGTATCTCGGATGAAAACCTGCAAACAAATAATCGAGGAACGTTCTCGCAACAAGTACAGGATCTTCTCATTTCTACTCAACCAATAGGCCCGAACAGTACTCTCTCTGCAAGCCCGACCCTATTCTTCCAAACCATTTATTATATCACACCTCATAGTGTGAAAATTTCAAGACGCATCAAGTCATTTTGTTCTAGAGCATGTCAAGCACATATGTCACCCAATGGTGCAAGCCAACTAAGCAGACATGTCAGCATCCATGTGGCACACCTCATAGTTGAGGATTGAAGGAGTGTTTCGCATTTACGCTAAACACTCTATCTCTCCTCTCAAAACCCTAAATCGAACTCTCTCTCTTTTCTTCTTTGGCGAACACGGCGATTCATCTTCTGAGCAACCCTAATCGGCGATGTCTGGTGCGAGTATTGGTTTTAGCGTATAAGGGAAGTTTCGTTGTCTCTCTCTCTCAATACAGAACCTTACACGGTACTCCTCATTCTAACCCTAATATCCCCCCCTCTCTTTCTGGCGAACACGGCGACGAAGATGAACGTGCCCTCAGTTCTTATTTTTGATAACGATTCATTTTTTTGGTGTTTTTTTTTCATAAAGATTTATCGATGTTCGTTATTTTTTGTTAATCTGTCATAACATTTCATTTCATTCAATTTGGTGGTTTTTCGTTAAAGATTCATTTAATTTCGTTGATTGATTGATTATCTTGTGTTTAATTTCAGGAATTGTTGTTCGAAGGATCCTATGTTTGTTTGATTGAATCGATAATCCCTAAATCTATGTCACAAATTTTAATCTGAGGTATATCGGTTTAATAATGTTGATTATCTTGATCCACATTTGAACTAAATGAAACGTGAATATTGTTTGTAATTCTGGTTTAATTTGGGGTTTACAAAATGCAATCTGATATGGGTAAGTTGTTTATTTGTGGGATATCATGGGACACAAATGAAGTGCGTCTAAAAGAGTATTCCAGTAGCTATGGCCAGGTTTTGGAGGTTGTGATCATGAAGGATCACATCACTGGCTGGGCTCCCGTTAAACGCGGTTTTAAAAAAGAAAATGGGCATTACAAGTTATTAGATCAGGTTTAACTTTTGCTCTGGTTCCGAATACACAGATTTTAAGATTTGGGAGGATATAAAAGGTTATTGAAGGCTTTAATAGGAAATTTGTGTTTGGCTGTGGTTGGTTTAAATGGACGTGTAACACCTCGAAAATTCACGTCCCATAATGTGTAGACACGTGTCAAATGTTTAAACGTGTGAAAGAAATATTATAGAAGGACTAACGTTGACAAACATGGAAAGTATGTGAATATACGTATTCTAAGTGTCAACTGTGAATAAATATAATGTACATTAACCCTACATGATGTTTATAACGTCAAACGAATAAATCATGGATCATACGAAGCTAAAAGTGAGAGATTACAAACTACAGGGGCTAAAAGTGTCAACATGTTTAATTTGTACCTCTGAGTGACCTTCTGACAAACCCGAAGCTTTGTAACGGTTAATTATGCTCACTAGAATGCACGATATAAATTTCATAAAGTTTCGTTGTCGTATGAGAAAGTTATGATCAAATTCGTGTGCGAAGGGTTAAAACGTAAACGTTGAAAGTTAGGACTTTTCGGGTAACAATAAAGTTACCCGGGGACTTAACAAAGTGGGTATATGTTTTTAAAGCCTTTATAGATCAATTATGAGGGTTTACAATGCAAGAAAACAAGTGCCCAATCAAATTTTGAAGAGCCAAGGATCAAATCGCAAATATAAAGAGTTCTGATCAGAGGAGGCCTAGCGCGACGCGAGGGGGGCCTAGCGTCACGCTAGGGGTGCCCAGCTCCGAAATTTTTGGGTTTTGCCTGCTGAAGTGCAATCTGATCGATCTTATCCGATTTTCCACATTTCTCTTGACCCCTAGACACCCCCTAAGCACTAGGAACATGTGTTGATCAATTGTGGTGGGTTGTAGACTCATGTGTCAAAGAATTGTGGTGGATTAAACACTATATAAAGGCCATGATATGCACCATTGTTCTTCACACCTTCCTCTTGCAATCTGATCATTTCTTGAGCTCCAAGACACTCTCAAGTGATCACTAGTCAAGCTTAGGACTTTTGTAAGTTTGGTAATTAGTGTAAGGACATGTCTAAACATGTTCAACCCGACAATTTACTATAAAGACCCGGTTCGGAACCGAAAGTCACATAGTTTGACTTTCACTTTGACTTTCAGTTCTGACCCGTTATGGTATGTTTCAAAAATACCTTAGAGCCTTATTTGGACCAGGTTACATGCTAGTATAACCCTCTGTGATTATACACCTCAGATCATTAGTTATCCAATTAATATGCATGATTCCGTTAATTGCCCATATGTTGACCATTATGCCCTTATTGCCTTAAAACGTGATTTTTGGAAATGTAAATGAGTAGAAACTTAAATTACTGATATATAAACTTGCATACAAAGTTTGACATCAGTTTGATTTGTAGATTAAGAGTTATGCTCATTATCGCAAAATAAAAGCTTTATGTTAATTAAATGGCGTAATTAGCGTATAGCCTAGTTAAGCCTACTTTTTGATATCCAAATCTTTACCCACTGATGTAATTGATGTGTGCTAAACAGACTATAAAAACTAACTAAATTAGACTCTCTATTCTAGACACTATAAAGCTTTAAATTTATAGACTAGGACTCTCTAAAACCTAAACCACACAACCGGCAAGTGTACCGGTCAATGTAGTATAACCTAAGCAAGTCCGAGTATCGAACCCAAAGACTCTATGTATTACGTAAACTAGACTCTAACAGACACTGACTGACGCGACTTAAACTTGTTTAAATGTTTTGGGGGGAGTTACTGAAAAACTAGGAAATCTATATTAACTAAATTAATTAACTAGACTTAGACTATGACACGAACGGAAACTAAGGTTTGTATTCAGATGAGATTAACGACTACCTAGACTCGAATCCAGTTTGAATGGGAATGGATTTCTAATGGTACTATTGTTGTATGGAGCCGGGATCGTAAGATACTAAACCTTAAGGTATTTCTATGCTAAGACTTCCCGACCCTTCTCAGGAAGAAACCTAGGAAACCCTACAAGGCTGTTGTGATTACCGACTGTTAGACTTCCTCTCAGTCCTCTAACGATTCTAAAAGTGCCCTAATATGACTATCTACCTCTCAGCGCGATAATCTAAGGCAATTCTAGGTTCTGACTTGGTTTACTAGACACAAATGCAACTAGGGAACTAAGATCGACTTCTCTCAAAACCTATCTTAGATATATATTGCACCACGACCTAATAACTAACTCGAGCCTCTCAGCGACAAGTTAAGCAGAACACTTGATTTTATTAAATTACCAAATATTACTTCTAAGGTTACTTATGCAATTTTCACCCTAAAGGATCAAAAGTTTATTATGTGATATAGACACTCACCAAAACCTAAAACCCTAGCCTGATTCTATTCCGTGATAAAGACCGTCACCAAGATTCAAGCAAAGCAATAAACAGTAGTAAAACAATCGTCAAGCATGCATGTGCACCAAATCAGAAATTCTAAAACACTTTACTTTCAGAAATCAATCCATACATAAACAATAATAACCATTAAAAATCCAAACTTTAATCAAACATTCATCTTGTCTAGGTAGTTATAAAAGTTTAGCCAAGCATACTAAAATATGAAATCAAAACGAAGATGTCTAAACATGAATTCATTGTAACAAGTTCAAGAAAGGAAATCGACAAAACAAAGGATTAGAAAACCCGAATGGATCCTTCGATTCTTCGTCTCTGACTTGTACCGATGATTCCGATGCTTTGAGAACTCCAAGATTGCTCCAAGTTCGCCTCCAGAAGTCTCTAATTCGTCCCCCTCTTTTGATTCATAAAAAATCCTTTTAAACGTAAACCCTAGCAGCTAAACAAGAATTCGCGATATTCCTACCCGTCGCGTAGCGCGACGGGTCTGCCTTTCACTCTAGCGCTACGCTAGAGCCATCAGATCCAGATTTTTGTTTGTTGTTTGTGGCGTAGCGCGACTGACCCCTGTTCTCTCCGTAGCGCTACGCGAGTGACGTTTTTTCACAGAATGTTTCCTCTAAAATCCAACTTTATGTCTCCAAAAATCCCAAAAATTATTCTAACTCTTTTTAGCTCATTCCAATGCATACGATTTCAGCATC
Organism: Helianthus tuberosus; assembly: GCA_030545235.1. Lineage (NCBI taxonomy): Eukaryota > Viridiplantae > Streptophyta > Magnoliopsida > Asterales > Asteraceae > Helianthus > Helianthus tuberosus. The sequence goes on along the minus strand of CM060415.1, from coordinate 36,217,018 downwards.
AAGCTCGTTTTCCTTCACTTTCCAGCCAATTATCGTATCAAGACCTGAAAAACCGATCTTTCATCAATAGTACGTAATTCTAAATAAAACTATACTAGAAATAATGAAAGAACGTACAAACTATACACGATATAAGTATGTATTTTGCAATACATCAAACATCCCCACACTTACACTTTTTTCGTCCCCGAAAAAGAATTGTGCAACGGAATCAGAGATAAATCATCACTTGGATTGAAAACTATTTATATCTTATTAAAACCAAAACTTGCATTAGCTGCGATTGCGAATATACTGATCCTTTTAAACCCGAATCTAATCCTAAGCCCTTATCATGTGAATTTAATTTAAGTGCGGTCAATCCACCTAGGGTCTCACACTAGAATCTACGGTCCATCTACTCCCACCTCAAGCTTATAGGACTAAAAGAACGATCACTGGATCAATTCCTAACCGTTTTATATCAAAACCAAGAGAGTAAACAATCAACTTTTTTTTTTCTATTTTTTTTCTTTGTTTTTCTTTTCTTTGCTTTTCGCCTTTTTTTTTTCTTTTCTCTCGTGAGACTAGACGATGCTTTCCCTAACCCAGCGGTATTCCGACTGTAGAGTCGCTATCCCCAATCACAGATTACATAGGTTTCGGTACTTTTATTCGGCAAATCGATTTCACACATCCCAGAGGCAAACCGGCTGTAGAGTCGCTATCCCCAACTCGGAATACGTAGGCCTGTGTTACTTTCATTTAGTTTCTAGCTCACTTTTATTCTATTTTTTTTTCGCATGATCACAAACTCTAACAGTTTTAACTTATAACGGTGCCCCTTATACTATTATCGGCAGTTTTGATTTCCCATATTTCCCAGGCGAAAACCCACTAGCGGACCGACAATTTAAGGTATATTAGATCAAAGGGACTTAAAACCAAACCCGGGCCTATCCACATATCCCAAACTAGACGCAAGCTCGATTTATTATAATCTCATATTATTATTATTCAACCCAAGCAACAATTCACCTTTTCTATCACTTTCCGTTTTAATTGCAAACTTCTTTTTATTCGAAAGACATTTTCTAATTTTTCAATTTTTTTTTGGATTTTTCAAATTTTTTTTTAATTTTTTTTTTTTTTTTATATTTATGACTCAAATATTCAAGTATCCCATCCCCACACTTAGAGATTGCATTGTCCCTAATGCAAGAACGAAAATACGACTCAACAACTACCTAAAAAAAAATAAAAACAAAAGAAATAAAATACAGAGAGAGTTGGAAAAGACTTAGCTGGTTAGGACAAAAGTCAGTGCCAGCCGTACGAGTCTTGAATCCAACGAACGATCGTATAGCATTTCCTTCGCGATCGTTGCCTAGTCTGCTTGGGTTGTATCAATATAGCAAGCTCAGAATCACCCGAATGACAATTGGGTACGGGTGGTACAATCCAAACCTGCACAATCAAAGCAAAACAAAACCCAACGCAGTACCGACTCTAAAAAAAAACGACTCAAAACTACTAATTTAGACTCATGGTACAAAATAAAAGACTCAAAAATACAAACTCTACAAATTTATATCAACTTCTCACAAACTTACGGAGGATCATGGAAGCGCAGCTCACCCTCCAACATCGCCCTCACCTTACGGGCTGTAGCACTATCATTCCTAACAATGCCCGCATCGCTCACAACTCTCTCATATTCTCTCGACTCATCATCGGATGGTTTGAATCTAAACGTATTACCTTTATACCTATCCCCACACTGAGCCCTGCTCAGTGTCTCAACCCTAGATTCTAAACTCACCACTCTCTCCTCTAATTCTTCCAATTTCCTACCCGGTAGATCCCCACACTTGAATCCTGTCACCTTTTCTAAACTCGCATCCCTCAAATCCTTCTCCTCATCTCTCTCATCATTCTCACACTCTCCCACTAACGAAATCTCATGCTCTATATCACTAGGCCCTTTCGAATTCGTAACCTTAAAAACTACCGATTCCTCACCCGCTCTAAGTGTAATGGTGCCTAAAAAGACATCTATGAGAGCTTTAGCGGTATTCAAGAACGGTCGGCCTAAAATTAACGGTATGTTTTCATCGGCTTCCATGTCTAGAATAACAAAATCGGCCGGGAAAACAAACTTATCTACCTTAACGAGTAAATTCTCAACTATCCCCCTCGGGTGTTTCACGGACCTATCAGCTAAAGACAATGTCATCCGGGTAGGTAAAAGCTCGCCTAGGTCTAGCTTCTCATAGAGTGAAAAGGGCATTAAATTGATACTAGCACCTAGATCGGCTAAAGCTCTAGTGTTTGTGTTACTACCAAAAAGACAAGGAATAGTGAAAACACCGGGATCGGTAAGCTTTTTGGGAAGCTGATTTGAGACAACGGCTGAACACCCTCCATGCAATGGAACATTCGACAACTCCCCTAATTTTTCCTTATTCCTAAGAAGGTCCTTCAAAAATTTTGCATACTTAGGCATGGACTGGAGTGCCTCTATAAACGGAAGATTAATCTTCAATTGCTTGAAGATATCTAGAAACTGCCCGTATTCCTTTGAATATTTTTGATTCTTAAGACGTGAAGGAAATGGAGCATACGCATGGTTCACTAAGGGTGAAGGCCTAACAACTACGGGAGGTTTCTCAGCTTTCTTCTCAACTTGAGACTCACCGGGCTGTGCGGTACTTGCTGGGCGCAGCCTCGATTGCACTTTGCCGGGAGCCTCCATCTCTATCACCTTATCTATAATATCACCATCCTCATCAACCTCTCTCTCCTCAACACTAGGGTTTCCTACGGTTCTGCCACTACGAGTGGTAATGGCTTTTACATGAGCATTCGGGTTAGGTTGGGTGTTAGCTGCAAACTGACCGGGTAATCTCTCATCTAACTTCCTAGACATATCACTCACTACCCTAGAAAGGTCTTGGACCGCAGCTTGGTGATTCTTAAGCATGAGGTCATGTTCACTAAGTTTCTTTTGGGTATTTTGATCCCTAACAATTAACTGACTCATCATGGACTCCATTCTTTCCATGCTACCCCCTAAATCGAAACTTGGACCTTGACCTATTTGAACCTGACTACTTGACCCCCCATCCTTAACCTGCCCATTCGAACTCCCACTAAAAAGTGAACCTAGACCTCTATTCGGATTTTGAGCTATTTGAAAACCAGGAGGTCCATTTGAGCGAAAATTATTATTATTAGTAAAGTTATTATTATTATTTCGCCAACCCGAACCAACATTATTATTACCAAACCCACTAGACTGACCTCTACCAAACCCTCCTCCTAAATAATCACATTGCTCCTCACCAGCTAGTACAGGACATGCACTCGTATCATGACCACCTCGACAAAACTCACACTTATCAACTTTAGCTCTAATCTCCTTAAGCTCTCGAGTGATGTTTTCCAACACAGAGGTTAAACTAGGGTCCATGGTGACATGGTTCACCCCTCGGGCGGGTGCACTAGTAGTGGTATTTGAATTACCACTTTGATACCTCTGATCGGAACGTGATTGGGACTGAGACTGAGCAAACGCCTCAAAACGCTCTAGACACTCAGGAACTGTAAGAATACCCATCATATGCCCCCCCGCATTTGTATCAAACCTATCTCTAGTCTCTTGGGTAAGACCGTTATAAAATTTCTCACATAAAGCCCAATCAGATAGACCATGCTGGGAGCAACGAGCACAAAGGGTTTGGAAACGCTCCCAAGCAAGGTAGTAGGGCTCGTCGGGCCCCATGCGAAAGGAATGGATCTCGTCTCTAAGCCGTGAAGCTTTAGCGGGCGGGAAATACTTATTCAGAAAGGCTTGACGAAGCCCCGCCCAAGTGGTAAAAGTACCGGTTGGTTGAGAGTCCAACCAAGTAGCCGCACGGCCGGCTAAAGAAAATGGGAAAAGCTGTAGGTAGGTAGCATCGTTGGGTGCACCGCTAAGGCTAAAGGTAGCTAGCATCCTAGAGAAACGGTTAATGTGGGCCGGGGCGTCCTCATCGTCTCGGCCATGGAATTGGATACTATTGGTGATGGCCTGCATGGCATAAGATGGGATCTGTCATGAATTTTCGTTTACTATGGGTGGGACGGTAATGGGTGAAGCAAGGCCGGTGAAATTCTGAGTGGCCTGCTGATGGACGGTTTGCCTAGGGTTAGCCATGTGTTCTAAGTTTTCTAGATTACTAGAGGTACTAGAAGTAGGGCTATCGGGTGGTGAATCCTTAGGTGAATGGTTAGGCGAAGGTGGTGGTGTAGGAGGTGGGGTGGGTAACGGGGTGAAATCGAAATGTGGGAAACGAGAAGAGGATGTGGAAGTAACCTGTGGGCCTTCGCCCAGTTGAGATGATGACTGCTTAATTGGTGACGGTGGTCCGTGCGAGCGCAGATGTGGCATCCACTACTAGCAAAAACCTGAACACAAGAAAAGCAAACACTAGTTACCGAAACACAAGAGAAGACAAAGACTCAACAAAACAAAGAAAACACGTAGCACGTATGTATCAATTAGGTCTATCAAAGCTAATAAACGCAATTGCCAAGAGTCCCCGGCAACGGCGCCAAAAACTTGATGTGTGCTAAACAGACTATAAAAACTAACTAAATTAGACTCTCTATTCTAGACACTATAAAGCTTTAAATTTATAGACTAGGACTCTTTAAAACCTAAACCACACAACCGGCAAGTGTACCGGTCAATGTAGTATAACCTAAGCAAGTCCGAGTATCGAACCCAAAGACTCTATGTATTACGTAAACTAGACTCTAACAGACACTGACTGACGCGACTTAAACTTGTTTAAATGTTTTGGGGGGAGTTACTGAAAAACTAGGAAATCTATATTAACTAAATTAATTAACTAGACTTAGACTATGACACGAACGGAAACTAAGGTTTGTATTCAGATGAGATTAACGACTACCTAGACTCGAATCCAGTTTGAATGGGAATGGATTTCTAATGGTACTATTGTTGTATGGAGCCGGGATCGTAAGATACTAAACCTTAAGGTATTTCTATGCTAAGACTTCCCGACCCTTCTCAGGAAGAAACCTAGGAAACCCTACAAGGCTGTTGTGATTACCGACTGTTAGACTTCCTCTCAGTCCTCTAACGATTCTAAAAGTGCCCTAATATGACTATCTACCTCTCAGCGCGATAATCTAAGGCAATTCTAGGTTCTGACTTGGTTTACTAGACACAAATGCAACTAGGGAACTAAGATCGACTTCTCTCAAAACCTATCTTAGATATATATTGCACCACGACCTAACAACTAACTCGAGCCTCTCAGCGACAAGTTAAGCAGAACACTTGATTTTATTAAATTACCAAATATTACTTCTAAGGTTACTTATGCAATTTTCACCCTAAAGGATCAAAAGTTTATTATGTGATATAGACACTCACCAAAACCTAAAACCCTAGCCTGATTCTATTCCGTGATAAAGACCGTCACCAAGATTCAAGCGAAGCAATAAACAGTAGTAAAACAATCGTCAAGCATGCATGTGCACCAAATCAGAAATTCTAAAACACTTTACTTTCAGAAATCAATCCATACATAAACAATAATAACCATTAAAAATCCAAACTTTAATCAAACATTCATCTTGTCTAGGTAGTTATAAAAGTTTAGCCAAGCATACTAAAATATGAAATCAAAACGAAGATGTCTAAACATGAATTCATTGTAACAAGTTCAAGAAAGGAAATCGACAAAACAAAGGATTAGAAAACCCGAATGGATCCTTCGATTCTTCGTCTCTGACTTGTACCGATGATTCCGATGCTTTGAGAACTCCAAGATTGCTCCAAGTTCGCCTCCAGAAGTCTCTAATTCGTCCCCCTCTTTTGATTCATAAAAAATCCTTTTAAACGTAAACCCTAGCAGCTAAACAAGAATTCGCGATATTCCTACCCGTCGCGTAGCGCGACGGGTCTGCCTTTCACTCTAGCGCTACGCTAGAGCCATCAGATCCAGATTTTTGTTTGTTGTTTGTGGCGTAGCGCGACTGACCCCTGTTCTCTCCGTAGCGCTACGCGAGTGACGTTTTTTCACAGAATGTTTCCTCTAAAATCCAACTTTATGTCTCCAAAAATCCCAAAAATTATTCTAACTCTTTTTAGCTCATTCCAATGCATACGATTTCAGCATCAAGCTCGTTTTCCTTCACTTTCCAGCCAATTATCGTATCAAGACCTGAAAAACCGATCTTTCATCAATAGTACGTAATTCTAAATAAAACTATACTAGAAATAACGAAAGAACGTACAAACTATACACGATATAAGTATGTATTTTGCAATACATCAGTAATATATTATTTTGGGATTTTTAAAGATTTTTAATTGATTTTAGGCTGAGCATAACTAGTAGTCGTAGGCTTAGTCCGGTAATTGTCGGTTTTACCCTTACGGGCCATAAAATGAGTTTTTCCTATCTAAACGACTCCAAACCTTTGCTACTGATTAGATATGTTAAATAAATTATTTTAAGCCTTCTGGAAGTATAAAAATATCAGCTTTATGTATCGAACCCGTAAACGGCTCATAATCGCCTTATTAAGCGTTTTTAACGCATAGTATGTATTAAAAACTATATTAAACATACCCGGGTTGATACCTACTGATATTATAGGCAAATTATGATATTTTAACAGTAAGCAAAAGTTGATTAACTCAGACTTCAGTTTTGAGCTTTTCGACTTATGTGAAATTACCAAAATACCCCTACGGGGCATAGTTTGATTATAATTGATAAATTTCACATATATATTTTATCCTACTGATATAACTTAGTAAATTGAATATATTTGCTGATTACATCAGACCTGTAACTCAGCTTGTCACTTAAACTCTTTTATAAACTTTTAAATGACCAAACTACCCCTACGGGGCCTAGTTTGAGTTTAAACACATTTCGGGCATAATGAAAGACATCTTACTGATGTCACAACATATTTGAGGCATAATTTACTTAGGAAACCTGTCTATAGCTCTCATGAATACCCGTCAGGCTTATTACGCGTACGGTTCGGTTTATGTAACAAGTTTACATAAATTAGCCGAAACGGGTCAAACCTTAACGGTTTTGTCTCAAAATCCAGAATGTGAATAATAAACCCATATCAAACAAGTCTCTGAACTTATCGGGTCTAAATCACATTCTATCCGGTCTTCGCTAAATCGTGCGTACGAACCGTATCTTTGAAACTAGCCGGTCTAAGCTTAAGCTTAATTAAAGACCCGTTAGGATTCTAATAGGTTATTATAAAACCTTCGTTCCAGATTAGGAGTACCAGTAAAAGCTACGTGCATTTTGCTTATTGTGATTTATACATTGCTCAGGTAAATACTTTTAACTTATTTTCCCTATACGGGCTTGGGTTACGGTATATAGCATACCGCTTGATCGGGCATCAAATTCTCCACCGTTGAGTGGGTAATTGAATAAATTTGATCAGCTCGTTTAAACAGTCTTGTTACTTAAAGCCTTTGGGGGGTTAATGACTATGTCCCGGATATCCTTGGCATCATTTTACGAAATGGCCACGACTTAAGCGCGGGGTGTAGGCGTACACCCGTCAGTGCATAAAAGAATATTGTGGTGTGTCTATTGATCTTTAACCCGGACAAGATCCGGGCTACTGAACGCACAAGGAACATGTAATTCGTTCACAAGATTATAATATTAAATAATTCTCCCAAGTTAAAAAGATTAATCCTGCCTCTGTGCATTTTAATCAAATTATAAAACATTTATGCCACGTGCATCCAAACCAATTTTCAATCATTTTTCAAAATGAGTCAGTTGAATGTATTTACCAGTGTAAACTGACGTATTTTCCAAAAAGGCTAAATGCAGGTACTATACGTAATTGGCTGGACATTTCTCCTTAGCATCAATAGAAGTCTCGCAAGCTTAAGATGCCTAAAGTCTGTTGAACTATTGTTTCCATTTTTATGTTCGATCCTTCTATGGATAAACTTCCGAATATTGTGACATTTGATATTACAATAATAAATTCGGTTGTATTATATTTTCAATTGCTTCCGCTGTGCATATTAATATTGTGTTGTTTGACTATTATGTTGCCAACCATGACGTCACGATACTCCCCACCGGGCCCACCGGTGACACGTGGAAATCGGGGTGTGACAGGTTGGTATCAGAGCCAACATTGAGTGAATTGAACACTAGTCTTTCGTGTTTAATCTCAATGACACAATAGCACATTCCTTGACCTTCTGAGTCTAGACTTAACTTAGGAATATTCTCAATCCTAACCTGGAAATTTTTGCTTCCAAATTTTTATATATACGTCGCCAAGCGAAGAAGCTGTAATAAAAATTCTCCACGTCTGGAGCCTTGAAATGTTGTGCTTCGTACCGCGGCTAGAATGAAACGAGCATCCAAGGAGAGGACACTCAGAAATAAAATAAAGAAGAAACTTCTCTTGCTGAAGATCGTTTCCTTAATAAGTCCTTATAAGGACACAATTATCTTTCAGTCCCTACGAGGACAACATTATTCCTTTCAAGTCCCGCTTAGGGCAACTTTATACTTTTATTTTTATATAGTGGAATGATTAAGTTTAAACTTTCATTCTAAACAAGAAATATTAAATAAATGGAAAATAACATTTCCTTTTACAAGATCTACCATTATAATAAAATGGCAAAATCTAAAAAGGACAAGACCTAGCTTCGGGTCATATTAAGACCGGCCAAGATGGTAGTTCCTCAATTTAGATTCAGATCCTTATTAACATTTCAATTAAAAAAAAAATTTGTTCTGCGATAAATATTAAAAGAATCTTAAGAGTGAAACCTAGCCTGAGTGTCATTATAAAGACCTGGCCAAGATGGTAAGACCTGTTTAAAAAGATTCGTATCCCAGTTAACATCTGAAAACATGTTAACACTCCCGGCAGATGTGATTCGTTGGAAATCACACACGTTATTAAGGATTCTTCAAAAGATTCCTAACCCAGTTTAATGATCTCTGAATCCTGGGTTTACATCATCAATTAAGATGATCATATTTTAACCATACGTGGTAATATAGTGCCTACGGGCCTTGCTCATTTCCACATGAGCCAAAATACAGTGGTAGCTATGACTCCCTGTCAGAAAAAGGTAATGAACTAGGTTCAAACCTCAAATGCTTTGATTCTCTGAAATCATAGCATATAAATTTATATATGTCCTTGTGACTAAGCCAGTTGTGCTAATATATTTAAAGGCCTTGATTCTCTGAAATCATGGCTTATGATTTAAAATTGTCCTTGTGACTAAGCCTGTTGTGCTAATGTATTTAAAGGCCTTGATTCTCTGAAATCATGGCTTATGATTTAAAATTGTCCTTGTGACTAAGCCTGTTGTGCTAATATATTTAAGGGCCTTGATTCTCCGAAATCATGGCTTATGGTTTAAAAATTTGTCCTTGTGACTAGGCCTCTTGTGCTATTAAATAAAGTTGTTATTGTTGCTTTGATTCTCTGAAATCATAAGCTTATAATTTATAAATGTCCATGTGACCAGGCCATTGGGTGCCACTAATAAAACTGTTAATGTTTTATAATTAGGATAAATTATAATAGAAATCCTAAATAAATATGATTAATAAATTAACCAAATATGGTCTCTGCTTACCATGGTTAATGAATTTCCCTAAGGGGCAATTCCGTAATAAACATCCCTTAGAAGGGAAGTGCCTACGGGCTATAATTGATGTCCTCTGAGACTAAAGACAGCGGTAGCCTACAACTCCCTGTCAAGAAAAGGTAATGAACTTTGATTCAAACCTTAATACCTCGATTCTCCGAAATCATGGCTTATAAATTAAACTTGTCTACGCGACTAGGCCATTTGTGCTATTATTAACTTATAAATTAGGATTTATGATAAAAATCCTGAATAAAAATAAATATCCTTCCTCCCCTGCCAGTGTGCATTTTAAAAAGAATCTTAAAGGTGAAACCTAGCCTACGCGGCCAAGATGGTGAAACCTACTCAAGGGATTCAGATCCTTGTTAACACCTAAGAACGTGTTAGCACTCCTGACAAATGTGATTCGATAAAATCACAATAGTCATCCCTATGTCGGAAATTTTAAATTCCTATTTTGCTTTATGATTTAGAAATCATGGCTTATATCATCTTATAAGATGATCATATTATAAACATCCGTGAGTGATGAAGAGCCTACGGGCTAAACTTGTTGTCCGCTAAGACAACGACATTGATGGTCTTTGACCTCCTGTCTAAAATATTGGACTATGTCCAAACATAATAGTCTATATGATCAATGCGATCATGACTAATATCATCTAATACGATGATAATATTAGTTAACATCCTTTAGTGATGTTTTGCCTACGGGCTATAATATATTATCCATTTGAGACATTGACATTGTTATCTTTATGATTCTTTGTCTGAGGTGGTGAGCTATGCTCAAGCCAAAATAGTCAATATGATTAATGCAACCATGACTTATATCATCTAATAGGATGAACCTATTATAAACATCCATTAATGATGTTTCGCCTATGGGCCATATTATATTGTCCATGTGTGACAAAGACATTGTGATCTTTACGATTCCCTGTCCAAGGTAGTGAGCTATGCTCAAGCCTAATAGTCTATATGATCAATGCGATCATGAAAAAAATCATCAATACGATAATTTAAAAATTTTAACATCCTTAATGATGTTTTGCCTAAGGGCTATATTGTATTGCCCAATTGAGACAAGGCAATTGTAATCTATTGTGATTCTTTGCCCAAGGGGGGTGAGCTACACTCAAGCCTAATAGTCTATATGATCATTGCGATCCTGACTAGTATCATCAGTATGATGATCATAAATTCATAATATTGACATCCCTAGTGATGAATTGCCTACGGGCTATGCTTTACTCTACTGTCGATAAGACAAAATAGTGGTGATCTTTATGATCCCCTATTCAAAATGGTGGGATTATACCCAAAACCTAATAGTCAAAATGATCGATGTGATCATGACTAATATCATTAGATACAAAAAAATTATAGATAGACATCCATTAGTGATGTTAATTGGTTTACCTTTCTGTCAAAAGAATCGCCTTTCAAGACGATGACAGTTGTAGTCTATGACTCCCTGTCCAAAGGTGAAGAACTATGTTCAAGCCTTAAGACTCCTGATCTAATAAGATTGCAGCCTATGAATTGATGTCCTTGTGACAAATCCACAAGTATATTTCAAGTCACCCATAACAAGCCTCCGTGCTATAATTCTTCGTTCGTGACAAGTTAACATACTAAATGTTAACATCGCTGGTGACAGGCCTTAATGCCATATCCTATAACGTCCTAGAGACAAGGCCATTTGTGCCGCATCTAAATGTCATTACGACAAGGCCTTCGCGCCATATGATTACTTATGTCCTTCATGACTAGGCTTATGGCCATATCTTTCTACGTCCCTCGTGACAGGCTTCTATGCCATTCATATATATATATATATATATATATAACCAAAGTCATGTAAGGCTAGCCTTTGAGCTATTTATAATCGTCCTTGTGACAAAGACAGTTGTGACATTATGGTCCCCTGTCAAGCATGTATTGGACACGCTCCAAACCTTAAATGCCATTGATAGTCCTTTTGTGACCTAAGCTAAATGTAATAGATATACATACAAATAGCATTCATTAAGAGTGTTAAGAACAGAATAGCCCATACGGTTTATGAATGTCGTGGCTAATCTAAGTCAGGTCATCAGGATGATGACTAATAAATGTAAAATCTTGGTGATTGGTACCAAGTTTCAAGTATGGAAAACTCGGATGAGGTAGACGACAGTCGCAACGCTATTAATGCGACGAAAGTTAATAAAACTACAAACGTAAACCTCAATATTAAATGGAGTTAACCTCCAGGCTGTGGTTGACACAGCAGTTGGAAGGACCATAGAAAAGGTCATGAAACAATCCAAAGAGCCGAATGCTTCTCGCTCTGATTTTCATTCAAAACCCTGTTCAATTTCTCATGAGAAGAGTTTTGTTCACACTTCGTATACGAAGGATGAACCAAGGGAGGAAGATAACTCCCAGAAATCTAAGAAAAAGAGCAAGAACATGCTTAATAAAAAGCAACGAAAGTTTAGTAAGAGCCTGTATGTAAAAAAAAAAAATGGTGGAACCGGCCGTCCCCGGAATCGAACCTGGGTCTAGGCCACACCCTTTCGCGCGCCTAGCTAACCGAGCTAGGTGTCTAGTTTGTGAAATTTCCATTTTTGGTTAAATATAAGCACATGTACAATAACTTCCTTACTTCTTACTATAAGTCACCTACTTATCCTCCTTATGTTGACTAAGTGTTAGAATCCAAGATTTTACCTCTATGTTTTAATTACCCTTGGCTTGCTTATGTTGACTAAACACTGTAAAGGCTAAAGGAAGAAATGCCTGAACTCACCCGAGGAATGCCAAGAGGCAGTTCACGATGTCATCAAGTACATCCCTTATCATTTACCAAATATAATTTCTGCTAAGCGTCCTGACTAAATACAGGCAATAATAAATCTTCATAAACCATAAGCTTAGTAAACTTTTATATTATCCACAAGGTATAAATTACCAAGGAAACCATAGTAACCGATTCTTCTCGCATCGGCAAGGAATCCTTCCGAAAAATCTAAGAGTAATCTTCCTTCGCATAGAGTACGACAACATATGTTATTTTAATTATTTTTCTCATTGTTTTCTATCGCCCGCGAATGCCAAACTATGTTTGATAAAAGTGCCACATGAGGATTGGCGTATCCTAGTGTGTCCCATAGATTACTTCCATGTCTGATCAGCATGGAGGTTTAATACATGGAACCCCTGAGATATCCCAATGGTCATATAGTACTAAAGTCAACTAATGGTATTCAAAGGAGATATCCAGAATGGAATTGTCCCAGTAAATGTTTCCGATTAAGGAATTCGTGGACTAGTAACATAAAGGTGTCACTTACTTGACACAAACAATGATGGGTGAACTGGAGTCTGAGATATGGAAATCTCTGTAACCTCCTCGTATCTTGACTATCTTCTCCTAAGATTTCCCTGTTTACCCTGAGAGGCAGGTAGAATTAAGATTTATATCCCATTTAAGGTTGTATTATTATGAAATCTCCAAGACGGCTAGTACCATCATTGGAAGAATCGAAACCCTGATTTACTAAGTTTTAAAATAGAGGGTTCATATAGCCTAAATCGATATTCCGAAAGTTTGATATTGTTAAATAAGAAAGACGGTTCATATTGCTTACGTATTAAATGCCGCAACCCTAATTAGGCAACGATTAAGAATTTGCCATCAGCTACCCAGGATCTAAGGGCAAACTATTGGTGGATAGGCTTGAAGAAGTCTGTGGCCACCCATGTAGCTAAATGCTTGACATGTGCGCAAGTCAAAGCCGAGCATCAGAAACCGTCAGGTTTGCTACGACAACCTGAACTTCCTACGTGGAAGTGGGAAATGGTAACTATGGATTCTATCACCAAGTTAGCCAAGACAAGGAAAGGAAACGATACAATATGGGTTATAGTTGATAGACTGACTAAGTCAGCACATTTCTTACCCATCAAGGAGACTTATAGCTCCGACATGTTAGCCCAGTTGTACGTTGATAAGATTGTAGCCTTGCATGGCATACCTGTGTCTATTATCTCTGACCGAGATACTAGATACACGTCACATTTTTGGAAGAGTTTCCAACAATCTTTGGGCACGCGTTTAAATTTTAGTACGGCTTACCACCCTCAGACTGACGGACAGAGTGAGCGCACTATTCAAACTTTGGAAGACATGCTACGTGCATGTGCGATCGATTTGGGGTGGTAGTTGGGATAAGAACCTACCGTTAATCGAATTCTCCTACAACAATAGCTACCATACCAGCATTAAGGGTGCGCCCTTCGAGGCATTATACGGTAGAAAGTGGAGATCGGCCGTTTGTTGGGCGGAAGTTGGAGATGTCCAATTATCAGGACCAGAGATAGTCTTTGAAACGACGGACAAGATTGTCCAGATTCGTGACCGTCTCAAAGCTGCCCGAGATAGGCAGAAGAGCTACGCAGATCCGAAGCGTAAAACTTTTCACTTCGAAGTAAGTGATAAAGTGTTGCTTAAAGTATCACACTGGAAAAGGGTGATGCGATATGGTAAGAAAGGCAAGCTAAGCCCGAGATACATAGGACCCTTCGAGGTTATCGAACGTGTCGGGACAGTTGCCTATAAGCTAAACTTACCTGAAGAGCTCAGTGGAATTCTCAATGTGTTCCACATCTGCAATCTGAATAAGTGTTTCGCTGACGAATCACTGGTAATACCCCATACAGATGTGCATATAGACGAGAGCTTAAAATTTGTTGAAAAACCTTTGTCGATTGAAGATCGACAGGTAAAGAAGCTTCGAAGGAAGCATATACCTATTATAAAGGTCAAATGGGATGCCCGTAGAGGACCCGAATACACGTGGGAGGTTGAATCCACGATGAAAGAAAAGTACCCTTACTTATTTCAGTAAATCTTGGGTCGAGATTTATTTTAAGGGGGTGAGGATGTAACACCTCGAAAATTCACGTCCCATAATGTGTAGACACGTGTCAAATGTTTAAACGTGTGAAAGAAATATTATAGAAGGACTAACGTTGACAAACATGGAAAGTATGTGAATATACGTATTCTAAGTGTCAACTGTGAATAAATATAATGTACATTAACCCTACATGATGCTTATAACGTCAAACGAATAAATCATGGATCATACGAAGCTAAAAGTGAGAGATTACAAACTAGAGGGGCTAAATGTGTCAACATGTTTAATTTGTACCTCTGAGTGACCTTCTGACAAACCCGAAGCTTTGTAACGGTTAATTATGCTCACTAGAATGCACGATATAAATTACATAAAGTTTCATTGTCGTATGAGAAAGTTATGATCAAATTCGTGTGCGAAGGGTTAAAACGTAAACGTTGAAAGTTAGGACTTTTCAGGTAACAATAAAGTTACCCGGGGACTTAACAAAGTGGGTATATGTTTTTAAAGCCTTTATAGATCAATTACGAGGGTTTACAATGCAAGAAAACAAGTGCCCAATCGAATTTTGAAGAGCCAAGGATCAAATCGCAAATATAAAGAGTTCTGATCAGAGGAGGCCTAGCGCGACGCGAGGGGGGCCTAGCGTCACGCTAGGGGTGCCCAGCTCCGAAATTTTTGGGTTTTGCCTGCTGAAGTGCAATCTGATCAATCTTATCCGATTTTCCACATTTCTCTTGACCCCTAGACACCCCCTAAGCACTAGGAACATGTGTTGATCAATTGTGGTGGGTTGTAGACTCATGTGTCAAAGAATTGTGGTGGATTAAACACTATATAAAGGCCATGATATGCACCATTGTTCTTCACACCTTCCTCTTGCAATCTGATCATTTCTGGAGCTCCAAGACACTCTCAAGTGATCACTAGTCAAGCTTAGGACTTTTGTAAGTTTGCTAATCCTTTCCTTTATTGAGTTTAGCTTAGTTATTTAGCTAAAAGTCAACCGTCGTAATTACGGTTTGACTTCGAGATTAATTAATAATGGCTTAGTCAAATCTCGAATTAAAAGTACCTCTAAGTAGGTAATTATGTGGGTAATAAAACCTCAAAAGGGTTCCCCCTGATTCCAACTCTAACTAGGTTAAATGTCGGGTCAAACTTACTAATAAAAAGTCAACAGAATGTTTAAAATGCGATTTATGCATGATTAGCAATGTAGAACACATACAACCTGTTTAATCACTAATATAACTTGGTAATTAGTGTAAGGACATGTCTAAACGTGTTCAACCCGACAATTTACTATAAAGACCCGGTTCGGAACCGAAAGTCACATAGTTTGACTTTCACTTTGACTTTCAGTTCTGACCCGTTATGGTATGTTTCAAAAATACCTTAGAGCCTTATTTGGACCAGGTTACATGCTAGTATAACCCTCTGTGATTATACACCTCGGATCATTATTTATCCAATTAATATGCATGATTCCGTTAATTGCCCATATGTTGACCATTATGCCCTTATTGCCTTAAAACGTGATTTTTAGAAATGTAAAAGAGTAGAAACTTAAATTACTGATATATAAACTTGCATACAAAGTTTGACATCAGTTTGATTTGTAGATTAAGAGTTATGCTCATTATCGCAAAATGAAAGCTTTATGTTAATTAAATGGCGTAATTAGCGTATAGCCTAGTTAAGCCTACTTTTTGATATCCAAATCTTTACCCACTGATGTAATATATTATTTTGGGATTTTTAAAGATTTTTAATTGATTTTAGGCTGAGCATAACTAGTAGTCGTAGGCTTAGTCCGGTAATTGTCGGTTTTACCCTTACGGGCCATAAAATGAGTTTTTCCTATCTAAACGACTCCAAACCTTTGCTACTGATTAGATATTTTAAATAAATTATTTTAATCCTTCTGAAAGTATAAAAATATCAGCTTTATATATCGAACCCGTAAACGGCTCATAATCGCCTTATTAAGCGTTTTTAACGCATAGTATGTATTAAAAACTATATTAAACATACCCGGGTTGATACCTACTGATATTATAGGCAAATTATGATATTTTAACAGTAAGCAAAAGTTGATTAACTCAGACTTTAGTTTTGAGCTTTTCGACTTATGTGAAATTACCAAAATACCCCTACGGGGCATAGTTTGGTTATAATTGATAAATTTCACATATATATTTTATCCTACTGATATAACTTAGTAAATTGAGTATATTTTCTGATTACATCAGACCTGTAACTCAGCTTGTTACTTAAACTCTTTTATAAACTTTTAAATGACCAAACTACCCCTACGGGGCCTAGTTTGAGTTTAAACACATTTCGGGCATAATGAAAGACATCTTACTGATGTCACAACATATTTGAGGCATAATTAACTTAGGAAACCTGTCTATAGCTCTCATGAATACCCGTCACGCTTATTACGCGTACGGTTCGGTTTATGTAACAAGTTTACATAAATTAGCCGAAACGGGTCAAACCTTAACGGTTTTGTCTCAAAATCCAGAATGTGAATAATAAACCCATATCAAACAAGTCTCTGAACTTGTCGGGGCTAAATCACATTCTATCCGGTCTTCGCTAAATCGTGCGTACGAACCGTATCTTTGAAACTAGCCGGTCTAAGCTTAAGCTTAATTAAAGACCCGTTAGGATTCTAATAGGTTATTATAAAACCTTCGTTCCAGATTAGGAGTACCAGTAAAAGCTACGTGCATTTTGCTTATTGTGATTTATACATTGCTCAGGTAAATACTTTTAACTTATTTTCCCTATACGGGCTTGGGTTACGGTATATATAGCATACCGCTTGATCGGGCATCAAATTCTCCACCGTTGAGTGGGTAATTGAATAAATTTGATCGGCTCGTTTAAACAGTCTTGTTACTTAAAGCCTTTGGGGGGTTAATGACCATGTCCCGGATATCCTTGGCATCATTTTACGAAATGGCCACGACTTAAGCGCGGGGTGTAGGCGTACACCCGTCAGTGCACAAAAGAATATTGTGGTGTGTCTATTGATCTTTAACCCGGACAAGATCCGGGCTACTGAACGCACAAGGAACATGTAATTCGTTCACAAGATTATAATATTAAATAATTCTCCCAAGTTAAAAAGATTAATCCTGCCTCTGTGCATTTTAATCAAATTATAAAACATTTATGCCACGTGCATCCAAACCAATTTTCAATCATTTTTCAAAATGAGTCAGTTGAATGTATTTACCAGTGTAAACTGACGTATTTTCCAAAAAGGCTAAATGCAGGTACTATACGTAATTGGCTGGACATTTCTCCTTAGCATCAATAGAAGTCTCGCAAGCTTAAGATGCCTAAAGTCTGTTGAACTATTGTTTCCATTTTTATGTTCGATCCTTCTGTGGATAAACTTCCGAATATTGTGACATTTGATATTACAATAATAAATTCGGTTGTATTATATTTTCAATTGCTTCCGCTGTGCATATTAATATTGTGTTGTTTGACTATTATGTTGCCAACCATGACGTCACGATACTCCCCACCGGGCCCACCGGTGACACGTGGAAATCGGGGTGTGACAGGACGGTTGTTACACGGAGGCTGTGATGAGTTATCAAAATAAAGCCAATATGTCGCCATGGTGTGGCAGATATGGAGGATGGCAGGTTAGCACCTACAACCCCTATTGCAGCCTTGGTGGCTTCTGGCTTGGTCCTTTCGTTTTCTCTTAACCTGATTAATCTGTTGACTGTTGCCTTTGCTATTTTAGTTGGCGATGATGTTCTAGGTCAGATCATTGTTTGACGTGGCATCATAGAGGATGGCAGGTGCATTTTTATATGCTTGCAACCTATGGTGCAGCCATGATAGCTTGAGACCTTTGTCTGAGCCTTACCATGCTGGTATTCATCGACGGTATTCATGCTTGATTCCGATAAACCCATCAGTTATATACTATTTCGTTTTCTTTGATTTGATTTTCAGTTTGAATGGTTTTGTTAGATTGTTCGTTTCTTAGAGTTGTGTATGTGGTTGATGTTGAACAATTTTTTTTTTGTGTTTTTTGGTTTTAAATTCTTTGTCCATTTATTGTGAGTTGTTGATGTTACTGATTTTCATAGCCGATTAAGGTTTTAATTCATTTGTACAGTTTCTTTTTCATGGTCTCTAATTGTCCATTTTGATGTTTGGTTTTTTTTTTTTTGTGTTTTAGGGTTTTAAAATCTTTGTTCATGTATTGTTATTTGTTGATGTTACTGTTGTTTGTAGCCTATTACGTGTTTAATTCCTTTGTACATTTTCTTTCATAGGGTCTGTAATAGTCAATGGTTTTGCTGATGGAGTGTATGTAATGTTGTCGAGGTGTCAGTGATGTTGTCGAGGAGTGTCAGTAAATGCTAAGTGATAGCATTTCCTTACACTCCTCGGCAATGTCACCGACCCCTATTAAAAATTCCATCAAAACTCTCTCACTGGTTGCTTCTACAACAGAAAGTTTCTTTTGTTACCTGAACCTGTATCATCTCAACTGTGTTGACTGACCCTGTATTTGTTGTTACATCAAGATTCAATTAGGATTTTTTTGTTTTTGAAAATTGATCGATTCAGTTTTGATCACCACAGATGTTTTTTTCATGTGATGATATGATGGCTAGAGCTGACGTGTTGTTGCAACATGACATAATCGTTGCTGGCTGCCGTTCGCGGCTGTTCTAAGTTATTGTTCTTTGTTGATCAGAGGTTTTTGTTGATTTTTGTTTCAAACAAAATAAAGTTTTTGATTTTTATTGATTTCTGTAGATCCGACCATATTTATCGCAGTTACTAATTTTTGTTGATTTTTTTTTTCATGTGAATCCCTAACTCCGTCATAACGAGCGGAATCCCACCATTCGTCAAGCAACAGAGGTTAGTTAAATCTTATACTTTTATTTATTTTTTTAAAGTTTATCATATATAATTTTATTTATGCTTTCTGTTCAGTTTTTTTAATTAATAATATATTCTGAATGTTTTTTGTGTTATGGTTTTTTTAATTAATAATATATTTAATTGATTTTAATTGATATTGTTTGTTTTTTTATATATGTAGTATGCCTTATGCCTTATTCTTATTCTTATTAAATTAATAGTGTTTTGAAAAATAGTATAATTTGATTTTTCAGTTATCATTTTTTCAATTTTGCTTTAAAGATATCTTTAATTTCTTTTTAAAAACGTCTTTTTTCTATAAACAGATTAATGTTTTTAAGCTTAATTTATGAATTTTAAATTCTAAGTACATTTCTGTAATTAGGCATTGTTTCTATAATTAGGTTGCCGTTATATTTTTAAAAAAATTTGCTTATTTCCTTTGCAGTTATGGTTAAGTTATTGTTCTTTGTTGATCAGAGGTTTTTGTTGATTTTTGTTTCAAACAAAATCAAGTTTTTGATTTTTATTGATTTCTGTAGTTCCGACCAAATTTATTGCAGTTTACTTAATTTATGAAATTTAATTTCTTTTTAAAAACGTTTTTTTTTTCTATAAACAGAGTAATGTTTTTATGCTTAATTTATCAATTTGATATTATAAGTATGTTTCTGTAATTAGACATTTTTTCTATAATTAGGTTGCCGTTATATTTTTTAAAAAATTTAGTTACTTCCTTTGTAGTTATGGTTCCAAACAACTCTTCAACTTCACTCCAATCTTCTTCCAAGAATACCATCGGTTTCCATATAACAATGAAGTTCTTCAGTGGATCTACATATATAGATGCTTTTACATTCTTCACCGTCTTTATCTACATCTACTTTTTCTTGAATCGATTTCTGAATTTCACATATCCCTCTACAAATCTGTAAGTTGTTTTTCTTAAATTCCTTCTTTAATCATTATTCATTTGTTTCTCCTTTTATTTAATGTGTTTAAACTTTTTTTTATTTAACCCTAAATCCCATTGGTATTTAAAAATATGTTCATTTTTGCGTTTTAAGATTATGGTTTTGTTAACGAATACGTTGTTTCTGCAAAACCCAAAACCGATTTTCATTCAGAATACTTTTTATTTATAATGTATATTTATTCTATAAAGTGTAGACGAAACCCTAGATCCGATTGTTATGAATATCTTTCTTAAGTTCTATTTGAATTTATGTAAAATAACTTTTATTGGATTGGGATTGTTAATAAGTTTGTGAATGTCATTCAAAAGCATAAATCCCATTGGCATTTTAAAATATGTTGATTAAGGGGTTTTAAGATTATGGTTTTCTTATACAATATGATGTTTATGCGAAACCCTAAAACCGATTTTGATGCAGATTATGATGTATATAGGAAACCCTGAATCCGATTGTTATTGAATATATTTTTTTTATGAATTTTTTATTTTGATATGATTCCGTTTATATGATTTTTTTAGTCTGATTTATTGATTAAGTTTATGTTATACAAACCCTGATTCTGATTGTCATGGAAATTCTTATGATTTTGTTTTTATATCACATGTTTATGTAATCTATCAACTTTTGAGGTCACTTTATCTATATTTGATTATAGGATAATAGTATTATATATTTTAAGGGGTTTTAAATTTTCTTAATTGTCAGTGTAAATTAGTTGGCTACACAATTTTTTATTATGATGTATCATAATGGTTATATCATCGGTTGCCTCCATTTATTATAGATTTTGGAATAAAAGATACTTTTGATGAGGTTTGTTATATATGGATTGTTATTATAACATGTCGTTCACATTGTTTTTTATGTTGTTATTTATAATTTTTATAATAATTCATCTGATGTGGTTTGTTTATGTAACCTGTTTTTGTAGGTATTTCATATGGCAGAAAGTTCATCATGGTATTTTTTGTTCATTTTGTTAGTTTATGTAACATTTCTTATGTAGTATCTGTGTTTTTTTTCATGTTTTTGTTTTTTTTTTTCTCACACTAACATTAACATGTTACACTTTATTAACATCGAAATTTTTAAATCAGTTTCAGAGGACCCTGGTTCTGTAGGCTAATGAATGTAGCAGATGAAGTTATTATGGTAAATGATAAATTATTACATAAGTTATTTTTGTTCTTTTATTTTCTTATTATTAAATACAGTTTATTATTATTGCATAGTTTATATATTTTCACTGTAATTATAATTAATTTTGCAATTGTTTGTTTTATTAGTCCATTCCAGATGACGTTGCGGTCAAACTATGGGGTGTAGATAAAGGCCCTACAAATGTTATTATACACATTGAAGATGACCGATTATTTAATGTTTCTTTAATCGCTGATAAAGGAAAGTTATTCTTTTTTCATGGTTGGTCCAATGTTGTAGAACATTTGCGACTAACAAAAGGCTGTTTGGTAGTATTTAATCCTGTAGATTCTACTACGTTTAAATTAACATATTTCGTTGATGGGGTTAGTCGTGCCTCTTTCTGGACGTATCTGCTCCCTCCATCATCTCATTTTTATGTAAGATAAATTCTATTTTTTATTTTACTTAATGTGTTGATGTATTACTTTACTTATATTAAAACTAATTTGTTTTTTTCTTTTTTTTTATCATTCCCACAGGTCATTCCTGAATGTATCCTGCCAAAAAATTATGATTATTCATCAAATGATGTAATCTCTACTGTAATTATAGATAACAAAACGTTTAACGTTGCCATTGAAACGTCTGACGGTAAAGTCGGTTTTACCGTTGGTATTGACGTAATTGTCAGTCAGTTACAGTTGAAGGCTGGTTGTTTTTTGTTATTTACAAAAGCTTTGGGTAATTTTTTCCATTTAATTTTTTTTTTGGAAAAACGGTGTTGAAATGAATTTTCCTGATGTAGATGTCGATGAGATAAGTTACATTTTGGTACTTAAATGTATATTTTATATATGTTAATGTAATACATGTTATATATTTAATTTGCAGGCTGACGTTGCACCTATCGATGCTGAAAATGAAGTTGATGAACAAATACCTGGTGGTGTTCGTCGTTTTGTTCGTATGGCTTGTGAACGTTATTTTGTAAGTTTTAATATCATTTTACAAACCGCTAAAAAACAAGTGTTACAATTTTTTGTTACTTAATAAACATTCTTCTTTTAGTTTCATATTTATTATTAATTTTATTTTTACAACAATACAGAGGATTCCTGATCCTGTATCACGGATGGCTAGACTTGATGAAGGTTTAAAAGATATCACCGTTAGGCTTATGCATCTAGATCCCCCACAGCAATTTACTAACGGTACCAGGCGTGAAAGAAAAAGCGACGGAGGTTTTCGATATGCGTTAACCAGGTGGAAGAAGTTTATGAAAGCAGCTCGAATTAACGTCCGTGACAGGGTTCATTATTCTTTTGATGAAAATGACCAGGTGTTGAGTGTTGAACTGGTTGTACCTTACGTTAGGTGTTGTCATTAGTTATATGACATTCAGGTCATGTTTTTTGCCTTTCATATGGTAGATATTAACTTTTTATATGGTTTTGTTGGTTTTTGACATTCGTTATGGTTTTCAATTTCAAGTTATTACATTTTTTGCATTAGTTTTATTGATACACTTATGATTTATCTATACTATATTAAAAAGAAGAAGTGATGGATAAAGATGTAATTTTACCACTTATACAAATTGTGAAACAGGATGTACAAAAGAGTTTAAGCCATACAATGGAAACTCAACAGCCATTTTAAGACGCCAAGTGGGGCAATTTAGACAATTTCTCCTTCTCTCTCTGTGACCAATCAATTCCCTAAACCTCCTCTTCAATGCGTCCGATCATTCCATCCGACCCCTGATAAGAAGAAAACGAATGAAGGGCGATGGGTCTCGCAGCGGCTGTGCAGCGAGTTAGGGCTGACAACAATTCGCTTTTGTAAGTTTGGTGATTCTCTTCTACTCACGAGAACCCTTTTGATCGTCAAAGTATATTAAAACCCTTTTCTGATCGACAACAGATATTGATGGTCACCATTGCAACTGCTCTGAGAATGACTGACTATCGTTTTAAACCTGCTAACTTTCTTAATTAGAGCCTTTTATTTTATTTTAATTGTTACAGCCGATTCAGATGCGGTGGGTCACATGATGGGTCGGCAATGAGTGTTGGTGTAACATTACAATCATGGTCCTGTAGACGATTCTCATTCATTTAAGGTAACCCTTTTGTTTTGATCACTATTACTTTTTTGTTTTATTTTACAAGGGGGTACTTACATAGTCTGTTATAATGCATGATCAATATGTTCTTCTGGGTCATGGGAAGTGATGGAAGCCCGCTGGCCGAAAGATAAGTTTATTCTCACTTGTTGTTGTGTCACTTGTGTGAATATAGATTTTGTCTCAGTTGGGGATTTTGTGTTTTGTATGTAGGTTTCTTGAAATTTAATCATTTGCTGTCTATAATCTTAATATAACAATATTATATGGTGTTGTGTGACTGTAAGTTTATCTCAATTGTGTGTTTGTAGTTTTGGCTTTTGGGTTTCCTTAACTTTTGAATTTTGTTGTCTTTAATATTGCTAAAACTAATATGTAGGTATTGTTTGAATATTTGTGCTTTGTGTGTAGGTTTCTTGAAAGCTTGAGTTTTTTTATGGTCTTTAATCTTGTATTTTGTTGTCTTTAATCTTTGTTGAAATTAATATGCAGGTGTTGTGTAAATAGAGATTTTAGCTCAATTTTTTTTTTGAGATTTTAGCTCAATTGGGGATTTTTTTTTTTTTTTTTTTGTATGTGGGTTTTATTAAATCTCGAATTTTGTCGTCTTCAATGTTGTTGAAATAAATATGCTGGTGTCGTGTGAATATACATTTTTTTGCTGAAATTAATGTGCTCACTTCACAAATTTTGAAACTTTGTGTTTTGTATGTCTGCCAACTCACAAATTTTGACTTTTGATCTTGAACTTCAGGACCGAAGACTCGTGGTCAAAGTTCCAGTAAAACTGTTTCGCAACGATGCTGCTCGGATATCTTCTGCTTATGGTTGGAAGTTTGTCCTTGATGGCACTTTCAGTTACCGGAATTTAAAATAAATATGCTGGTGTCGTGTGAATATACATTTTTTTGCTGAAATTAATGTGCTTACTTCACAAATTTTGAAACTTTGTGTTTTGTATGTCTGCCAACTCACAAATTTTGACTTTTGATCTTGAACTTCAGGACCGAAGACTCGTGGTCAAAGTTCCAGTAACAACTTGAATCCAATTTGGAATGAAGAGGTTATGCTTTCTGTCTCTCACTAGAAGGAATAACAACTTAAATCTCCGGTTTCAGCTCTTTAGCGTAGGAGGTGGTAACGCAGAGTCATCGTTCTACAACGCGTTCAGTATCGAAGTTCTTGAAGCTGCATTTGGTGTAAGCTTCAACAATTTTTAGTAAATAGATTAATGTAGTAATTAATTTAATTTCGAGTATTAAATCGACTTCGAATTGCTGTAGGTTGATCGCTAATCGGCCCATAAAATGGTTGGGCAGCAGAATACTGAGGAGCAAATTATCGTTGTCCAGAGAAAGTAGCCGATGGCCTTTTGGCGACCAAAAAGGAAAGGGAAGGGGCACGCATAGTATCTACAAGAACGAACCATCTGTGGCGAACGAGAACGGTATCCTCCACGAGGTTGATTCCAAAGATTTGCCTGGTCGAGTTAAATATTTAGCTAAAAAGGTAAAGTCAAATGGATCAAACAGTCAAACAAGCTGAAGTCAACCAAAGTCTATTCCCAATGCCAGCAACCTCCTAAATAGTGTTATATAAGATATAGATTTCTACTGTAATAATATTGTTATGTTAATCTAATTAACACATTAAAAAATCGTTTACAAAATAATTTAAAGATGGGCAAAAAGAGTGTGGCTGCATGCTTGAGAAGTAAGGGGTCCATCGGTTATTTTGTTATGGTTGTATTTGCGGTATTGTTGCGAGGGTAAAGATGTAATTTTTTTTTTTTTTTTTATTTTAACTCCATTTTTAAGTTACTCTCCACTTTCTCCAGGTCTGTGGACGAATATACGATATTTTGGCTGAACGTCTGGTGCCAACTGCAGCTTCAGGAACAAATACCAGTTTAACGTAAGTTTAAGCCTTAACAGTATTGAACAATTTAGTTATTTAAGGGCACATGAAATACTCTTAATTACATTTACACATGTTTTTAAATATTTAATAGACGCCTAATGTTAATCTTGGTATTCTAATAAGTACCCATTTTGACCCGTTACCCAACCCGACCAAATGAGTTATGGGATCTCCAAATTTTCTTATTTTTTCAGGCATATTGTGGGCTTAGCGGGCCCTCCAGGAGCCGGAAAGACCACCGTTGCTTTAGAGGTTGCTAAGCGTGTAAACAAATTATGGCCTCAAAAAGCAAGCGGATTCGATTCTCAAGTTGAACCCCCAGAAATCGCAGTAGTTCTTCCCATGGACGGTTTCCATCTCTATCGTCACCAGCTTGATTCAATGGAGGTTCATCTTTTAATGATTTAATATCTTTATTTTCTATGCTAATTAGAGAATGTTTCGATTTGCATTTTGAAAGTAATTATCTTATTATTGCGCCTCGTATTCGCAATAATCTGTTTTAACCCTTTGTAGGATCCAAAGGAAGCCTATGCAAGAAGGGGAGGTGACTTTCTTCACTCATATCGCATATGTTGTTTCCAAATGTTTCGATAACTTTGATAATAACCGTTTTTTTTTTCATATCTTACGCCTGAAGTGATTCTTGAACTGATGACACATGGAAATGCATTTCAAGTGCTGCAGAAGAGTATTCCAAATATAGGGGCCTTTTAGTTGCTATTAAATAATCAAATTTCTATTTCCTATTGGAGTTTTGGGTCCTGGGTACGAGTGAAGCCTTTTAACCATAATTCCGTATATCAATTATAATTTATAACTGGCATTTTTTTTCAAATACATGGCAATGGTATGAGCTGTATTTATAGTTAAAATAAAATGTGTTTAAAATGTGTATATTTCTAATCTATTTTAATGTATTTAAAGTTAATGCATTTCATCAACCGATCCATGAACTGTTAGTGCCTTACAATTGTCGACTCTGCGGCAACGCCCGGGACAAGATTGTAATTTTACCGTACTTACAAGTTATGAAGCACCATATACAAGGATATGTAAGCTATTTTGGAGGGGTTAAATCTGTATTTCACCCAAAGTTTTAAGACATTGGAGGGCTAATTGGGGGATTTCAGTATACGGATGATTGAATGCTTCAGTTTCAGATCGATTCCAGTCCTTCAAACCTACAAACTCGCGTCTGCTGGAATTCATCAGAGGTGACTTCGTTTACACACTGGATACGTTAAGTATATGTAGATGTATGCGTCTTTTGGGGTGATTAGTAGCGATTTTAGTGGAATTTTAGGGTTAGGTAGTTGAAATTGTAACTGATTTAGTGTTTGGTGGAATTGTATGGGAAATGATAGTATGAAATTAGTAAATTTTAGTGTAAATATATGCATTTCGAGACACATTTTCAGGTAATTCTGCATTGTTTCACATCCATATATCCTGGTGGTTGCTGCTGTATGTTCATCAAAACTTGTTCATGCAACTGTTTACGCCTCTCAAATTTGGATTTCTTTCGCACAATGAAAAACACGCATCGAGGGTTAGTATACGATCAAATCTTATTGGGTTGTTTCTGTATATTGGATCATACAATGTTAAGTATCTACTTCTTTTTCCTTTTTTCATATAGTGGACATGTGAAGAAGAAGCAAAGCGACGGTGCGAGACTTTTTATATCTGCAACTGCGGGAATAAACGTTGGATACCTAATCGGGATTAATTGCTCTTACCAAGGTAGAGTGTTACTTCCAGATATTAGATATTCTTGCATTGCACAATATCCATTTGATTTAACTTGATGTCTTGCAGATTGACTTACCTTCAAGAATTTTTTTATGTTCTTGTGGTTGTAGCTGGATCCAAAACCTTTTCAGTTTAAGGAGCTGATACAACTGGTTATCTATTTCAGTTTGTTGTTGGGTCTACTGAACTGTGGGACAAGTTGATTCAGAGAACATTTTAAAATGTGTTTCAGGCCTAGCCATGCAAGTCTGTCTTCGTTAACTCTCAAAATTCAATCTTAGTTAACCTGTAACTCTCCTAATGAACTTTTCATATGGAAGACTCTTTTGGAACAACAGATATACATATATGAAATTTATTTATTTGGTTTTGGTTTTTAGGATAATAATAATTATTATTATTATTACCAAAGTATAATGAGTGTTTAAGACAGAGTCGGTTAGATTACGTTTTCCAAAAGAGTCTTGGTGATTGTTGTTTTCCGTCAATTCTTTTGTTTATGCTCAATCGCTCTTCGTGAATTGATGTATTATTTGAATTAGCAAGTTGGATTTAAAAAATACGTGAAACCCGCAGCAACGCGCGGGCATTCCCACTAGTGTAATTTAAATGTAGTCTACAAGGAAGTTATTCCCGACATTTGAAAAGTTTTCTGTTTTTTTCTTCCAATGTATGTATTTGTACAGAATATTTCATTTCAAAGTAAATAATATGGTTTTGCATGAAGCCGCGCATCGCGCGGGCATTAACCTAGTTATAATATAAGGAAATACAATGAATGTGACTGGTTTTTGGATCACTTGTCTTAGTTAACCATCACCATTGCTTACGGGTATTTAAGTTTCACCTATGGTGGACCCGGATAAGTTTTCCCCTTCAGGTTTAAAGTTCGGGTCTGGGTGATAAAAGTTTCTCGAGTAAACTGTCATTTTGGTCCCTGAAATTTGGTCACTTTTGCCACTTTAGTCTAAATGTGAAACCTTTTGCATCTGAGTCCCTGTGGTTTCACTTTTATTGTTATTTTGGTCCAAAAATAAAATCATGTCATATTTCTCAAATTAAATCCTGATATTTTGTCTTTTTCCTTAGGGGCAAAATGATCATTTTTTATTTTATTTAAAGCTTTTATTAAAACAATAATGTTTTGTAGGTCTCACCACACCCCACTTCTTCTTCTACCTCCCCCTTCTACCCCCACTCTTCTGTATCTCAGATGAAAACCTGCAAACAAATAATCGAGAAACGTTCTCGCAACAAGTACAAGATCTTCTCATTTCTACTCAACCAATATGCCCGACCAGTACTCTCTCTGCAAGCCCGACCCTATTCTTCCAAACCATTTATTATATCTCTTCAAAATCAGAACCAAAACCAAAACCCACAAACAAAAACACAAAATGTTGAATCAGGGCAGGGGTTTACGTTTACCCCATACATAAGCCGCTTGTATATCGGAGCAAGAATATTGAACGTTGTACATGAAAAACAAGTGGGATCAACAACAACGGAATTGTTACAGATTTTGGATGGGCTTCTTTTGCTCATTCCTCTGTTCTTCCGGCCCATGATTCCTGTTGTTCAACAAAAAATATTCAAAAATCGAACGGAAGGGTGAATTGAGAGAGGAATGGGGTACCTTGAAGGTATAAATACATGATGGAAATGGCTAAAGAGTGGAGAAACATAATCAAATTGTGTGGGGGCATCCTGGGTTTATACCACTATCGAAGCCAAAGGAAGGAGATATACATCTCGGGACTATATATCAACAAATGAAATGGAATGTAATTCAATTTGCAGGATGTGCGGTTTTCATCTGAGATACCGAGGAGTGGGATAGAAGAAGGAGGTAGAAGAAGTGGGGGTGTGGTGGGACCCACAAAAGATTATTGTTTTAATAAAAGCTTTAAAAAATAAAAAAGAAATGACCATTTTGCCCCTAAGGAAAAGGACAAAATACCAGGATTTAATTTGAGAAATATGACCTGATTTATTTTTGGACCAAAATGGCAATAAAAGCAAAACTACAGAGACCAGATGCAAAAGGTTTCAAATTTGGACTAAAGTGGTAAAAGTGACCAAAACTCAGGGACCAAAATGGCAGTTTACTCAAGTTTTCTCATTGAGGGGTTTAAATTGGGAATCTATTGTGCGAGGGGGCTCTCTAGCTCAGACCCGATTAAGACAACGTATGCTAGACATCCCGACATTAACGAATAATTCACACCTTTAAAAAAAACGTGTCATAGTTGACTAGGTAATAAGAAGGGGGAGGCAAGCGTGATACGCTATAATATATACTAGTAGTAAAACCCGTGTGTAAATACGGGTGGTTTTTAGAAAACCATGCATAACACATTTTAATAGAAATTAAAAAAATAATTAGTGTAGACTTACAAAATTGATATAAACTAATGGTCAACAGGTTTAGTCAACATGAGTTCCACTATGTTGACAACCTAACCACTGTTGTCTATCGGCTGTTAAAAACCTTTGTTGCTTTCCAACAGAGGTTTCCTAACAACTGTCATCCATTATCCTCAACAGAGGTTGCCACATTGATAGATGTTAAGTATTAGATGTTAGTCAACTCATGTTAAAAGGGTTAGTCAACAGAGATTAAAAGGGTTAGTCAACAGACGTTAAGAGGATAATGCTATGAACGATGAATTTATTGCTCTCATTAAAAATGAGACCTGGGAACTTGTTACTAAAACACCAGATATGAACATTATTCGCAGCATGTGGCTTTTTAAGCATAAATTTAAATCGGATGGAAGTCTTGAACGTTATAAGGGTTAGTCATAAGATCCCTAAAATCTTCCGAAGATTCCTATGACACCCCCAAAAGTAGTGTAATAGGATCAAAAGATAGTGCTCAGTTAACGATCTGGTGACAGAACATACTAAGTGTTAAGTTGGGGGGTGACGGGCGTCAAAGTGATAGTTGGGGGTGACAGCGGCCAATAGCAATAGTTAGAGGTGATTAAATCCAATAACACTAATATTAAATTAATCATGAATGTGACTGGCAAGCGTGATACGCTATAATATATATTAGATGCAAACTTCAACTCAATTATCGAAACTCACATGCCTTATCACCGAACTCAAGGTCGGTTGCATGATCCCATCAATAATTGACTTATCTTATTAAAATAAATTTTATATTACTTTACTAGTTAAATAATATTTAGACGAAATTAACTTTAAACTATAGTTTTCTTTATGTTTCAATCATATATCAATTTGCACCTTTCGTTCTTAATCTTTATTTCACTAATTATTTTTTATGTTTATGGTTTGTCACGTATTTCATCTTTTTCACCATCTAACATTAGAAATTCTACAAACTTTAATATTATATATATTTTTTGTTTAGCTAAGCTATTTCTCTTATTTTTTACTTTAATATTCAAACAAATTAGTTAAACATGTAGAGGTGGTGAGCTGAGCTAGCTCAAGCTCACATATGCTCAATCTCATTGCATTTAACTTAAGATCGAGAGTCCAAACTCGGTTTTCGAGCCGATTAAAAATTCACAAGAGGTTGTAAACCGTAAACGTGTCCGGCCATACTAAGTTACTTAAGATTAACCCACTAACATAAATAATATATTTCTATATTGTTTGAGATCTTATTCTAAATATGTGTGTGAGAGATAGAAAAATATAAATAACTTGATTTTATTAATACTTACTGGGATATTTACCCTTGTAAATGAAAAACTAAAAAAGTATATATATACTTATTCTAAAACATATTTAATTAAGGGTAAATTACTTTTTGAGTCCCTGTGTTTTATGTGTTTTAACTAGTTGAGTCCAAAAGCAAAAAGTTTAACGACCTGAGTCCCTATAAGCAATTTCTTTAACCATTTGAGTCCATTTTTAACCATTCTGTTAAGTCTGCTGTTAAGTCCCCCCACGTGCAGTCCACGTGAGGGGTATTTTCGTCCATTTAACCTCCCCTGTGTCTCTTTATAATTGTTCCCTTTTATCTTCTTCCACATAAACTAAAAACCCTAATTCTTCAACATGATCTCTCCCTTTCATCTTCTTCCCCAAAATTAAAACCCTAGATCTTCATCATGATCAATCAGGTTATATGCGCATGTGGCTCTGCAACTATCATTCGAACCTCGTGGACTGCAACAAATCCAGGGAGGAGATTCCATTGTTGTGCAAGAGAGGTAGTTGATTCGATATAAAGATCCACAGGTAAAGAACCCTAATTCTTGTGTTTTATGTGTTGCAGGGAACTAATTGTGGGTTCGTAAGCTGGGCTGAACCTCCATTATGTGCACGAGCAATGGAAATCATACCTGGATTACTAAGATCCATTAACAGTCATGAAGAAATGGCAAGAAAAAAGGACCTCGAAGTGAAAAGGTTGAAGATTGTGTTAGGGGTTACCTGGGTTTTGTGTCTAATGTATATGCTGTTGGCATGAAAGTTGTACCCTTCTTACCCCATTGACCTTTTTTTGTCAACATTATTGTAAATGGTCAGTGGGGATGTCTTTTGTACCCAATATGATGCTAATGAAAACAAGTTATGTTTCGCCTATCCAGAAGTTACGTTTTCGCTATCGGACAACTTATGTTTTGTCTTGTGTTTATGCACTCTACAATGTACCAAGTACGACGCTAATTAAAACAAGTTACTTTGTGTTTGTCTATCGGACAACTAACGTTTTGCCTATCGGACTTTTTCCATTACTAAACCAATTACCAAAGTAAAAGACATGGCCTAAACAAGACATGACCTAAACAGACATGGCCTAAACAATAAGACACATTACCTGGAAACAAAACTGATGACCTAAACAAAAACACACATTACCAAACCAAAAGACACTTCAAACATTCAAACATTACATAAAGTAGCATCCAAAAGTACAATATCTTAGTTAAGTTACCAAAGTTTGCATAACATTATATACTAAACCAAAAGACACTTCAAACACTACATAACAAAAGCATCATATGTCTAACAAGGTAACAGTCTAAAGATCAGCACTTTGTGAAGCAGTTGACTAGCCTTGGCTCCTCTTCCACCCCTGCCACCTCTACCAGCCTTGGCTCCTCGTCCACCCCTGCCACCTCTTCCAGCCTTGGGCCCTGTTCCACCCCTCCCACCTCTTCCAGCATTGGTTGTTTGAGTCTCACCTTGACCTGCAGTTTGACCCTAAGGTTGAGCTGTTGTTTGACTCTGAGCTTGAGTTGCACCCTGACCCTTGCAGCTCCTCTTATTATGCCCAACATTCCCACATTTCTTGCAAGTTTTAGGCACTCCTTTCCTTGTCATTTTCCCCTTCTTGTCTATCAAAAGCTCAGAAATCTCCACCTCTGACTTCTTCCTTTTCTTCTTGGGCCTTCCCACTGGAGTATGATGAATTGGAGGGATAAGGGTTGTTGGGCATTGTGAAGGTGTCCAGTACTCTCTCCCACTGATAGGTTCAATTGTGTGCATGTAAACATCCTTCCAGGTTTGAAGCCAATAAACCTTATCAACCCATGACTCTAAAACACCTACATTCATACCATTCCTTGCCATATCCCATATGGCAGCTACACCATGTTTACATGGCATACCTGTTAACTGCCACTTTCTGCATGCGCAGGTTCTCTCATTAACATCTACCTTGCACTGATCAGCATATCCACCAGTAACCTGGAATTTACCCCTACCAGCCATCATCACTGAATACTGACTTGCATCAGCCTTGATTTCATCAAACACTCTTGTAGCATATGGAGTCAAAGGTCCATTACTTTTAGCTATGACTTTGTGAACCACAACAATTTTTTTCATCAGGTATTCTCTGATATACTCAAGATAGGTGATTATTGGTTTGTCCCTCCCCTTTACAAGCTGGTTGTTGAATGACTCACACATGTTATTCAATAAGACATCAGTCTTGGCCCTACCTGTCAAACAGAATATTCAAACAGAACATTGAATATTTAAAACATAACAAAAAAACTGTTAGTGTGTAATGAAACAAACCAAACCTGTGAAATGTGATCTTGCCCAAGATTTTGGTGGAATCTGGCTTAACCAGTCAAACAAGTCACTGTCAAGCAGTCTTATGGCATTCATCTTTCTGTTAAACTGTGGCATTGTGGTAGCACATGCATCATCCCATAACATTTCCTTGAATAAATTGCCACTCCATCTTGGTTTCATATTCTCGTGGATGTGTCGTAAACAGAACCTATGCTTTGCCAATGGGAATATCTTTGCCAGTGCTGGTATTAATCCCTATTATGCACACATGACAATGTTAATTCAAGACTGCATAAATAATCAAGACTGCATAAATATTCAAGACTGCATAAAGAACTAACCTTTTGTCTATCAGATATGAATGTGAAGTAGTACTGTTGATGAAGACCTAAGTCATCTCCAAGATTCCCTAAGAACCATACCCAACTGCTTTTAGTTTCAGCCTCAACTATTGAGTATGCAACAGGGTATATCCCGTTGTTTGAATCAATTCCAACAGCTGTCAGTACTTGCCCAGGGAATGGGCCCTTCATGAAACACCCATCTAATCCTAAAATATCCCTCCCATTTACCTTGAACCCTTCTTTGAGAGCACCCAAACATATGTAAATTCGCCTGAACTGTCTTGTTGGACAAGCAGGGTTGCACTCCCTTTCCACATCTATCTTAACTGTTGTGCCAGGATTGGATCTAATGAGCTCTTCACAATATTCCCTTAAAATAGAATATTGAGCTTTGAAATCACCTTCTATTCTGTGTAAAGCCATTACCTTTGCCCTGAATGTCTTCTGCAAACTTAACTGAATCTGGTTCTTCTTCTCCAATTGATCTTGAAGTGCCAACAGTGGAATTCCTGGGTTGGAAGATAATATGCTCTCCACTTCTCTTGCTACAGCAGATACAGTGTATAACCTAACCTTTCTTGTGGTCAAACAAGTATGATTATCAAGGAAAGTTTTTACACACCATGGTTCTTCATTTCGAGATCTGGAAACATGAAGAACCCATTCACATGTGGGCTTTGGAAACCTAACCCTTTTTGGTTTCTTTTTAACCTTCTTTTTTGGTGGTTGGGAAGTAGGGCTGGATGTATTTAATACATCAACATCCCCTGTTGAAGAAGATTCCCCTTCTTTTTGACTGGGCCCACTCAAATTTGCAAAATCCCCAAACTGCCCTTGTGGTGGTTGCATGCCTTGTACGTCCGGATTCACACCATGACAAACCACCCTAAATCTTCTATTATCATTCCTTCTTATTACCAACTGCCTTCTTGAGTCCAATGCATGTTTTTTAATCATCTGCTTCAAGTCTTCTTTATTATTAAATAACCGCCCAACATAGAATGGCCCTCTTCCACCCCTGACCCCCTTTCTCCTCTTTCTCATCTTCTTCAGGCCCTTCTTTAAGGGAGGGTCATTTTCATCAGCACTTGCAAAGTCTTCAAGGTCAATCTCAGTGGTTTCCTGTTCATTTTCTTGTTCATCATTCTGATTTTCTTCATCATCTTGATTTTCTTGGTCATTACCTTCTGTTTCAACAACGGTTCTAAATGTATCCATATCCACTTCAAGTTCTTGAATCATATTGTGTTTATCAATATTGTACTCTAACTCATCACCATCATCATTATTGTTTTTACCAACCTTTTTACCTTCATGCTCTCTTTGGTCATCATCCTCATCTGAATCAGGTGGCTCATGTTCCATCCTGTAATCCGGATCATCGGAATCCTCTTCATCATCAGTAAACTTCAAAGATGATGAATGAGTATCAGCACTTGCATTTACATTATCCTGCACATCTACTTGTTCAGTATCTTTTCCATTTTGATTATCCTGCTCATGTTGTTCACTATCTTTTGCACCTAAGTCATTATTTACACCATTCAAACCTAAGTCATTTCCATCTTCTATGTCATCTCCGAAGTTAATACCACCTTCTAAGTCATCATTCACACCTGATTCATTTACATCATTCACACCTGATTCATTTACATTATTCACACCTGATGGGCCACTATCATCCAACCACCCAATTTCAAGTCTTCTAACACAACCTCTAGGTTTAGCTCTAACTCTAACAGGAACATTCCCAACTGATGGTGCATTTTCAGCAATTTCTTCAATTACCACATTTGATGTGGATTTAGGTGGTGACAGGAAATATGTGTGAAGTTTTGTCATCCAATGTTCAAGATAAACCTCAATCTCTCTAATCCTACCAACATATTGACACATATCTATCACATCCTGATCAGTCCCTAAAGCCCTAATCCCTTCAACCAAACTTTTATCCGGAATCCTATAATGGTAATACACAACTTCATCCTCCGGATAATGCAGCATCTTAAACATCGTGTTAAACTCAATAACAGAGAATTCATCAGCATCTATGTAATCAATATGGTTGCTTTTACCTTTAACATACTTCAACACAGGTTTAACAACAAACTCCCCACCATGGAAAATGTGAATGCTGAACATTGTAGGCTCACCAACTGAAATGAAGTAAAACAGAGTTGAGATTACTGTAAAAGGATTCATGTTAAGACAGAGATGAGATTTAGGTTATTAGTTACTTACCATACTCCTCATATGGATCGAAATGTTGTCCATAACCACAAATACACCACGTTGAGATGTCGTGAAGATGCGCCATTGTTCTTCGTTCATGTGGATGATGATCGACAGGATGATTTGAAGTTATCAGGTGGAATTGTGAGAGCGACTGAATGATTTGGGGGTGATAATAGGGTTTTAATTGAGGTTGGTGGCATTAATGAAGGTGGAATTAAGGCAGGGGAGGTTAAATGGACGAAAATACCCCTCACGTGGACTGCACGTGGGGGGACTTAACAGCAAAGTTAACAGAAGGGTTAAAAATGGACTCAAATGGTTAAAGAAATTGCTTATAGGGACCCAGGTCGTTAAACTTTTTGCTTTTGGACTCAACTAGTTAAAACACATAAAACACAAGGACTCAAAAAGTAATTTACCCTTTAATTAATGAGCCGAAAAAGGCGATCACTACTTGTATTTAGTATAAGGACCTAAATTGTGAGGATTGCGTATCAATGGGTTAAGGTGTTGTGGGTTTGTTTGTAAACCATGCGTATTTGGGCCGTAGGCCACTTAGGCCACGTGGGCCGGGCTAAATCTAGTTAGTATATAACGTTTTAGCTAATTCATAACTAGGTTAGCACTTTGATTATAGAATTTTGAGAGATAGAAAAGAAGTAACGTTTTTGTGAAAGTTCTTGTACTAGAGTGTTTTGCTTTTGAAAGTAATTGAATCGTGTGCAAGTGTTAAAGTAATTCTCGTGTTTTTCTTCGTGTTTATTCTTGAATCGCTTATTGATTGGATTCCGCACAATCAATAGGTTGGTTTGATATCATTGAAAGATCCGTTTGGGACTTACATTTAGTAAGATGAATAAGGTGATCACTTGTAAGTCTCTGATTTGGATCATTACAATATGATATCAACCTAATCTTAACTGTATGGCGGAATCACACAACCAAGACTGATTAAGAAAACAAGAGAACAAGATGATGAACAGAGAATTTGATAAAAACCCAAGCTTGCATACGATTAACTTCGTCTAATACAAGCCAATTACTCTAACTGTCCAACCTTCTAATGAGATAACAAAACCCTTTATATAATCGGTCAACATGACCTATGACCACAACCCTAAGCCCGAAAACCCATTAAAGCAATCTCGAAATCCATAAGAGATGTCGAGATGTTACAATACAAGCCCAACTCACACAACCTAATTTCTTAAACCTATAAGGGCCTAACAATCTCCCCCAAGGTTTATGCAATTGCTGACTCTAATTCATGACCCACCATTACCAACACCAAACCCTCTTGCATCAACTGCAGTAGCTGTATCCACACTTAAACTTGAGATCATGATATTTGCCACATCATTTGTCCACATCTTGGCACACACTTCATATGTCTCAGTAGACCTAAGCTGATTGCAAGCCAGAACTTCCAAAACCTCTTGATAGAAGCTAATCAGGTCATTTGGATCTGCAAGTCTATTCGTGTTATCTTCACAAACCAATATGGCTTCACCCATCTTTTCGTCATACAACCAAAACTTAAGATTCTTCAAACATCCCTTTTGTAAACTTCTTTGGTAACGGTATTGTCTTCTCCTTCTGAGTTGGTGGCCATATTACAGTCTTCAGAGGCTTGCCTGTGTCTGGATTTTATACTCCTGGAGCTCTCTTTAAATAAGTTTTCGCATACTTCATATTTGGAAAGTTATGCTTAACTTCATATTCTAACTTCCTGAAGAATGCCCAATCTGGACCATCAGCTCTAGGATCAGCATATGGAGCTCTCAGCAGCATTTTCAAATCTGGCTTTATCAAAGATTCAAATGCAGCCTAAGTTTTGTAATATTTAACTTTTTGATTTGCTCTAGCGATCATCCCCATCTTCTTATCATGATCATACCTCCAGCTAATGATACCGGACTTGTTTTCCATTTTATCATATAAACTCTCTCCAATATCCATCACATACGGATCTAGTACTTCACTCGGATCAACTAGATCTAAATTGTCATCTAAAGGATTCACATTCTGATTTCATCACAATAATCTCTTTCTTCTTCTTTGGTAGAAGTGCTCTTTTCTTTGGATGAGGAATATCCAAATACTGTTGCAACGCAGCCTCCCTTTCAGCATTCAAACGAGCATGATCTTTAGGAGTAAGTTCCAGTCGAGCTTCATACCTTTCTTTATCACCTTCATCAGCAAACTCTTCATCAAATTTCTTCTTAAGCTTGCCTTTCAAATCATACACCAATGAAATCAGCAGGGTGACATCTCCTTCAAGCTGCTCAATTCTCCGATCCTTTTCTTCCATATGATATTCAAGATTAAAAATTTTGCTTCTTTCATGATAGAGGCTTGCTCCAGAACAATCTCTTTCTTCCACAAGCTCACCATATCTACTTCATCTTCATCAATGAAATCATCAATAACAGCCACTTTTCTAGTGTCTCTTCCATATATGTCAGCAACACTTGGACCCATCCCTGTGTTTTCTTGAATCTCTGGTTGAGCTCCACTCGAGCTTCTATTAGCATACTCTTGAACAGGAACACTTGTGAACATCGGATCCAAATCTGATTCTTTGTTGGATGATGTAACACCCGTCTTGCTTTTATAAGAATTTAATGTAAACACACCTGATTTTACATAAAACGGTACCTTACTTCAAACTTAGTACAAAATTTAAGTTTCAAAGTAATTACATTCTAGATGATTACTTAACTAGT